>OZ026626.1:6461382-6478882 GCA_964020975.1 Hermodice carunculata | reverse complement strand
ATCTTCCAGTAGTATTATTTTCAGTGCTGTCTCCCTTCAAGAAACCTGGGTTGATGGTGAGCAACCAGATGTGTCGTTGTTTGAGCTGGATAAGTATACGGCTATTCCGTTAAAAGCCATGTGTAACTCACATGGAAGATTATTAATATACTTCATTAAAACTTCCAGAATAATCTCAGAGATCTCTATGTTTCCAATATTAAATTGGAGGGCCAATTTATTGATATTTTGGTAATGACCTTGTACAAAAAAATTACATTATGCATTATGTATAGGCCACCACGGGACAGAAACGATGACATGCAATTATTCATTGATGACATATCCCCTATCTTAGAAACTCTATCGCGTGAACGGTGGGATAAGATAATATTAGGTGATTTCAATGTCGATTTATTGAAAATGTATATAAGGGAAAATATTCTCCGTTCTTTGATTAAAAACTTAATAATGGTGTGTGCGTAAAATAAATTTACCAACTAGAAACTACCGACTCTTTGAAAGAAGAGCGACCCCAATTGATAATATATTTTGTCATCTTTCTCAAATTAAAAAGACATGTATATCCGGCATGGTTTTCACGAATATTTCAGATCGTCTTCCTTATTTCACATGTCTTAATCAAAAGTTAGACTTACATGGCCCACCGAAATTTATAAAGATTCAGATTAAAGATGAACCATCAATTCAAAATTTGTTCATGAATTAAACAACAAAGATTTCACGAGCAGTCTTAATTATGATGTGAATCGTGATCCTAACTTCAATTACAGCAAATTTGTTGATATATTCTGTGATGCTAAACATAAGCATTTACCTCTTAAAATAGAAAAACTCCATGAATATAAACATGGACGGTCCCCCTTCATCACAAACGGGATCTTGCGATCGATTAAATATCTAGACAATCTCTATAAAGAACAAAAACACACCAATCAAGATACTCCAGAATTTCATACACTAAAATAAAATTTAAAAACGTATGATAAAATACTCCATAATATTTTTGAAATTGATTATTTAAATGCCAAATTTAGCGTTGGGTATGACGGGCTGTCTATGAAGTTACTGAAAATAATTAAAGGAAGCATACTGAACCCATTTACTATTATAATAAATCAATCACCTAGCACTGGAATATTTCCTGACAAACTAAAAATTCTTTAGTTTTACCTATCTTTATGAAGAAGGAGGATTTCTTGCTTGATAAATATGGACCCATATTTCTCCTTCACACTTTCTCAAAAATTTTGGAAAGGTATTGAATCATCAGCTATACACTTTTTTCTCTTCTCATAATTTCAGGAGCCAACATTGTTTTGAAACATTACATTCAACTGAGACCGCGGCTATGGAACTCATAGATCCAATTTACAGAATACTTGATAAAAGGGAATTGCCTATACTTTTTATTTAGATTTATCTAAAGTTTTTGATACGATAGACCACAACATTTTATTTCATTAACTTAGAATATGGAATTACTGGTATAGAAGCCCAAGAGCAGAACCTTGAGGTACACCAGTCTTTAAAGATAAGTTTTAGAACAATCATTATCTAACTGAACATATTGAGATCTGTTTCGTAATTAACTTTCAACCCAGTCCAGTTCTACTTTGAAAGGTCCCTTGTGTGTTTTTTAAACTGATGATTACTCCTGCAATGGAAAAATTTCTGACAATATAAACCTGGAACTAAACAAAGTACATGATTGGGTCATTGCAAACAAATTATTTTTGAACCTCGCTAAGATAAAATTTATGTACTTCCATGTCCAACAACAGAACAGAAAATTAATTTTAATGTAGTCCTGCAAGATGCCAATGCATCTATTGAACCAACTAACATTTTTTATTTTCTTGGAATAACTCTGAATGATAGATTTAATTTGAATCATCATATTTGTAAAATATCCATCAAGTTATCCAAAATTACTGGTATATTGAAACGATTATCCGATTTCCTACTTCAGCAGCAACTTATGTTGATTGCAATTCACCTTTTCCGCCATATGTTAATTATTGTATATTGGCTTGGGGTTTTACTTCTAATCGTATTTTGATGCTTCAAAAACAAGCTAATCGATTAATTAGTTCTGCTAGATTCCGTACACACACGGAACCCTTATATAAAGACCTGCATACTTTAAAAAAATGAAGATATGCGTGCTCGAGCTTTGAAACTTTATTTCAGATATATGCACAATGAATTACCACAACATTTTACTGGCCACCAGAGGCCCAGTACACGTATATAATACCCCAAACATAGATTCAACCCATACAGCTATTCGAAGAAGAAGCAGTACCAAAAATTCAATCAGATACTAGTTGCCAAGTTTACTTAAAGAAATGCCATCATGAATGTCCGATAAAATCAATAAACATTCATATCATGGTTTTTTCAGATATATATATATATATATATATATATATATATAAACTACTTTCTGAATCAGTACTCTGAGTTATGTACAATTGCAAATTGTTACATTTGTGATGATCATGTAGGGCCTGTACCATAGTGTGATATCTATTGTTGTGTACATATCTTTGCTCATCACTTTTGGTTACATTTTCTTAAACCGAACTCACACAATATACTTTATGAATCAGACAGATTTTTATTTCAATGATAGCGGAATATATTCCTTAATGGGGCTCATCCTGCAAATCATTGTAATGCAAATTGATTTCCTTTCCGGTACTTTGAGTTAGTAGGTCCTTTTTATTTCCTGTACTTTGAGTTAGTAAGTCCTTTTTATTTCCTGTACTTTGAGTTAGTAGGTCCTTTTTATTTCCTGTACTTTGAGTTAGTAAGTCCTTTTTATTTCCTGTACTTTGAGTTAGTAGGTCCTTTTTATTCCTGTACTTTGAGTCAGTAGGTCCTTTTTATTTCCTGTACTTTGAGTTAGTAGGTCCTTTTTATTTCCTGTACTTTGAGTTAGTAGGTCCTTTTTATTCCTGTACTTTGAGTTAGTAGGTCCTTTTTATTTCCTATCAACTGGTTAACAATAAGCATACCAAAATGTTGTTCGTCGGTCGAATAAATGAATCTTGAATCTTGAATCTTGACTTCGAGGACATCCCGCGATATAAGTTCTAATTCCATAGCCAATCTGTGACTTGGGTGTTAATCTTAGCTTGCCTCAGTCCTGTCTAATCTATCTATCTATCTATCTATCTATCTATCTATCTATCTATCTATCTATCTATCTATCTATCTATCTATCTATCTATCTATCTATCTATCTATCTATCTATCTATCTATCTATCTATCTATCTATCTATCTATCTATCTATCTATCTATCTATCTATCTATCTATCTATCTATCTATCTATCTATCTATCTATCTATCTATCTATCTATCTATCTATCTATCTCTATCTATCTATCTGCCTGTCTGTCTGTCTGTCTATCGGTCGGTCGGTCGGTCGGTCTGTCTGTCTGTCCGTCCGTCCGTCCATCCATCCATCCATCTATCCATACATCCATCTGTCTATCTATCTATCTATCTATCTATCTATCTATCTAAATATTTCGTTCACATAACGGTACACATTACATAGAAAAGAAGACAACCCAATTGGCTGATCTATTAAACAGTTTCAAGGGTTTATTATTGCCATTGCTTGACATGCTAAACATTCTGAACAAGCTGCTGACCAGGTGACAGTCAGGGGTATCTATTTGGTATCCAACTGTCAATAAAGATTGTTCCAAAATTGGTCTAATGCTGGGCCAGCTTTACCAATGTTGGACCAATATTGGGCCAAATGTTTTTTGCCAGCGGGGTAACCAGGCGGCCCCATAAAGTTACACAGCACCACCTCATTTCTTGAGTTACCGAATATTAGGAACGTAGTATTCAATTTAAGTTGTCAAAGCCAATTTCTGATTTAAACAAGAGGCCCATGGGCCTAGTGCTCTGCTGACATATATAGGGATAGTAAAAATAATAGAATGGGTAAAAAGAAGGAAACAAGGAGAGATGTTTTCAAATATGGTTTATTATGCGAATTTATTAGATAGCCCTATATTCAAACTGGGCATTTGACCTTGAACATCAAGTTGGCTAATATAATTTTTAGTAATAAAAATTTATTTCCCACATCCACCTTTCCATACATTGTCTGCTAATTTAAATCTGGTAATAACTTTTCGAGTTATTGAAGAAAAACAATGAATTTGGACAACCGCCAAGCTCTTTAATTATTAGGTCACTTTTACCTCCTCCACAATCTCACCAAATTCTATGAAGGTCCGCCCAAAATTCAAGATGCTGGATTGTTCACAAGATTTCCACATTTGGACCTATATATGGTGTAATATTGTAGGCGGCGACACCAGTATCAAAAGGGACTCAGATATTTATACACCCTATAAGCCCTGAAGGTTATATAGGGCTGACTTGAAAACTGTGGACGGTATCGTGGTTACAATATTTTCACATTTGACCTCTATATGACTCATACTACAGGAGGTGCCACCCCCATTGATGTCGACAAAGATTCTTAAACACTCTCTAAGTTTTAAACGTTACATGGGCCTAACTGAAAACTTGTGGGGTTCAGAGTACTCACGAGATGACCTCTATATTCAAACTAGCCATTTTACCTTGACCTTCAACTCGGATGAAAGAATTGATAGTGATCAAAATATGCACCCTACATCAAGCTTTCCATACACGGTCTTTTTGTTAAAAACCGTTAGATTTTTTTCGATTTATTCAAGAAAAACAAAGCATTTGATCAACCGCTAAACTTCATAATTACTGGGTCACGGTAACACAAAAAATAGGTCACCAGGTACAGTTTAATGTACAATGTAATCAAGTGCAAGTTTGATCTAAGGGCTGAATTTTGTTTGCCATTGATGTCCAAGCTACACCCTGCCATTACAAAATTACCTCTTGCAACTTTACAGGCATGGTGACCTCACAAAAATGGGTCAAGGTTACCGATATTACGTAACTTCTAACATTGGCCATGGTCTATATATCCTATAGATTTAGTAAGTCTAATCCAATTACTTTTCCAGACATGGAATTTTATTTTTGAAAACACATTTTGGCGTTGAAATTGTAGGTGGCACCACCAGTATCATTTGCAACTTAGACTTTGACTTCCTCCACAATCCCACCAAATTTCGTGAAGATCTGCCAAAAAACTAAACATGCATTCACAATATTTTCACATTTTGATGCCTATATTACATAATATTGTAGGTGGCGCCACCAATGTCTAAAGCGGCATAGATTTTCATGCACCCGATAACTCCTGAAAGCTATATTGAGTTAACTTGAAATCTGTGGACGGTATCGCGCTGACGAGCAAAAGTTTGTGGACGGATGTACAGACATGAGCTGTCGCATAAGCTCTACGACCTATGGTCAGCAGGGCCGAGAAAAAACATTTGCAGATTTCTGCATTTATGAAGATTCCATAATGAAAATTGAAAGACTTTTGAACCAAGTCCGGCCAGTCTGAACCAGCGGAACACACGGCTACGGCCATGCCGATATATTCCTAACACTGAAAGAGAACCAAGGCCCTTACATTCATTGTGGCAGTAAGACACAATCTTCAGATTGAAGTGATCAGATGTCAGATTACCACACGGAATCACACCAGTCTTTAACCCTGAGAACAAATCGGTATACCATTGTTGAAGTGATGCACCATTTCATTTTGTATATTCTATAGAGGGCTCCACCATATGTATGTGTGAGTCCTAACACAGACATATTGTTATTCTTTCTTTCTTCTTTTTCTTTTTTCTTTCCTTCTTTCCAGGCAAATATGTCCGACATTTCATTTGAAAAGTATTATACACAGAAATTCCAAACCTATATATGACGTATTAAGTATTTGTAAAGGGGTTCAACAGTTTTGAAAATTATGCAAATAAGGACCATTCAAAATTTGACCAAAGGCAAGGTCACTCGTTTGCAATCTTTCTCTCTGCAAAACCTGAATTTTGTCTGGCTGAGTTCTTGGATAATTTGGACAAATCAGCAACCTATAGCTAGCAGCAAAGCTGTGTATCTGAGTGTTGCACTATTACCACTTATATAAAAACTCGACAGTACTTTCGGACCTGTATCCACTATCGGGGCAACCTTCTCCATTGAACTTCGTCTTTGACGCAGTGGGGTGCTTGGCTGAGTCAGCCTATTGCTGACCTTATTTCATAGCCTCAGAGCGACTTCTGCGTCTGATACAAAATCCTAATTCTGGGGCGTACAACTGGTCACTGTTTGTCGTTGTATTTACATTACTAAGTAATGCTCACTTTAGCAAAGTCCCATTATACATGGTAAATTACATTCATTTGACAAATTGGCTGCCATTGTGAAAATAGTGAGTTCCAACCCCAATGTCAATGGTTTGTAAATGAGCATTGGGATAATCTTGTCAAGTGGGGGTGGGAAGAGGGTTATAATATGTGAAACCAAAAGTACATATTCTGCAATTATGTCAGAGCATCAATACTGATATATATGCTGTGGCCGCTATTCACTTGCATATCCAAATCAAGTGTACTTTTGTGAGACTGTCTCGCACTCAATGCGTTAATTGTGCAATGTTCAAAATGGCTCTCGAGTGTGCTGTGTCGCATTTGGATTTGTAACTAATAATAATAATAATTGAACATCTTTACACTGGATGACCTGTTCAGCCCATGGCTGTTCTTCCACAGGGTCCAGTAGGCAAGATCTTAGCCCAATTATCCCAAAATTAATGTAGGAGGAAACCGGAGATCCCGGAGAAAACCTACGGTAACTAACGACGATAACTGTTTCAGACACAACCGAGCGGGCAGATTAAAGTTAAGATAGTAAGTCATGCTTTAAAAGTACTTTAACGACCGTTTACCCTGATAACTCGGAGAACTGACACCTGGAATAGTGCTGAAAATATGTGGCCACGATTCACTGTGATTTCCTTTCCCACAAAGCATTGCGCCATGTTTAAAATAGCGCACAATGTGTTTGCATGCGTCCCGTCGTGTGGCATTTGGATTTTCTAACTTAGGATGATATCTGCTTCAGACACAACAAAGTGGGCAGATTGAAGTTAAGATTGTAAGTCATCTTTTAAAAATACATTGACGACCATTTGCTCTGGTAACTCTGAGAACAGACACCTGAAACCTAGTGATACTAGATACCAATACTGCACGCATCTTGGCTATATGCAGCAGCTATGCTTTTTCCCCGGTCCAAGTTGACCGTCCAGAAAAGTTGAAATAAAATGCTGTGTTTGAGTTGACTACCTCGGTTACAGTTGATTTGTACGACCGTAGTTTTTTTTTTTTTTTTTTTTTTTTTGCGGGTGGTTGTCTGTGAGGTAAATTTGCTAGTAGGTCGCGTGTTGCAGCTGGTCTAAGGCTATCTGACTGGAGCACTGTAGCAAAAGTTGCATCACAGTTCTTGAAAATGCCACAGAATTTTTCCAAAATAAAATTTCTCTTATCTTAATTGATAACATGGCAATATTTTTTTTTTTGTTATTTTTCACTAATATTTGCTAATTTTCATCAGATTTTGCACAGTCTGACGGAAAATGGCCAAAGCAGTACAATAATGACTAAAATGTGATTTCGTTAACCATGTGAAGGCAAAATACTCGAAACTCCCCAGGATGCACCATTTTGCATGCTCAAACTAAATTTTTTTCGGGGGGGAGGAGGGGCAATGCCTCCCGCCCCGCATGCCTTCGGCCCTTTGAGCCGTGTGGGTCACATTTGGGCCAGTGATTTATTTCTTTTAAGGCCGCTTTGGTCTCTGACTGAGTTTATAGCACTGGCCTGGGTCTATCAGTATTTATTTGGGAAGGGCGGCTTGAAAGTACTTTTTAGTAGGATCTGTCAGGTTACCGGAACCATACATATGTATTTTTTAGGCCTTAGGTAACTTGGACATTTGTTGAAACATGTTGAAAATGGATGTTCTTTCCCCTTTGACACATTGCGTCTTTTGAGGTCAGTTTAATTTGTTACCTGGGCACAACCGGAGGCACTTGTCAAGATATGAAATATATGCAAGCTAGGGGTAGCAACTAAGATGTTAAATCTTCCATATTTCACCAAAACTATTAGAGATAAAGGTGCCGTTTCAACTTCAGTTTGTGCTCTTGGTGGATTCAATGAACCACATACAAATGTAAAATTATTCTGTATGTTAGGTACGGACACCTGAGAAATTTAAATGTTAAATGCCATCAAAACCATTATAGGAGCACGTACCATTCCAGCTTCCAGTCATAGGATTGTGCTGTACGCTTATCCAATTAAGGACAAACGAAAATTGATTTGAATATTAAATGTAAATCAAGAAGTTTAGATTTACAAGCCCCGAAATAACAAAATGTTTTCTGGTAGCTGCTGATACTTGGTGGGAAAAAGTGCAGTTTTAGGTATAGAAAGCTTGCCCAACAACTCCTGGAAGCGGAGAGCAAGCACAGCTAAATCTAATAGATCCAAAAAAATCACCACTTCCCTCTAAAATTTGACTATATGTTAATGTCTACATAGTCCAGAGTATACATGCATGTGTGAGCTTGGTCCCAGTTGTCATCATGGGAACACATTGAAAGCATGTATGGTGTTGACCTCTGGTGTCATCATCATCCATCATTAAATATCTTCAGGGTGTGGGTGGAGAGCATCCTCTTGCTGCATTCCTTTCATATCTTCTCAGCATCCTGGTTGGGGGGGACCCATTCAGAAGTGCATTGCAGGATATGTCCCCAGTATTTTGGGCGAAATGCTAATATATATATATATATATATATATATATATATATATATATATATATATATATATATATATATATATATATATATATATATATATGGTCTGTGTTCTCATGGCGCCAATGGGGATCCCATGCTGTTAAAACAAGGGAGCCAATTTTCATTAGGATAGAAAAACTGATCATGGTTTTTCAGAGGCGTTTCACTTAGTTTAAGAGATACTTTGAGTGATATGGGAGTGTATTTCTATTATTATGGCAGTTTTGTTGATATCTGAGGTCTTTGGTGCTATCATATGTGAAAGCGCTTTCACAACAACATATGTTAACATGAAGTTTTGTGCTTATAGTAGTTTTTTGCAGTGCTAATGGTTGAAAACACTCATGTATAATCTATTTCATTGTGACAACGCTGTACTTAGTATCGCCAGGGCGATTGATTGCCTGCAGAGCATACCGCCAAGCTATGGCTATAGAGAGATTGATGGTGAGCATTGCTGAATGATACACAGACAAATAATACATAGATAAATGACTGGTTAGAAGTATTATTCCATATAATGGATTTGCCTGTTGAATTGATACACTAATTATACATTTCGGTCATGAAATGTAAAGAGGTTCCCATTCAGGATGATATTTGCCAGCTTGCAGTTTCTTTGTATGATAAAAGCATTTTGTGGAAAGTGAACAATATAATAACCTGGTTTTTAGCTTAATGTACATATGTTTGGTTGATGGAAGGGTAATATCAGTGTCCCCATCATGGTACTGTAACGGTCATATCAAGGATATAATGAATATTTACATGTTTAAAAGTGACAATTGAAGTGCTCAATATTAAGATTTACACTGCATTTACATGCATGTAAAATTAGTGCTTCTGATTTCTCAAGATAGCATTATTAAACAAGAAACAAATATTTGTAATCAAAGAAAGGTGTTGGCATTCTCATGAAAATGAATCATTATACAGATTGATACAGAAGGAAAGAAAAAAGGAAGAAAGAAAGAAAGAAATGGAGCCTGGTGACTGATAGTTCCCTATTTGACCAATAGAGGGCTGCATGTGTCAGTCACAATTTCCAGTTCAAAAGTTTGTATCTCAGTGCATCTCTTGTATTTATGTTATCATATGTTTTATGTTTATAGCTCTTGTTGTTAGTGGCATCGCTCAGTTGCCTGCTAGGGAGATCTATATGCCTATAGGCTCCAGGCATAATAGGTGTGAGCTTATATCCATATAATGACATTATATGAATATAAGCTCACACCTATTATGCCTGGGCAGGTTTAACGTACTCAGCGCGGAACTTGTGAAACTCCCGGGGTGAAACTGCACGGGTTGGTCTTGAACCTTTACTGATTAAACAGCGACCATGATTGGTATGAAGTTTCTTTTTAATGAAGTTGTTGAACATACGTCATAAACAAGAATAATGCGGCAAAAGTATATTTTATTTCCATGCACGTGTGTGTAAAAGAAAGTCTGATAGCCGCGCCAAGACTAGCGTGCACCACACCGGCATTTAAAAAGTCCGAAAGATACCCAAGCCAATCACATGTCCATGTATTTTTAACATGCCCGGCACAATCTTAGGGTGTCTCGGGACGTCGGACACCCGCTAAATTCGAGCCCTGGATGTATGAGCATTTTTACCAATCAAGCTCTGAATATGGTCAAATGCATATGTGTCTGTGTGACTCAGGAAATGTGTAAATATAACTCAAGGGCAAATTGCCATACTGTTTTACAAGGATTTACCGCTGAATGTAATGGAATGTATTACAAGTTGTTAGTTATGAGATTTCAGTCACTTGTCTGCGTGCAGTGTATTGCTGTGATACAGCACCCACCATTTTCACCTTGGCGGGAAGTTGGTAACACTGTCAGTGCTATATCTATGGGTAAAACATTGTTGAAAAGGAATTTAACCTGTACAACCACAAATAACTCGAGAGGAGAAGTAATACAGTCATTGTATCTGACATGGGTTTTAATTTCAGTTCATTTTACTGATCACTGTTCTGATTTTTTATATAGCGTTGTATTTTCAGGGTTTTGGTTCTTGGTTTTGATCAACTTAACTCAATAAAGCCTCGAAAAGGGACAACCGTTGTCTGTGTTTCCTTCCCTGCACAACATATACTTGGCTGATAATGCGATGTAATCAATCAAATTTGTGGGTTCTGGCATTTTGGGATCCATGCCTGGAAAGTTGCACTTTGAAATGGCCGCAGGCTACAATGTTCTTGTCATACCACACCTCCTTGCTAAGGTATTAGGACGTGAGCCTTAGGGCGAGCCGTTTACTTGACAAAACTAACACTTACAGGGACAACTGGTGGGCCACCACAGACCTCTGCCTTTTGTCGAGACCAACTGTGTAAAAATCAAGCTAACTTGCCCCAAAAATCACGAGTGCATCAAAACCTGTGAATGTTTATTGACCTATTTGCAAATAAAATGCGATGTCGCCATGTCGCTTTTTCGAACAATGTTAGGAAAAGAGACATAATGAGAGCTAGATGTAGATCTAAAAAGTGTTGTTTTTTTCATTTGGAACCTCTATATGGAAATCTATTAAAAGGATGTCATTATAAACACTTTATTTGCATCCAATATGGCTGAATGAGTGGGAACTAAGAGTTTCTTATCAAGAGAGTAAATATACTTAAAGATTCGAAAAGGAAATAAGAATAGAACCTCAGTTACAATTAGTCGTGACACATTGCAAAATTTGCCCTTCTGTAATATTTTTTCTCACTGCAAAGTGTAGCGTAGTTTTAGTTTTCACTGTTAGGTGCACATTACGCCTGTTTTTTTTTTTTTTTTTTTTTGGTTTTGTGCAATTGTTACCAGTGTTAAGATTTTTTAACTGCAGAAGAAAAGCTCTGTTTTGCTTGAATGTCCATATTAGCACATGCGTTCCATAAAATATAAAGGGATTCTGTTTGTATTAGGTACTGTTACATATTCTAGGTCTTGTCGGGAATTCTGAGAGTTAATCCTGACAGGACACTAAAATATTCAAAGATAATTATGACAGTATTGTGTTTAGAAGACTTTTCATGTACAGATTACGGCTAGGGCAAATCACTGTTCTGTGTAAGTGTCCATGAGTATGCTGGAGTGACATTGACCAGGTACATTTTGGGCACGAGAGCTATATGTAGACCTGAAAAGTTCTGGGTTTTTTTTTTGAGTTACTATATGCAAATTTTTCAACAGGATGTCGCTATAAACATCTTATTTGCACCCAAGATGGCACAATGAGTGTGAGCCAACAGTTTCATATGATAGAACAGATATACTTCAAGATTCTAATTGGAAATAATAATAGAACTTCGGTTTCAATTAGTTGTCAAGGATTGCAGAGTTTGCTTTTCTGCACTGCTTTAGTGGATAAGATAAACATGGCAAAGATAGTAGTATGAAGAAAAGGGAAATCAAAGGAGGTGAATGGAAATAATGCTTGTCACAATTAGTTGTAAGTTGTGTTCATCTAAGTTCACATTTTTGTGACGGCATAGTGAACAAGAGCAGAAAGAAAGAAAAACTTACTTCATTTTAATTTTCTTTGAAGCATTAACGAACTTATACTGGAATTTAAATACGGATTACACGTTCACAATACGATTGGGGGGGGGGGTTAAATAGACAAATGCACCAGTATAATTTAATTTGGTTGAAAATAGGTCTCAAGGTGTATTACATTCTCTTTGAGTTTCCAAGAGACCTAAACTGGTGTCAAGGGAATTATAATTACTGCCTTAATCGAAATGCCAAAAATGCAACAATTTTTAATTTTATCCATGCTACATGCAATTTTCCCGTTTGGAAACTGTTATAACACCTCCGAACAAATTAACAGCCACAGAAGTGGAACATACTTACTTTATTGAACATGTTTTCGAACCGGAGTATGATGTTTTTTATACTGATTTCCAAAGTAAATCAGTATTTATGCATTATTTCGTTACAAGAACTCTCAAAATCATGATACAGCAAAAATGGAAGACACATAAATTAATTTTATAAACTGCCACTAATAGTTTTTGAAAAAAAGATCGGTCTGAAACAATTAATACTAGAATAAAGAATTTCAAAAAATGTGTCTAAAATTTGTATTTATACTTTGACTGTCAGAGATTTCACACGAAAAGGGGAGACTAGAGCACTTTAATTTATTTCAAAAAAGTTAACATTCTATTTTTATATTGCAAAAAAATCACAGTACTTTAGAATGTGACATACAGGGGACAAACAAATGGGGATATAAAGCAGTTTTCTCACAGGGAAACAATGCTGCAAGAGGAGTGTGTGTACTTTTGAAAATGACTTCAGTTTTGTTTTAATTGTATGTTAGACACCAAAGTGGATAAGGTTGGCAGCAAACTATATATATTGTTAATCTACGGCTGGAATAAAGAGGTGGGTGGTAGAAATTGAACTGGTGAATATATGGCGGTAAACAGTATACATGGTACACTAAACGACCTTCACCGATACAGTGTACTTTTGGGTATTTGTTGATTTCATTTCGATTAAGTTCACTTGTTGAGGAATCAAAAGAGTTGCAGGCTTCCGTACCGACCACTCCGGAGTTTTTATATCGACTAAATTTGAAATTTACCTTAGAGGACCTGCATTCTGGATATTATACACTTCTAGCTCAGTGCATGCGGATTACATGCATTTGATAAAGAAAAAAATAAAGAAAAAATAGTGGACATATGTGGAAATACAGAGACTAACAGTAGACTATTGTGGAAAACAATAAAAATCTGAAATAAGATTGATTACCACATCTTATGTTTCAAAAAGATAAGCGATTCTAAAATTAAGATTGGAATATTGCACAAAGAAAAAGGAAAAGGATTTATAAAGAGAAGTCAAGCGAGATTGTACATATTGGGTGAAAAACCCCAATATATATATATATATATATATATATATATATATATATTAAGAGCGGGCAATTAAGATTGGAATACAGATAGTTAATTGAGTCATTAGATAAGCGTAATTTTCAGTAGCGGTAGATAGCACTTGTGTATCCAGTACTACATGCCATTAGCAACCCCGTGGTCAGCGACCACCTGATCAAAACGACAATTTTGCCCATGCACGGACGCTTTTTTAATGTTAAATGTATGGTCGTGAGCGACCACCTGAAGAAAGAGACCGGGAAAATTTGGCAAAACCCTCCGGAAACGACCGCTTTTTGACGAAACACCCAATTGTTAAAACAGTGACAAACCCTGATTTTTCCCATCATATATGATCAAAATGTAACTCTCATTCATTCAATTATCGTGATTTCCATGTGATTTAAGCTTTATTTCAAATAATCGAGATTGATGTGAAGTGCATCGCAACTTGGAACATGCACGATTCTCTTTTTTGGCGTTAAAATTGTACTGGCCAGCACCTTGTGCCTGTGGTGCTGTCTACTACCGAGCCTTTGTTTTGCACAAAAAACAAACAAACAAACAAACACCCCCCCCCCAAAAAAAACAAAAAGCAAAAATACAAAACAAAACAAAAAAAAGCCCAACTGGATGGTAGCAAAAATATTCTGAATACATTACTTACTATCTTGACCTCAATCTGCATGCTCAGTTATGTCAAGTTCATCCTTAATCATAAGAAATCAATTAAAATACGCTCCTGGTATCTTGCAAGTGCACACTTGAATCCGCTATTTGTAATTTGCATTCAGGTACATATTAATTCGTGGAACTTGGGTGAACTCTGGAGTGATCCGTGGTCTAACATTTGTTGAGTAGCAAAACAAAGGCATACACATGGTGTTGTGTTGCCGTTTATTTCATAATCGATTAGTTTAAAGTTATTAAAGGTCTTATATTCAGCATTACTTCCATCATACTACAATTAAATTATTGAACCAAGAGTACCGGTAATACTTTCGCGTAACTTCGGTGAACTGCGGACACGCACATGCTCTGAGATTTTTTGATCAACTTGACTTGAGGCAGTCCACCACTGGCATATATGTGTACACGTGGTGTTTTGTTTGCCATTTATTTTATATTTGATTAAATTAGAATTATTACAGGTTTTTCAACATTACTGTCATCATGCTATAATTAAATTGATACAAGATTAATTCATCTGCAGCCAAACATTTAACCGGCGCATCGTTAGGCTGGGTGGGATATTGTATTTGTGTCTTTTTGTCCAGAACCTCCTCCTGTTGTCATTACCCTATTCCACAGTCAGAACTCTTTACTCTCCCTAAGCTAACCTGTCCCTGTCTAACATATATACGTATACAAGTACTATTGTCCATATCGCACACGCTACTCTGTAAAATTTTGACATATGCTGCATCAGCCCAAATGAATTAAAGGGTCTTCAGCAGATAACTACTAAGAACATGCTTCGGAGCCTATACCCGAACATATCTCTCTGAGTAGCGGTTCCTTGTCTAAGCTAACTATTCAGCAAAGACAAGCTTCATAATAATGAATAAATATGAACGTGGCAAATGATGTATTAGCTAAATACGCGAAGTTTTGCTTATAAATGCAGAGCTTCCTTATGAAAATCGAGTGCCTTTCAAACAAACCATAATTACTAAATTTGTATAGTACAGGTTCACATAGGAACAATTTGACTTACCCCTGAACCAATATGTAACCTTTCTAGCTGGACAGCTTATCCTAGTTAAAGCACCCGCCAGTGTCGACCTGAAGTGGAAACAAACTGGGACATTATAGTCAGCCCCAGTGGTTGTAAAATTTACAGTTGCAGCTAGACCACCTCTACAAAATATGACGACGCTCAGCACAACAAACTGAGGAAAAGCAAGTATGTTACATTTACTTGATGTACAGTAAAAATATCAACTATATCACACATTTGTTTCTTCCAGGACCTAGCCTTTAATTTTACCGCTTGCATTTTGTCTTGTCAACCGCTTATGCATATTATCATTAGGCTTATTAGTATTATCAACAGGGACGGTTCTGATCTATGGACTAGTATGGTGAGGATAAGTGATGGAACTGCTCAACTTTAATCGTGAGAGCAAAATCTTGTAGCCTCTCACGTGGCGATTCTGAGCAGATTTAACGTACTCAGAGGACTTGTGAAACTGCACAGGTTTGTCTTTGAACCTTTTCTGATCACACAGCGACCATGATTGATATTGAGTTTCTTTTTAATCAAGTTGTTGAACATAAATAAGAATAATGCAGCAAAAATATATTTTATTTCCATGCACGTGTGTGTAAAAGAAAGTCCGGTAGCTGGACCAACACTAGTGTGTACTACCACAACAAACTGAGGAAAGTCTGAAAGATACCTGAACCAATCTCATGTCCATGTATTATGCCCGGTCGCGAATCTTTGCCTTTATTTCAACATGCCCGGCAAAATCTCAGGGTGTCTTGGGACGTCGACCACCCGCTAAATTCGAGCCCTGCTGATAATACATGCATCATGGATACACATCATGGAGTGCTACTGGTATGTAACGGTTGGAAATTTTACAGCAAAATTAAAAAAGTCACTGTACGGCACCATTTGAAAAAAACTTGGTAGAGACCCACCCAAGGTATATTGCCACCAAGTTTGAAGTGAATCTGACCTGCATTTTCTTCAGAAAAGTCCAAAATCGTTAAAAATCAAGAATCCACAGTAGTGCCACCTAATGACTGCCTTTGCTTCACCCTTTCACAAGGAACATATCAACCAAGTTTGACCTCAATCTGAGTGACAGTTCTGGAGAGGAAGTCAAAAATAGCGAAAACAACCATTTCATTAAAAAGAAAAAAAAATGTCCCTTGAAGTGCTCAGATGTAATATCAAGCAATTGGGTAAACAGAAGATGTTGATTGTTGATGACGGACGAAGGACCATAAGATAAATTCAGCTACTGACAAGCTAAATTAAAAAATTCTCAAAACACCGGAGCATGACCATGTCGCCGTACCTGTTTATTGTATGTGTAGAACCATTAGCTAAAAAAGTCAGAGAGAATAAAGATATTGAAGGTATTTAAATCCTACACCAAGTATTTAAAATTTAAAAACCAATCGGTATGCAGATGGTACAAGTTTATTTGTAGAGTATGATGAAGAATCTCTATGCTCAGCTACGATGGTTTTTTTTGAATTTCAAAAAGTGTCAGGGTTTCAGATTAACTGTAATAAAACAAGAATATTAAAAATGGGTAAAGCAAAAAAATTTAAAGAGATATATTATTCGATGAATTGAAAATGAAGTGGACAGATGAATTAGCTAAGTTTGATATTAAAATTTTTACTTATAATAAAAATGATATATTCTCACTTCAAAGACAAAATATTAAAATTTAAACAGATTTTAAATATTTGCTAAAGCAGAGACTTGTCAGTGATAGGTAGAATTAAAATAATCAAATAGCAAGCTCTCCCTGAGTTAACTTACTTGGTTTCGGTGTTGCCTTGTCCGGAAGAGAAATATACTAAGGAATCAAAATATGAAATGTTTAAATTCATATGGAATGGGGAAAATTTGGTTAAAAGAAATACTTTGATTAAGAGTAAAAACTGTGGATGATTGCAAGTACCTCACTTAAGTACGTATACTGAGTCATTGAAAGTTAACTGGATCAAAAATATGATAGACACTTCTGACATGACTTCATGGAAAATATTATTAAAACATTTATATCAATTTTCATCAGTTTTGAAATATAACTTTACCCTGAAGAATTTTACTATAAA
>OZ026626.1:6426382-6456382 GCA_964020975.1 Hermodice carunculata | reverse complement strand
TAGTAATAATGATTGACTAAAAAATTAAGTTTCTTATTTGCCTTTGTTAAATTATGTTGACTGCACCAAGGATGGCCCAAGAAAGTCAATTATTGAGACTTATTTCCATTGGGGTATTTTGGGTACTTTGATGAGACATGGAAGGTGAGCGATGAATAGGATGATTGGACTGCAAATAGTTGGATTTATGACAATCAGTTAATCAATAAATAATCAATGTATAGACATGGATTTAGTGTAAAACTGTAATAATAAATACAATTTCATAAATTAATCATTAGGCACTAGCAGTGACATCTAGTAGTAAGACATATCATTAATTTCTGATGAAGAAGCCCTGCTTACCAGGAATTTTTTTCATAATGTTTTGAAAATTATGCTTTGGATGATTTAATATGTGATGGTAGAGCAGGTAGAGCATTCCAATCCTTGATCACTGTATAACAAAATGAATGAAAAACGGATCCTTTTGCATTATGGGATGTGAAAATTTTGTGCACTGTTTCTGGCATTGATGCTGTGTATACTCTGGGTTCTGGTAAAAAATTGACTGAGATAGTCTGGAGCAATTCCATTGAAAATCTTAAAAACATGATTTAACTTCAGCTGTGTAACTCTATCAGAAACCTCTAGCATATTTATTTTATTTCGCTCTTTCTGTCCTATATGTGAGCAGTTATGTTTGTCCAATATAAACCTCAAAACATTGTTTTGATTAATTTGAAGTTTGTTTTTGAAATATTGAGACAAATCTGAATACCACGCAGAGCAAGCATAGTCACAAGTCACAATCACAATTTACCAGAGCGGCACACACAGTCTTTTTAGCTTTTTCAGTTAAAAATCGTGCTTGCCTGTGCAGAAATTTCAATTTAATATTTCACTTTCATTTATTTTGAAAATAGTTTGAAAAAATGAAAGGTGTAGAAAAAAGAAATGTGGTATCAGAGCAAAACGACAAGCCAAGGTGGACCAACTTTGACTTTATGATCTGAGGAAATGGATTATACAGTAAAACCTGTCTATTGCGGACACCTTTGGTTCTGACAAAAGTGTCCGCAATAGACAGGTGTCCACAATAGGCAGGGGCTGAACTTTTGGGATTCCAGAGTACATTTGCTCTCAGTTTTTGTACAATATGCCCCTGACACTTTACTCAAATGCATCTTAACTTGGGATTTTACAGTTTTTATCTTTAAAGGGAAAATTTGTGTATGTATGGGCTTACCAGGCTAAAGAAAGTTTGCATAATTTCTTTTATTAACAGAAAAGAAACAAACAACAAACATACCACAGGGATATCCTATCCTTTGAGTACAGTATAACAGTATATGCCATTGTTACAAATTGTGAATAACTTCACATGATTCTCATGGGGGTCCTTTGTTTTAGGCTTAATGATTGAGCTATGGAGCTTAATTGTTTGATAGAGCAAGTGTGAGCAACCTCACTCAACAGGAGCACCAGTGCTCAGAGACACCTGGCATGTTCACTGAGGCATTGCAGCCTAACTGGTTGTAAGTTTCCCAATACATGTATGTTACATCTGAATGAACTTTGTGTTTTACACAGTTAAAGCTAACTCACACTGATCAAAAGTCCATTGAACTTCATGTTTATACACTTTAAACTCACTCACACAGATCAAAGATCCTTTGAACTGCTCCCATTGAGCATCATGTTTTTTCACTTCAATCTTGCTCACACAGGTCAAAGGTCTTTTGAATTGCTTTCATTGAACTTCTTGTTTGTACAGTGTATACCCACTCACACAGATCAAAGGTCCTTTGAACTGCTCCCATTGAACATCATGTTTTTGCACTTCAAACTCGCTCACACAGGTCAAAGGTCTTTTGAATTGCTCTCACTGAACTTCTTGTTTGTACAGTTTATACCCACTCACACAGATCGAAGGTCCTTTGAACTGCTCCCATTGAACATCATGTTTTTGCACGTCAAACTCGCTCACACAAGTCAAAGGTCTTTTGAATTGCTCTCATTGAAGTTCTTGTTTGTACAGTGTATACCCACTCACACAGATCAGAGGTCATTTGAACTGAAAGACATGTTAGGTGGTCCAAAGTCTATAGAATTGTCAGAATGATGTCCTATTGTGAACCACACCACATAAAAATTAGGCTTGAATACAGGAAATAATACATATATACACGAATCTACACATTATTATTTACTTGCACAAACAGATATTAAAATGTTGTGATCTGTAATTTTCCTTTCAATTTGTTATGATATACATGAATTTCATTTACGAGTCAGAATAATGTAATGTATTAAATGTATTAAAAATATAACATTCACCATTGACTGAAATATTGCTTTTGTTCAATCATCTTTTTTATTTCTATTTTTTTTCAATTCAAGGAGTTTATTAATAATGTACTTTTTTCTTCCTATAAATCAATGATTAGTAAAGCCTTTAGGACATCCATATTAATGTCCTGTAACCAATAAATTAACATATCTATCAAACTATTAAAAAATGTTAGAAACATAGCTAATGTTCCAAAACACAATTTAAGTACAGCCTACTCAATTTCCTATTTTATACCTGTATTAGGATATAGATAAAAATTTTGAAATTAAAATTTTCAGCTTTACGATACGATACATGGATTTTTATTGGCCAAAAAAAATCCATGTATCGTATCGTAAAGCTGAAAATTTTAATTTTAAATTTTTTTATCTATATCAGCTTTAGACTCTGCAGGAATATATTTAAACTTGACTGCTTATACACTTAAAATCATTTTGTTATCACCCCCAAAAACTGTCAAAACTTTGTCCTTTTGAGCTGGTTTCTTTCATGTTTCTGTTTATACTGTAGTAAAAACTTTATTTCTATGATCTCTGTGAACTGGGCTTAAGGGAATATTGGGAAAATTTACAGTTTGTTTTTACTTTCACACTTGGTTATCCAAACAAAACTCTTGTGAGGTATAAAAACAGCAGACAGGGAGGAGTTTTCCAACAGTCTCAAGGAATCTTTCCAGAGAGACAGTAGTGAATTGATTGTCTCCCAAGCAATTGATTTTTCCAGAGTTGTGTCAATATAACAGTCAGTCAGTGTGAAATTGTTGTTCTTGGTGCCAGTCAGCTGCGTTATATATGTCCTATACTTACAGAGAGAGGCATCACCTGCAGATCCTACCCTGGGAGGAAAATTGAAGATGTCATCAAACAGCCAGGTGTGGAGGATATTTTGAGGCCAGCTCAGGTATGTTTTGTGGTTTATTATATTTCAGTTATTGTCACTTAGATATTTTGTACAACAAGAGATTACTTGCCCCTTTCCTGCACAAACTCATTTTATCCAAAATTGTAGAATGGTATATGCTGCTTCACCACAATATGCAGTCTACATTACACCTACCAGTACATCGTATAATAGTAGCCTGTTTAATGTAAAAAGTTTGAAATTTTCCACCCAAAATTTTATTTTATTCTCACAGAGTGAAAATGTTTACAGCTGCCATTAAAGCTGGTATGGGTCCATTGTCTAAAATATGCCACATTGTTTGGATGTTGTCCATGGTATGCCTGTCTATTCATGTCCATTGCATATAGCATAGGTCTGTTTTATATGTCCTTTTTGTCTTGACACCTTAACATACCTAGTGAGAAAAAGCAAAATACTGAAATACGGCCCACCAAACCTTGACCTTTGGACAGGGTACTTTTTCCCTACATCTCCATAGTTCTAACAGAACCAAAAAATTACAAAAAAAATGAACTTTGGGTACCTTTGTTATTTTTTTAATTTTCCAGCTGGTTTTGCACAGTTTTCAATTGACGCTGGACCATCTTGGTCCACTTGTTTCTTTCTTTTATTTATCTGCTTATTTTGAAATACTACAATCTCTCTGTCTTGTTCATTCAGTTCACTTGATATCAGTCATTGCTTGCACGCTAAACAGACCCAATCTCTGTGCAGATTGCACTCCAAGCGCAGTAGTGGTAACATGCAACTTGAGTCTGCTTTGGAGGCAAATTCATTGCAAACCTACATGTGGAAGTAGGATTTCAAAATTTGTTGTCCACTGTGTCAACATACACATATATACCGGTATTCAATGTGCAACTGACTTAAGATTGACGGGTGCTGCTACCTATTGAACATTTATGTAACTATGGCCAAGTTTAGTTCTCACATATCCTTGCAGAAATATTTAGTACACAAGTATCAATTAGCTTGTAAGTCACATAGTAGTAATAAAAAACATACAATACAGTGGCAGCAGCTATAACAGCAGCTGAGTTGGGTTATCTGTAAATTTCAATGCAAAACTGTACAAAGAAACATTTTTCTACTGCAGTTTTTACATAGTTTAAGTATGCCTAAGTAACATAATTTCAAATGAAAGCATACTTTCCAGCTATAGTCTTAATTTCAAATGTTAATTTTCTTTCATTGGCTCAGCTTACTTGTCAGGTGAGCAAATAACATAGTCAAATCAAACTTGATGGCAATGTTCCTCTACTGGGTCTCTACCAAGATTGTTCAAGTGGCTGTGCTCCAGTGATTTTCTTAATTTTTTATGAAGTTTCTCGTTCTTTTTGGGGGTGAATCTTAAAAAATATTTTCCTTCAGAACTGTTCGACAAAACAATCCCAAATTTATATTTTTAAGATTTTGTGTTTGCAAAGGCTATTTGTGTATTCTACTCCAGAACCGTGTCACAGAGCAGAAACTTTGTGGTCAAATATTTGGGTCACAAGAAGGCATTCAGAAAGTGTTAAGGAAGGTGGACTTCTATCTCTATCAGTTACAGATTTAAAGCAAAAGAATGTAAATAAGCAAACAAACCAGAAACAGATTGATAGATCTTCAGAAATTGATAAGAAACGTGTGAAGAAGTTGACAAGACTTAGTTTGTCATTTCAAAAATCATCAAAATTTAATACTCTTGATGATCATGTATCTCATACATGCAGTGCAAGTCACAAGTCAGGTTTACCATCAAAAAATCAACAGGTCACCACAAACAAAGAGCAGGGTAGTACTGGGTTAACAGGCACAAATAACAAAACTTTAGGTGCAAACACTGTTGAATCTGATATGACTGATTTGCCAAGTCCATAAAAAGAAAGCACTAAAAAGCAACATAAAGAAAGTGATTTGAATGAATTCCCTAGTCCACAAAAGGAAACAACTAAAAAGCAAGACACACATACTGATTTTATTGATTTGAACAAGATACCTAGTCCTAAAAAGGAAAGAAGTAGCTACCGAGACGAGCGTAAATGGGTGAAAAACCTGGGACTGGACTTCACAGATAAATTTACAATAGTTAATGACGGTTGCCTCACAAGTTCCCATATGTCTGCTGTAAATAAACTTCTAAAGCAACAATTTCCTGATGTAAATGGATTCCAAGACACAACTTTAGACCCGAAAAGAAAAACTGGAAAATGGAAAGTTTTGGCCAAAACTTTTCAACCAATTACTAAAAGTCCAAGTGCACAAATTCATTACAATGGTGAAAATCATTGGGTAATTTCTTTCTGGTGCAATGACAAAGATAACACAATTTATGTAGTTGACAGTTTAAATTCACACAAACTTACTGAATCACTGACAATTCAACTCTGTCAAATATATGGCCATGACAAGGACATTTTATTCTATACTATACCAGAAACGGAAAAGCAGACAAATGGAACCGATTGTGGGGTATTTGCAATTGCAAATATTATTGAATTTTGTATTGGTGGCCTGGCTTCATTTAGGGACAAAACATGGAAGTATGATAAAAATAGAATGAGACCCCACCTGGTGAAATGTTTATCCCAAGAAAAACTAGAAGCCTATCCAAAAATACCTGTAGGTAAGAAACAGAGAAAAACCAGAACAAGACCAGATACAGTTGATTTAATACCAATGAATTGTGCCAAAGCAACGTGTTTCCTACCCAACCCTCATAAAAACATGGTAGTGTGCGGAAATGGCGATTGTCCAAGATGGTATCATTATTCATGTGTAGGATTCAAAATCTCTCCAAGCAAGTCTCTGGCATGGTACTGTGAGCATTGCACTTGAAGCAATTTCAAAGCATAGATTTCAAGACCATTGACTAAATTCAAAATACTATGTTGTGTTGAATTTGTAAAATAAAATGACAAGACTCAGCAGTTGAGATGATTTTTGTGAATTTGGCATCCTTGTAAGTGAACCAGATACTAAAATAGTGTATCACACTTACTTGGTGCTGTCTTCACCTTGATCATTTGATCTGTAGGTCTTATATTCATATGATAACAATAACGAAAGTTAATTTCTTCTTTTCTGAAAATATCTTTTGTCATGAATTTGGTTAGATTTTTAAGATATGTGACAAATCAATTGTTTAAACTAAATGAATTATGTTTTGTTGAATGTGTAAAATAAAATGACAAGACTCAGCAGTTGAGATGATTTTTGTGAATTTGGCATCCTTGTAAGTGAACCAGATACTGAAATAGTGTATCACACTTACTTGGTGCTGTCTTCACCTTGATCATTTGATCTGTAGGTCTTATATTCATATGATAACAATAACGAAAGTTAATTTCTTCTTTTCTGAAAATATCTTTTGGCATGAATTTGGTTAGATTTTTAAGATATGTGACAAATCAATTGTATAAACTAAATAAATTATCTTTTGTTGAATGTGACAAGACTCAGCAGTTGAGATGATTTTTGTGAATTTGGCATCCTTGTAAGTGAACCAGATACTGAAATAGTGTATCGCACTTACTTGGTGCTGTGTTCACCTTGATCATATGATCTGTAGGTCTTATTTTCATATGATAACAATAACGAAAGTTAATTTCTTTTTTTCTGAAAATATCTTTTGGCATGAATTTGGTTAGATTTTTAAGATATGTGACAAATCAATTGTATAAACTAAATAAATTATGTTTTGTTGAATGTGTAAAATAAAATGACAAGACTCAGCAGTTGAGATGATTTTTGTGAATTTGGCATCCTTGTAAGTGAACCAGATACTGAAATAGTGTATCACACTTACATGGTGCTGTCTTCACCTTGATCATTTGATCTGTATAGGTCTTATTATTCATATGATAAAATTTAGTTTTTGTTTGTTTCTTTTCCTTTTTTATTTATTATTTTTTTCATTCTTTTGCTTTTGTTTGTATTTTGCCATTGATTTGAATTTGCTCAATATTTGATCATCATACAGACAAATCCATTTCAATTTAACATATCAAAATTCATTAAGCAATATATTTTTTTAATTGAAACTAATGAAACAAGCGATAAGCCCCTTACATCATTTTTTTACTCAGAATCCAATATGGTTGGGAAATTAAGAAAGCCAAACAAAGAAAATATTTTCCTTTAATTAATTTAATTTATTTACATTCTAATTTTTTTTGGTGTGCGGTATGATTCCCCCTCCTCGTGGGGCACACTGGGCAGGCATTACAACATGAAAATGGGATTGTGATGCCTGGCTAAGAGAATCATGAATCATGAAGATTTTGTTTTTAATTGGTGTAAAGGAAATTTATATAAACTCGGATGAATACTTAGCTTATTTTGCATCTTCAATGGAATGTTGGTTTGTTATGATAATGAAAAAAAATCTCTTTTTTAAATGATATAATAAATTATATGGGAAAATGTAAGAATAAAATAGGGGAAATTATTAAATATGTATATTAATTTTCAAAATAAACATGGTAAACTCATGAATTATTTTTCTCAAATGATACAAATTAATATAGTAAGACATACCAACATTATACAATGAAATTAATAGCAATTTATGATGACACTGAATACCTTTATTCTGAACGCCAATCAATAATGCTTATGCTGCTTATATTGATGCCAATTCATATTATTGAAATTAAATTTTCAAACTACTTTATGGAATCCTGGATAAAAACTATTAACTTTGAATTTGTGTAACACATTTCAACTAATAAAAATGAATTATTGTTATTGCCAACAAAATAAAGTCCCATAATCATATTTCCAAATGCCTGTATTGAAATAATGGTAGCTCCCTCCTGGAAAGCGTAATCCAATATGGCGGGCGCTGGTTTCTGCCGCGTGAGCGAATGGGTCAATTTTTTGCTCATTGTACTTTATATAACGGGTACATGGATGAATACACAACTTAATTGGAATGCGCAAATATCTTATGTATCAACAGAAGTGAAGATTATGTTTAAACGCTGTAGTAACATGCCGAAAATCGGCAATATCTCCCACTTCTGCCACTTCTGCTTCTGCCACTTCTGCTTCTGCACTTCTACCGATTACCCCGTACCGTCGGATTAGGACGTGCAGTCATGTCATGATCTGGGCTCACTGTACGGCCCGTTTTCAACACTTTTCCTGGGGTTAAAGGGGAGAACTCAAGATAGCATAAAGAAAACAACAAATTACATATAAAAAGAGCTACCTTATGCATAAGTGTATGACCATATGGTTTGGGAACCACGGCGCTAATGCATCAGCATCATCAGATAGAACGGACACAGCGGTGGCCATTTTTAAACGAGCTGTTGCCACGGCCGGTCATGTGACCACTTTCTCCAGCCCATCCCTTTCACAACAACAACGAACACGGTCGGCGTGACTGTCAACGCTCAGCAAGAAGCTCTACTAAATACCGCATTTTTCTCTGTTTTGCACTTTCGGCAGAAATTTGAGTTTTGCATGACGGATACATAAGATATTCATCCATACAAAGGTCAAAAAAAAAAAAAAAAAAAAAAAAAAATTGGCCGAAATTTCCGGTGATTTGTATCTCGCTACTTTAATAACATATCGCCTGAATGGGGATGCACGAGACCATATGATATACATTAATCGTCCCTGCGTTTGGCAAAGAAAAATTTGTTATTCGATCATACATGCAGTACAGCTGGTGGGGACATTGCCATAAAAATATTGTGTCAAATAATGAACTGAACGAACAGTTGAAGAGTTGCCTAAAAGCAAAGTTGGCATTTGTGCATGTATATACTAAAACCTCCATAAAGAAGACATTGTAACAAACAAAGCTTCTTCAGTGCCCCAGTCACTGAATGTTTGTATACATAGAGAAAACTTGGATAAAAAATTTCACAACTTGCATTTGCCAATGACAGCTTTATATAACAAATGTTCATGATATGATCCAGTCACTGCATGTACATAGCTCCGATCATGACTCCACATATTGAACGCGTCAATGATGACAGCAATGATGACAGTTCTATACAATGTCAATCATGCTTCTCCGCAGATGCCAGCGAATGCGTCTTCTCCACAAAGAGAGCACGAAGTCTACAATAACGTGATGATATGATGACGTGATGACGGTTCTCTACAAGAATACAGCAACCTGTCTCAGTCTTGCTGCCAGTTGATGACTGGCCAGCTTTAATACACATGATGGCAAACTTAATAGCGAGCGTCAGTGAGCTCTTACCATAAACACGTGTGAATATAGGATCTAACAGAACGGTAAATTATCCAATCAGAAGAGTACTCACTATCTATCTAAAGAAGTTGATATTCTTCGTCATCACTATTGCGCATGCGCACATGGGCGCAATCATTGCGTTTTTTATGCACCCCAGGTAATTTTTCCGCAGTTTTATTTACACCAAAGTATCTAATTTACCGGCTTATATGGAAATCATGTCAACAATTCATAACTGGGCTTCAGAAAACGTTGTCGGTAGAGTGTAATGAATGATAACGATTCACCGACTTGCGCTGTTAACATCTCGATGGAACGTGGACCTAGTAAACACGCTTCTGGGGCTGGAAATAGATTTCCGCGGAATAGAAAAACTTGACAGGTGTGAGGCTAACCTAAATAAACATCCCAAAGTGTGTAATATTTGTTGCGCACGTTGCGTCCCGTATTACTAATATCTACACACTGTGCAGTCACCAGGTCACTTCTCGGGGCCTTCCAGATCCCAACTTCCAATCACACTTATCCCCCATGGGCCCCAAAATGCCATGTTGCCAAAGCCTGCTCCGCTTCGGTGTTGTCGCTGGACAATGCAACAACCACTCTCCGTACACACTACGTCTCTGCCACAGGATACAGCACTAGTTTAATGGCGATATAAAAATCTTGGGAACAATACTTAAATTTGTGAAGCAGTGTCTAACAAAAAGAAAGGCTATACAGCAGATAATTTCGTTCCTTTGTTCAAGGTAGTACGACCTCGCCCTTCTAGACTTGTTAAGTAAACGGCCGCTAGAGGGACCTAACAACCAGGTGGTATGTACTGCCTGATCAACCGACGTTATTATCGATACTTTGTAAAGCTGACCCTCGCATCTTAGGCTATGCCTACAACACATTAGGTCAGCTTTATCACGCATGCTGGGAAACACGACAGTCCAGCTTTAACACGTGCTGTGAAACATTCCACAAATTATGCTCATACCCTGCCATGAAATTACATCAAAAAGTATCCTGAATCTTTATTTTATGTTCGGAACGAACGGGGCTCGAACCTGCAATCTTTGGCACCAGTGCATATCCGCTCGACGAAATCCCCCTTCTTGAAAAGAATGGTTCCATGAAGGTAGTTATGTGCGAGTGCCCTATCAACACGGTTATGCAGTATAAGTATTGAGTCGGCATTTATTTCCAGATTCGGAAACTTAAATCCACCAGCATTAAGGAAATGCCGAAAATATATATTTTATGTTCAGAACGACCGGGACTCAAACCTGCAACCTTTGGCACCAGTCGCCTAGCTGAAATGGAAAACACACATATCCACTCGACCAAATACCATATATTATAACATTTGAATCTTTCTTCAGTAGAATACCCGGCTCATATGCCAATGTAGCTAGTACTACTCTAGTTTGAGGCGAGGACCTCACTCAGATCCATCTTACTTGTGCTCATCTGCTGGAACGCCAATTTTTCATGAAAATACTTGGAGTCACATTACAGAGTAACAAGTCACATTTGATAACATGCTGAAGAACAAACAGGTTTACATTACACAAGTTTCACATGTCTTAAGGTGTGCTCTTACCAAATGTGTGGGGACTCTGGGGTTTAACAAATATCTGGCCAATTCTTTTCACATGAAGGCCACGCACAATTTGTTCCACCAAGGCGCCAAATTTCTATCAGTGTCACAAGCAGTTTCACCTAAAAACTATGGCCCGGTGCAAAATGTCCCATCAAGTGGCAGCATGTGTCAAAGATGCAAAATCAAAACCAAACTATCTAAAGATCTGTCGCTACAGACATTATGCAGCCCTTGTAGTTCAACTGATTATGATTTCCACTGGTTAGTTCTAAATGACTCTGAATTTGTGTATATCCATATATACGTTGTCGACTCAGCTGTGAGTCAAAATACGGAATGTATATATATATCAACTGTACATTGAATGATCTTTACATATTGTTCCCCTTTGCTTTACATTAAACATGAGAGATAAGAGGCATCTTTATCATCTGTCTAATGTGGCACAAAACGTGAATCATTGCAAGATGAGAAGAATGAAAGAGATAGATAGAGAGAGAGAGAGAGAGAGAGAGAGAGAGAGAGGGAGGGGGTCTTCCAAATGTGTCATATTGGAGTTTATTCATTTTGTCTTCACAGTGTTCTTTAATGAGAAACGGAAGACTGTTCTAAAGTTGGCCAACTACTATTTGGTATTTTTTCCTGACATTGATTATGCTCTTTACCCTTTTCATTCAAAATAATATTGAGTTATAAAGTGTTATATTTTGGAAGGACCTTTTACAAATTTTGGTTTTTATTACCTCAGATCAATTCTCTGTTCTCAGACTTAGACCCTGATATGAACATTCCGAATTTGGATTGCCACAAGAAGACGCTTCTTTTTCCCAATTACAGAGATATCTAATCGCTCTGTGTTCTTATTTAATCCTTGCAAAGGTTCAAAGCAGAAAAAATAAAGCCGGCAGCACAGTTCGACAAGATGTAAGCCTATGTCATCACTTGTGACACAAGACTCCTGGCGAAGTGATTTGGGGGAGTTAGATTTGCAGACGTGAGTGCTAGGTTTCTCAACAAGACCAACGATGCACATCTCGAAATGCTCAGAAAAAAGGAGGTCTAAAAAACCCACAGGCTGCAGATAATATGTAAGACGTAATTTTTGGTCAATGTATGAACAGGCTTGGAATGGTGTATATCGATCACGTCTATACTTATTCATAGTTTTCATTCAGGCAGAACCAGTATCAAAAGGTAATTTACATAGGTCATAACAGTGAGAATTTTAGTTATCACTCAATTCAGGTATTATGACAAAAAGATTGGCTTTATTCACAATAATGAATACATTGTTCAGATTTAAGCAGGCAGCGAGCCACTAAGGTTTATATGTCCGCTCTTCTAATCTTTGTGTAAATATATAAATCCACCTATTTCCCGCGCTTATTTTTCAATCCTTTGAACAAACAGCATCTATTTCCCTGGAGGAAACAGATTTCAAGCACTTTTTAGAATATTATTCTGCAGTTGGACTCAAAGTTTCGTTGTACTTATGGTTGTAAGCTCAGTCACGTTTCCTGAAGCTTAATTGGTTCACCTGATACACTTTATCTACTTCCATCAGACACGATATTTCCTTGGCATCCTGTAAGCATTAATTGAATACTGGTTAACATAAATTGCAAACTATATATGCATGTTATATATATATATATATATATATATATATATATATATATATATATATATATATATATATATATATATATATATATATATATATATATATATATATATGTGTGTGTGTGTGTGTGTGTATGAATGTATGTATGTATGTATATATATATATATGTATGGTATTTCATACTTTAAGAGCAAGGCGACGATAAAAGCATATCAATAAAAGAAGTAACAGTGCCTCCTAGTTATCCAATGTTGCATTGCTAGAAAGCTAACAAATCCTGCCATTACAGCATGATCTAAATCTGGCGTCGTAACTTTGTTGGCCGCAACATCGTGGCGAAAAACCTGGTTTGGAGACAATTCGGCCTCCACAGCACATGCGGAATCTTGCGTCATAGTTGGATTGGCCGCAACAAGCTGGGCTGATTCCACTCCTGGACACGATTCTTCCACCACAACACATGCGGAATCTTGCGTCATAGTTGGATTGGCCGCAACAAGCTGGTCTGATTCCGCTCCTGGACACGATTTTTCCACCACAACACATGCGGAATCTTGCGTCATAGTTGGATTGGCCGCAACAAGCTGGTCTGATTCCACTCCTGGACACGATTCTTCCACCACAACACATGCGGAACCTTGCGTCATAGTTGGATTGGCCGCAACAAGCTGGTCTGATTCCACTCCTGGACACGATTTTTCGACCACAACACATTCGGAATCTTGCATCATAGCCGGATTGGTAACAGCAAGCTGGCCTTATTCCGCTCTTGGACACGATTCTTCCAGCACAACACATACTAAAGCGAGGATTGTATGTGCGGTAGCCACACACTGCACGACCTGAATGATGACAGAAAAACAAAAAGTATCGTAAGATTAAAGGGGATGATCATGGGCATGGGCACAAGACACCACACATTTAATAGTCTAACCTTTGTCCATTAAAATATGCAAAGACGATAGTTCTCAAATCATGCACAGTTCTCATGCAAATATCTTCATTACTATTGTGCCAGCATTTTGAAACAGAGTGGCACCCAGCAGAATAGTTATTTTTTTTTTTCGATACAAAACCACTCATACTGACGGCCAGATTAAGTCACTGCCCACTGAAAATATCCCGTACTTTCGGTGGGCAGTGACCTTGGCGGTCAGTATGAATGGGTTGGTATTGACCAGAATATGATAACAACCATTCTGCTGGTTGCCTGGGTGTTTTGGAAGAAATGGTTTAACCCGAGGGAGAAAATGCAAGCCAATGCCACTGGCATGTTGCAGACACACAGCCTGTGGCGAACGGGTTTGCACATTGTGTTCATTCATAATAATAATACTTATGGCAGCCTTCACAACAGGAGAAAATCAAAAATACACAGAAACAAATAAAAGCATTCAAATACACATACAAACCACAAAACCACTCTGGACTCAAAACATTTTATTTGGCTAAAGGAAAGATATAGTAAGTACAAGTGGGATAACAAAAGATGATCAAAAGGCAATGAATACATAACAACAATTGGAAAAAGCAACATAATGAAGTCAGGGAAACACACATGAAGATCCTTGACAGGTCGCTATCATGTGTGCCTCCCTAATAAAAACTTTTAATAAGAATGTAAGTGATCATAAACAACAAATTTAAGAAGCCTTCAAACTGATTAAATTCTATAACTTATTTGTCTAATTTCTGATGCAAATATAACAGTCTGGTGTATGGCAAGACATTGATAATTCATGATAAAATATTTCTTTATTTATTGAGAGAAACTGGAACAACTATGGGTATATACCTTCGCCTGTTCAACTGCAGGCTCTTTATTCTGGATTCCTGTAATTTCGTGTCTCAAACAATGTTTAGCAAACATATGTTAAGTACACGTTACATTTTTCTTCTTCTTGTGTTATGCTTATGTGTTTGGGTAGTTGTTGTAATATTTACATAACTTCAATTACTGATAAATTTGCATTACTTCCTGATACCTCTGTCAACCAGTTTAGGACCTCAGACCAAAATTCCCATCACACTTCACAATCCTAGAGATATATAAAAAGGGTCTCAGTAGCTTCATTGCGAAATGTACAAATCGGATTCTCCTGATACTTATTTTACAGAGTCTGGTATTTGTAAATACAATTTGCCGAAAAAAAAATATATATACTAAAAGACTCTTATATTTGATGATACAGAACCTTTATAAATCTGCGAAAGCAATTCTCATTAGATACTAATGATGAAAATTAACCCTCGAATCATCCACCCATCTATTTGTATAAGACTTTCCGGCCTGAGCACTTTCTGTCACAAATGCGAATAAAACACATTGGACAATTTGTTTCTTTCAGAATTTCTTTTAATCAAATATGTTGAATTTTCACCTTGTTGAAAGTGTCTAGTATTAAATAGCAAAATTTGTCGTTTCCAGTCATTTGCTATAACATGTTATAGACCTTGAAAAATTCATAAACAAAAAGTTTTATATTTGGATATTTTCTGCAAAATTGTTCATAGTCTACAAATAATCTATCTATCTATCTGCCTTTAACAAATCTACTAAACTATTGTCAGAATACCACTTTCGTACCATTTCTTCAAGATGAATGGTTTGAATGGTTTGCCTTCAATCCTTATAGAAGAGTTGTACCAAATAAACTGGGTTTTGTTTACGCTCCCACCAGTTTTATGATATGAAAAGTAAAGATAACACTATATTTTTTAACTATTTCTTTCCAGAAAATACTATGAACTTTATCAAATATATAACCCATATTTTTTCGGTATTACACTTCCATATATTATCAACCAGTGCACGTTATTCTACCCCAGTAAACTTTTCCCATTTTCTGCCAACGCATGGTTGAACAAACTTTTTCACCCAATTTATTTTTAATGCCAAGTTATGTGATAAAATATGAGTCATGTTATGTCTCCCATCTTCGTAAGATTGTATAAGTGTACTGCTGTTAGTTTTATACTTATACGCCCCATTTCATGCAAATTTATGCCATATGTTTTCCATCTATAAGCTTAAACCAGTCTCATTTTCCTCTGCTTCACTCCAAAACCCGAATTTTTGTGGGCTTGATAAAAGGATACCATACCATACCATACCATACCATACCATACCATACCATACTATATTATACTATACTATTTGAGCCGAGATGATGCAAAAGTTTTTATGACTGTAATTTTACTGTACAGAGATATATTCTGCTAGGACCATATAAGGATTTTTATTTTATTTTTTTTTATTATCAGGGAGTTATAATTTTGACGTATTTACGTTTTTTCATTATGGCTTACTCTGACTCCCATTATAACCAGAGGACCATCATTCCGTTTCAAAATTTTACCAATATCTATCTTAAAATCGCCCCTAAATATTTCCCATGGGCATTACATCTGTTTTATTATGGTTAACTTTTAGATATGAATATATTTCAAAAAGTTGCACAAATAATAATACACATATTACTTCTGTGCGGCTCTCTTTTGGCGTCATGTTTGCTAAACAAGTGTCATTTGCATATTGACTGATTTAAAATTTATTTCTCCTGCTGCAATTTCCTTTATGTTTTGATTTTGTTTAATGCTTATGGCTAAATTTTTGCATATAAGATAAAGATATATGGCAAAAGGGGCATCCTTGGCGTACTCCTCTGGAAATCTTACATAGTTCCGTTGCACACCCTTTATCAGGTCATTTGTAACCTGACTGGTAATATTTTGGTATAAGGGTTTAGTCTATTGGCATAATGACTGTCCAACACCCCAAAAAACTGACACTGGATTCACAAGCTTCCATTCCAACAAATCAAACGCTTTTTGAAAATCTATGGAAACTGCCAATGCTGAGATATTTTTCAAGTCCGTCTATTTAAATAATTCTAGTAATCCCATGATATTTTCCCCAATGTAACTGTTATTCAAGAAACCTGTTTGGTCAATAGAACTGTGATGTATGTTTGTTGTACTCTAGCTGTATGTGCTGTTGTCAAATAAAAAATCACTTATGAGTTCTAGTCACTATCAGTGATTGGTAGTAACACGTTTTTAACTCTATATGCATAACATTTTTAAATCAGTTTATAATCAATGTAAAGTTACAAATTGGTCGCCAATATTTAAATCGAAAGGATCTTTGTCCTTTTTTTGGTAACGACGTTGTAATTTCTTGTTTTTGAGAAATTGATAATTCTCCCCTATTGGTGTGCAAACTGTAAAGCGTCAATGAATACTTCTTTTGTATCTAGCCTGAACATCTTGTAAACTTTAACGGTTAACGTTCCCGGACTTCTATTGTTTTTACAATTTCTAATTACATTTTGCAATTTCTCTAATTATATGCGACCTCCACATCATATTTTTTTCTCCTTCATCTAATTTTGGTACCTTATCTGTGTCATGCAGTAAATTTTCCAAATTAATTTCAGGTGGATTCTTGGTGGAATATAGCCGTTTATAAAACGTTGCTTCCTGATTTAAAATTTGTCTTGTCAGTTGTTACTCTCAGCTGCCCCTTTTGTTTTGTTGTTATGTATTCGCCTTTCTATACTCAAAAATATTTATTTGACCTTTCACCCTCTTGCTGCCATGTAGCCCTACATCTTGCACGTGCACCAATAGTTTTATATTCAACCTCCTTATTCAGGTAAATTTTTATTTTCTCCATCCCTTTATTTAGATCATTATCCGCATAAATTATTTTCTTGTGGTTTAGATTGAAGGGTACTTAGCTTATTTTCTAATTCTTACTTTGTCTCATTTTTCCATATCTGACACATATTAGACAGTTGCCCCATTCCCCAACTTGACATTTAGTAGCTACCCACAGCAGTGCTGGGAAAGCCTCATTATTACCTCTTTTGTCTCTAGTATTATGTGTTTTATTGTAGTTTAATACTCATGATCATTTAACAGTGAATAATTTAATTTCCAGTAACCAGGACCACGTGGAGAGCTTTATGTTAGCAATGCTACTGTGATCACACAGGGATCTGATCGATATCCCGGTTTTATGTCAGTAGACTGAATAAGGCCTGAGATTCCAAAGGACACAAGAGAAAAAATCAAGCCTGCAAAGGAGTGGATTTGGTCTGTTTACATGCCGAGGTAAATTGAAATACAAGAGGGTTTTTTACTCTCCAAATATCTACCAGATCTGTGTCTTCTATCCACGAATGGAAGACTGTTTGGGCCATTGGGTGCGTCTGATTTTAACCACCCGTTTTATCCATCTCCAAATTTAAAAATATATTGAGAGCGCCACAGTGATACAGTAATCATTTAGTGCAGGCTACAATCCATAATTTCTATTGAATTGTCAAAAAGTTCTGGCTGGTCCTCGTTAGGAGCATAAACATTTGCCATAGTTAATGTGGTATTACCTAGAATCACATCTATAATAATATACCTTCCATTTATATCACTATAAGTTGTATGGATTTCCAGACCAAACTTTTGCGAGTCGCCCAATGCTTTTGAAGTATTTGGTTGTTCAGGATGATCATGTGGCAATTTCTCAAATGAGCCGAATTTTATTTCAGGATGTCTCAGCAGAACAAAATGTGACCAAGGGGGATGAGCTTGTGTGTGTATTCGTAATCAAATCAAGATGGAATCCTGGTTCAAAATAAATGACAAAGTATTTTCTGCGTTTATTTAAATTCTAAATGATATTACAATGAAAAAACAATGATAAGTGAACAAATTTAAGGAATATCAACAAATGAATTAAGGAAAGAAAGAAAGAAAGAAAGAAAGAAAGAAAGATAGAAAGCTGTAAGATTTTACCCTAAACAAATATTAAGGACACCAGTTAATAATTTAAAGGATATAAATGGTTGGGTCCCAGCGTAAACCTATATGTATCACTAGAAGCTTGTTAATCAGTTCCGTTTAAAATATGCTTGCCAATCAGTTCGGTTGACTATGTCTCCTGTTTACCAAAGCGCTTTCAAATAAATACTCTTCCTCGTATCAACCCTTCCCCCCCCCCCCCCCCCGCCGAGCCGTCCAAATCGACTTGTAGTTACATTTGATTTGCCTCAACGTCTTGACTGATGCCAACATAAATAAAAATTGACATTTACAAGCGAAAATTGTAAGTGTCAGAACAACGACTCCCAAAGCAACAGCTGTACTTGGCGCGGAAACCCGCCTCACATACAACTGCTGATCCGGTCTCAGTGCAAGGGAACAGGTCAACTTCATCAGAGACCAAAACAGGTATAGACACTTTAACTCATTCCATACCAGTCCCTGATTTTTTACATATTTATTTAGATTTAAGACGACATTTGCATTTTTAAATTCTTCATGAAACGAGCTTTTGTTCAAGTACCAACATGCCTACAGTCTTAAGTCAGTGGTTCTGGCACTGCCTGTTCATGCTACAGTTGCCGCAAGGGTCCCCTGAACAAGACCTGTCACCATAGGCACTAGTAACGAGAGCGGACTCAAAAAAAAAATAAAATGACAGAAATTGTAGCAAATTTGCTAAATTAGATATTATCAAAATTTAACAAAATTTCACCCTCCATCGTAACTTATGGATGTATAAAAATACAGTATGTGCATATGAACGTGTACGACAATCCCTTACAAGAAAACGAAGATTTGCTGGAAAGCGAATCTGTGTGTATGATAAGTTTGCACGTGTTGATAGCAATAATGGTCCACATAATTTCAAACTAATATGCTGTCAGTGACTATTTCATAGTGTGAGTCACTATACATTATCAAAGGAGCTAAAATCTTATATCCTTCCCAAATCTTACGCTCACTTTCAAAGGCTAATGGTTTGCATATATCTCTGTTTGTTAGATGGTTATGCTAACATTTTGATACCAAGAATAGTTTGAAAAGTAATTTGTCAAATATTTGGGAATTCACGTGGCACTCGAGACTGTATTCCATTTGCACTCACTTTTACAGCTCGTTGTGGAAAGTAAACTGTTCCATACAGTGCTCTGATGTCTTTCTTGAGGGGCACACAGGGGTATTTTCTTAATGGCATGCTGGAGCATTTCATTTTTAGTACCATCATATTGCAAGCCCTATTAATTTCTGTACGCGGTACTGGGGCAAAATCAACACCTATATTAGCGTAATGCCCATATCCCTTTTTATAGTGCATGTGTTTCCTGTATTTTTATGAATAAAGCATGAAGCCTTCAAATTTTAGAACATTTGATCAAATGTTCGTCAGCTCAACCAAAAATAATAATAAATATACCTGCAATATCGACACTTTTTTTCTTTCTGCTTCAATATTATGTGAGAGTGAAACTTCCAAATGCTGTCAGTTGACAGCAATATATCAGTTCTGGTAATGTAATCATAAGGTGCAGCGCCCATTCCAGAGAGGGTCAGCCCTTTTGGCCAATATGGCTGAGTGTGTACATGCACATGTACAGCATTATTCAAACATATACAATAAACACTTAGAATTGCATGTGTTATCAAAGAGGGTTATGCATATCTTTATCATATAACTGTCTTTGATCCTTTATACTATGCAAAATTATATATACAAGAACTGTTCAGCAGTTGTGACGACAGCGCTTGTGAAGAACACGTATCTTGTCACTGGTAAATAAAAAACTATCAAAGTCTTCCATACCAGGTTCCAGTGAATGACGGAGATGACATGAAACAGCGTATTGTTGCACAGTTCATTTCTGTACAGCCACTATATATATATATATATATATATATATATATATATATATTGGTCCCCAGTTTGTAAGACCCCTATCACCAAAGGCCATCTCTCTTAAAATACCACCATTTCAAAGTACGGTAAAGTGTGACATTCCTATTCTATTCTATTCTATTACATAACATAACATAACATAACATTACATTATTATTATTATTATATTGCCCCCCTCTACAGAAACCACCCACATTAAAAGGCCACGCTTGGGCAGCATATGGGGCGGCCTCATAGGACGGCTTTCAAAGCAGACAGTTAATCATGCAAGGAAATAAGTCGCCTGGGAGACAGGTTCTGACAGCCTGAGCTAACTTATTGTGCGTGCAAAAAAGATGGATATCAGCATTGAGGTAGATATCAGTAACCAGCTTGTACAATCTGTGGCAGAAGGGAGGGGGGTATTGTTGGGAGGTTCAATTAATTAAACACAAGTCGAAATTGCTCAACTTTTATGTGTGAATTAAGCATATATTGAAGTTCCTCAACGTTTGTTTGCATGCCACAGGAGTCGCCTGTGGCACAAGCCTAGATATTGAACTGAGAATAACACTTATATCTACGATGTGATATTTGCCAAAGGGGATTTAAATTTACAACTGGTCCTAAAGTGGCCCTAATTTATATAAGTATCCACCTGTTGACTATTCTGAACGATACGCTAAACTTCACTACAGGTATTATACCTATGCTAAATTCAAAGTTTTTAAGTTTTTGGCTCGCATAGTGTCTGAGATTAAATTCGGACAACATAAAGTGTAAAGATAGGCAATGAATCAACAAATCAATCAATCAATGAAGGAAGGAACGAATGAATAAAGATTGAAAGAAAGAAAGAAAGAAAGAAAGAAAGAAAGAAAGAAAGAAAGAAAGAAAGAAAGAAAGAAAGAAAGAAAGAAAGAAAGAAGGGAGGGGAAAATAAAGAGAAACAATATGCCTCCGTTCAGAGGACATAATGAAGGAGACGACTCTTTCATGTATGTAGTGATACAGAACGTCCACAGCAGCTGCTTGTAGCAACAGGCCCTGAGGACGCAAATATGTGTGGAAATAACCATGATTTTGTGTTCTTAATTGTGACATATTTACGAATGACATGTCATGTCTGACGAAAACTGATTGTGGACAAAAAACATGTTCATGTATGTGATTAAGCAAACCATGGGTAATTCAAATTATTTATCATGTATATTTATACAAGACCGCAATATAAGTTGAATCTTGTCAAGAGACGCGGAATTTTTTAAAGTATACTTTTACAGGAAGAAATGAGAACAGACAAGGGCATCTTTCATTCCATATGCTATACCCACCTGGAACAAACTTCATGTTGATCAAACCTTAAAAAGAAGTGTTTCTTTCTCAGATTTTAAGAGTAAACTGAATAGAATAATCGAACGACCGCAATTCTATTTTTACCGAGGTTCCTGATATCCCCAAATCCATCATGCCATAATGCGAATTTACTGTTATACCCTAAACATTTTTCTTAATCTTTTTGGTTGGGGATGCTTCGGCAAAATGTGTCTGCGGTTCTCCCACCAAAATCATCCATCTTTTTTTTTTAGAATGCCCTATAAAAATGTTTACCAAGACGGAAATTTTTGTGGCATTTTTCAGATTACTTTACGCGTCGAACCCTTGTTTATTGAAATCTACATTAAATAATCCTTGGAACATAGTTTTGGCAATGTTCATTGTATTTTTGGTGACATTTTAAGATCTGTGACTTTATATCCCTGTGCTCTCTTAAATACCAGATTCCATTTGCTAACCTTTCGTTTTCACACTGGTTCATTCAGCAAAGCATTGATTCTGTAACACAATACCAAAACATGTTTTCTGCTGATTTCCATGGACATCGTTATGTACTGCGATGCCGATATATCGATGCCGATATATTGTAAAGTGGGGTAGGAATTAATATCAGTCTGAAGACTTGATATCTAATCCAAGTTCAGTATGATATGAAAAAAAGTTGAAATCAATATGATATGAAAAAAGTTGAACTTACTCCAAAGTGCCTCAGCAGGGTCGGGAACTGTCATGACCAAGAGGCATCCAAGCACAAGCCACGTGACACAAGTTGCCATGCTGTTTCAATTTGCGTTAAACAGCAGCACCACCCTTTCCACTTTCCAACACCAGAACAACTGACTGAGCTGTCGCTCACTGCCCCCTGTATCACTCACTTTGTTCAGGATCTGGTTTGCAGGATGTGTCTTGAAAGATTTGATTGGTAATGAATAAGTTGTCAGGGTAATTGGTAGCTCTGGAAAACCCACCATGTAATAAGCTGGTCTCCCGGTACTAGGTAATTACAAGTGCAGCGTGATCCAAAGGATCTATGCCCCCCCCCCCAACCACACACACATAATATTTGGCAAAAGTTGTTGCACTTGTCGAAAGGATGCACCAACCAGGCATAAAATTACATGTATGATATAATATACCAATTAAGTTTGGTCCTTAATATATGATATGGTATATACAAATAACAAATGGAAACATGATACAGTTATCATATTGGGACGTGAAAAATATATGACAACTAGAAAAGAAGATTTGCGTCACTGCAAATGTGTATGGGTGCCTTCAAAATGAGACTAGTTTGAAATGCTACACTTTGCCATTGTTCAACATAATCTAAATTTCGTGTATTAACCTAATTTTTACAAAAGAAAAACGCTACAACTTTGGTTCTTGGTTCATTGGATGTGGCCATGTCACAAACTTATAAAATGAAGTTTGAATAAAGTTAGTATCTATAACAGTTTTGAAGCTATTTAATTTTGTGTATTTGCCTAATTTGCATAAATGGAAAGCCTGAAACTTTGGTTTATGGTTCATTGGATGGGGCTTTGCCACAAACCCATAAATTGAAGTATGAATGGCACCTCTAGCTATAATATTTTTCCAGCTATTCAAGATTTGCATTTTGCATGTTCACCTAATTTTCATAAATTAAAATCCTACTTTTTGGTTCATGGTTCATTGGATGCGGCTTTGTCACAAACCTCTAAATTGAAGTTGACATGGCATGTCTATAATGTATAATGGCTTTGGACATATTCAACTTTGAAACTTTTCAAAGCCCCTTATCAGCAGAATTTGAATTTTAACTTATACTGTCCATTATATTAGCAGGTGTCACAAACCTATATATGCACATTGCAATTTTGACTATCTGCAAATATTTTGGAAGATATGGAGCATTTAAAATTTTAATTGCCGTTAAATTTGCATTCTCTTTAACATCATGACTATTCCAAATAGAATGCACAATTTCACTGGTTAGTTCAGTCACCATAGCAGGTTTGGTGGTTTTTGGAAAAATAGTGCTTGAGAAAATCTCCAGACCAACTTGGTTATGAAGAAGAAAGAAAGAAAGAGAGAAAGAGAGAGAGAGAGAGAGAGAGAGAAAAAAAGAAAGAAAGAAAGAAAGACAGAAAGAATGAAAGAAAGAAAGAAAGAAAGAAAGAAAGAAAGAAAGAAAGAAAGAAAAATTCATTGTTAACTAATACAGTAAAACCTCTCTAAAGTCTGCACCCTTGGGACCAGAGAAAAGTCACCCATGGGACCAGAGAAAAATGTCCACTCCTGAGAGGGTCAACCCTTCTTGGCAGTATATATGAGTATGTGTGCATGTATATGTACATTATTCATACACGCACACACACATACACACAACACACACACACACACACACACACACACACACTCACACACACACACACATATATATATATATATATATATATATATATATATATATATACATGTAAAGTGTATGCATATTATAATTCAAGGGAATGTGTATACATGCAATACAAAACTGTCTTTGTTCCTTTATTACATGCACAAATTTTAACAGAAGCTGTCAAAAAACTACATAAACAGGTACCTGTGAAACAAGACAAAACAATACTGTCGCATTATTGGCTATGATGACCAGGCTTCATCTCACTGGTTAAAAGAAAACAAAGACACAAAAGTGTCCACTGAGATGACCCAAATTCTACTTTCCTTGGACTGGCCGACTCAGCTCTGTATGTAGTCTATTTTTAACAGAGGGTATACTCAGCCGTATTCTGCCTAGAAGTCTGGAGCCTGAGTTCCCTTGGGACTGATAAGCTCAGGAGACTGACATTGTCTCAGGCAAAAACAGGCCAGCTAGGACACCAGTTTCATGTCATGGTGCATTGACAGGTCTGTCCTGCACTGGTGGAAACTATAGCCTGCCTGGTATATATGGCAGCATGGAGTCAATCTGTTCCTGCATGAACAGAAAGAGATACTTTGTTTTTATTTGAGAACCTCATTACACAGTTGTTGGGAGTCCCCCCCCCCCCCCCCCCAATTTGCGACAAGACCCAAACCTTCCAAAGCATACACCTAGCACGCATGGATACAAAGCTGCCTGTGAGACAGGTGCAAGCTAATTAATTATGAATGCAAAATGTTTGCCTGGCACCATGGTGATCAAGCAATAGGTCATACAGCAAGCAGTTCAAGGCCTGTATGTGGATTGGGGAGACATTTGGTGAATTTAGCGTGCATTAAAAGTTTTGTTTGTATGCTACTTGATTTGCCAGTTGTCTCAAACCTATATGTGTAAGTTTGAACTTTGTGTCTATCTCCAATAGTTTAGAAGATATGGAGGTTTTAAAATTTTAATTGCCCCTCATTAATCATCATGACTATTCCAAGTCAAGTGCCTAATTTCACTGGGTCATTCACCATGGCAAGTTTGGTGGTTTTCGGAATAGTAGGCTCCGGTAAAAACTCCATACAAATCTGGTCGTAAAGAAGAAAGAAAGAAAGAAAGAAAGAAAGAATTCTTAGAAAAACAAAATGTCTAGGTTGGCGCCCAGACATAGTTATACAAAGTGAAAATCATGTTTCACATAGGATTAATTGTTATGGAAATACAATGGACTTCAACTGCTTGCTTGAATGCATGTGTGACAAATTAGTAACTGCTAGGATTTTAGTATAAGCCAAGTCAAGATGTTTAAAGGTAACGGTCAAGATGGAGACAAGGATGTAGAAAAGAAAGGGGTATGAGTGCTTCATGTTGCCCAGCACCACGACGAGGACGTGGATCAGTTTTTCAGAGCATGTAGAACAAAACACAGCAAATGAATGTGATGTTTCGTTGGAATATGATTTTTATTTGGAAGAATGTAAAACCCATTATATGAAGGCATATTTCTGGCAAATATTATGATTAGCTTGATGCTATAAGTTGCTAAAAGTTGCACATCCTTTAAACGGTGCCACTACACAGAGGGATAGGTGCCACTACACAGAGGGGCACCATCTTTTTCCATGACCATAGTTCAGGTGCCACTACACATAGGGTAGGTGCCAGTACAAGCAAGCATTCAAAGATGCCACTACACATATAGGGATAGGTGCCACTACACACAGGGATAGGTGCCACTACACTGAGGGACACCATCTTTGTCCATGACCATAGTTCGGGTGTCACTACACATAGGGTAGGTGCCACTACAGCAAGCATCCAAAGCATGAAAATACAGAAGAAAGCTGTACCATGTATACAGCATGTCTGGATGCAGAAAAATTGATATGTTCTTGGGCCCTGTGACCTTAAAAATAGATCAAGGTCAAAGTCAATACATGGTGCACATGCCCTTTGTATGATGCATCTCTATTATAAATTTCTTTATTCTATCTCTAAGGGTTCTGGAGATATGCTGCCAACCACACGAAAATGGATATGTTCTTTGCCCCTGTGACCTTGAAAATAGGTCGCCAAAAACAATACACAGCACACATACCCGTGGCATGATGCATCTCTGTTATAAAATTCAGTATTCTATATCTTAGGTTTCCAGAGATATGCTCCCGGACGTACGGATGGAGGGCCCCAATCCTCACTTACTCTATGTCCCCCTATGCATCCTGGGGGGGGGACAATAAGAAATCATAAATGTCTTAGTTGATCCTGTTACGTTTTACTCAAATTGATCTGCAAAATTCAAAAAATGTATCAGCTTTAGATTGTGATATGACAGGCACCTTATTCTACCGCTTAACGTATGCACATTTCCCTCTGGTGTCAGTAAGGTCATTTCAAGTAGCGCTCGCCAAGTCGTTAGCTTTTGCAAGGAGCGCTGATGCTTTTGCTCTTATATAATATATTTGGTGTGTCTTACCACGTTTTTTAATTATCAATAAGATTTTGCTCGAAAAAATTATGTTTTGTAACTATAACATACACAGTTTTCAAATAGTTAATCGTACATTAGATTAATTTTAATTTTACTAAATATATTGGCTGCCAAACCTCGATGTCTGTGTCGTTATGTACCTGATTCGACTGGATAATGAAGTCAAGTCAACATTTTATCGCAATACAATTAGAGAAAAGTTCAAAAGGATAAATATGGCTTTCCCGTTGAATTAAGCTTGAGAATATATATATATATATATATATATATATATATATATATATATATATATATATATATATATATATATATATATATATATATATATATATATATATATGTGTGTGTGTGTGTGTGTGTGTGTGTGTGTGTGTGTGTGTGTGTCTGTGTGTGTGTGTATTAAAGTCTACATACCCGCATATTTGGTAATTACCTTGTTCATATCCGGGATTTGAGTGCGAGTGCTCGAGGCACATTACGGAGTGAAAAGAACCATTTGGCTAATAACATCAAATTGATTCCAGCTAAGTATCCTGTACGGGGCATTTATCAGATGACTGCAACTTTCATTTTCGCTGTTCAACGACCAACAGCTGAGGGGTTTGAGCATTTAACTGAGGAAGGGCCGTGAGCTTTTTATCTTTGTGGTTTCTTCAAAGTTCCTTCCGTCACAATTGGTCAAGCCCTTTCGTTGAACCTGTGCCACAGTGGCGGTCACGATACATACTTTTATGTGGCCAAGTTGGTTGTGGCGACACAAAGATGTGGTATCCCCATAGTTTCACTTTTCACAAAGCAGCAACATGTTCCATAACACAGAAGAAATACTTTTGTTAAGAATCAACGAAACACATTCACAAATGAAAATTTATAACGAAATCTCAAGACGACGATTTTACTTCGATCGCGGGAATGTTTTGTCATTATATGCATCAATGTACGAGATCACTATGATGAAAGAATCTGAATATAGAATTTATATAATGTTGCAGATGTTTGGTTGTTTTTTTACACGCAAGGCTTTTATTTTCTGTCATATACGCATTCTTGAGTGAAGTACGCCATAGGAGTGAATTTCATTTGGATTGCGGACGTGGGATTTGGCATCTCGATGTTGATCCATCACTGCTTTAGGACAACTACAGAAAACTCCAGGACACGCCTGGATCAAATCATAAGTGTTAATGAATATTTTGTCTCAATGTGGACAAAGTAAATTAATCCTATCTTCACATATTTTTGTTTTGTTCAGAATGAGATGAGATTCAAGATGGCACCGCTACCAGTCATTAAAATAGCAGGGCAAGCGAGGGGAATTCCCCATATGCGGACTTAGTTGCCTTGTGCACAAGGTAAAACAAAGAGCGTAAACCCGCCAAATTGAAACGAATATCTGGGAGAGGGAAGACGCGCTGATTGCACATTTAATTTGCCGCCCAGAAGTTATGATTTATAGATGAAAAATCCACCAAATCGGCTGAAGAGCCCTCACTTTATGAGAATTCTGTTATGCATCGTGAATTTATGGATTTGTCATTGACGGTAATACTAAGTTACATGTGTGTGAAAATAGGTGTGAAACTTGTACTGAGGTATGCCGTACATCGTGTGTTTTGGGTTGAACCGTATGTGCCGTGATGTCGTACATGTACGTGTGCTATGGCATTCTACGGCGAAGACTTCATTGATGTCTATCATGGTGGTATCTGAGCATCTTCAATGATTTTGTGATTATTAGCGCACATTGTACGCGTATTACTGTGAAATGCTGCTGTGCTGAGTGTTTAATGGAGGTTATCCGCATTAAATAAATTGGCCATCTCAAGACTTATAAATGACGTCCTGTTTTTCTTTCAGCTTCATGCATGCCGTGAAATCGCGATTATCTGCTCAACTCTCCAAATGTTGTCAATGTTGGGCAACAACAAGTAACATACCATATATGTTCGTAATATGAATGTAACATCTCCGATGCGACCTGCGATCAATTCTTTGTGAGCGCAAGTCTTACTTTCAGACATAAGAAAACTCCTGCTTTCTCAAGATTAGTGTAGGACTATGAAAAAGCCAATTTTGACCCCTTCAGAGAGAAACTATTTTCAGGACGCTTGCTTTGACTCGGACGACATTGATAAAATCTGTGAGAACAGGTCAAATGCCTTCCTATCAGCAGCTAAGCCGCTGCATACCCTGTCTCACTGTAACCATACGTCAAGGTGACGCACCCAGGTAAAACGTCAGCCCTCCGCACCACCAAGCGAAAGGTAGAGCCAATCCATAAAGGTGTTAAATTCAGTTGGCAACCCTGGCCATACTTTAGGCAACTAAGAAATAATACAGGCCTAGTGACGATTTGAGACTTGCGCAAGAAAATTAAAAAGCACCTGTGAGATTCTAGTGACAATGCAAACAAAAGGGTTAAAAGTTGGTGGCATACAGTGTTTTTAAAGTGTGTGTGTCAGCACACACTTTTCTGTTTTACTAGGAATTCTTTCTTTCTTTCTTTCTTTCTTTCTTTCTTTCTTTCTTTCTTTCTTTCTTTCTTTCTTTCTTTCTTTACAGGCAAATTTGTCCGACATTTCATTTGAAAAGTAATATATGTAGAAACTCCAAACTTGGCACAATTATACTTCTATGGATAGAATCTGGCCTTTTTTATAATGAGAGGTCATGCTTTTCAAAATTATGCAAATGAGGGCTAATTAAAGTTTTAAATCTTCAATATCTTATATACTATAGTAGATGTGGTTCCGAGTGTATAGGAGTTCGATCATAGCAAGGTAAAGGTAATCTCAAATGTCAAGGTCATGTCAAGGTCAAAGGTCATATCAAGGTCAAAGGTCAATTTCAAACCGAAATGTCATTTTTGAGGTCAAGGTTCACTTCAGGTAGAGGTCATCTCAAGGTCAAAGGTCATTTCAAGGTCAAAGGCCACTTTCGATGGTGGCTTTCTTCTAACCATAACTTGGTCAATTTTCATCCAATTTTGATCATGTCAGGCTCAAATTGTAGCTCTTGTAACCCTGCACATTTTTAAAATTTACACGTGACCTCTAAAGTTCAAAGGTCAAGGTCACGTGGACCTTTGAAAGTTTCATCCAGTCATAACTTGGCCAATCTCCATCCAATTTGAATCATGTTGGTCTCAAATTGTAGGTATTGCTACACTGGATATTTTTATAAGAACATGTAACCTCAAAAAGGCAAAGGTCAAGGTCATTGGCCCTTTGAAAGTTTCATCTTGTCATAACTTGGTCAATTTTTATCCGATTTGGTTCATGTTTGGCTTAAATTGTGTGTATTGTAAAACTGCAATTTACATGTGACCTGTAAAGGTCAAAGGTCAAGGTCATTTGGACTTTGAAATTTGCATGCAGCCATAAGCTTAATGGAATGTGAAGTACCAAAGGATAAAAGTT
>OZ026626.1:6023882-6421382 GCA_964020975.1 Hermodice carunculata | reverse complement strand
GCTCCAGCTTTGGTGATCTTTCGTGGCAGTGTTACTGCTGGGCACAGACTCGGTCTCAGTTGCACCGGCAGAGACCGGCTTTGTCGTACCCGGTCGTGGCTCCTTCCAGTAAGGCTGAATTTCTCTGTCCTTCTCCCTTCCTAACCCTAAGTCCCCCCCCCCTCGTCCTCAGTAAGTTACTTTTCGGAAAAGAAACAGGTAAAACTGAGATCCAGCTCATCCTCTGCGTCGTTACGGCTCATGCTTTCTCTATCGATGCCCTCCAAAGTATCACATCGACTCCCTTTCGTGACGTCACGACCCAGAACCCGCTTGATGGCAAAAAGGCGCAACTTGTCAATTCGGACCCGTCATGGGCAACAAAATTCTTTTGCATATAAAGCTATTTTTCTATGTAAATATGGCAAATTTTTGCTTCACAAAAGTGCCATAACACTCCCAAGTCCTTCACTTAATCTTTCGGCGTTTTGGGACCATTAAATACGTGCTCCACTTTTTCCGAGACAAACTTTTGCTATATCCGAATCACAGTCCAGATTTCATATCGCGAGATAGCGCGGTCAATCAATTTGTATTTCTGTATCATCATTTAAGTGAAGCAGTAGATCTTCAGAGGGATGTAAGGGTTATACTTTGTGATATCACGAAAGCTTTTTGACCACGTCTATCACCCTGGACTTATAAATGAATTAGAAAAATCGGGAAAAAAGTGACCAGCTGTTTGCAGTGCTTTCGGTGATTACTTACACCTGGTAGAAGGACCTGAACAAAGAGTTTGTTGTCCAGGGAGCGACATCGCGTTGGGAACGAGTCAAAGCAGGCGTCCGTCAAGGTTCTGTTTTAGGGCCACTTCTGTTCCTAATATATATAAATGGTTTAATAGATATAGCACATTCATCCATTTGGCTCTTTGCCGATGACGCCACTGGTGCGACCGGTGCCCTTAATACTGACTTACAGGAAGTTAATGGTCGGTCACAGCAGCGGCTTGTGTTATTGAACCCTGTGAAATTTATCAGTACATGTCAAAGAAAAGGAATCCTTTAAATTACCCTGATCTCGTTGTTATGAATGCAAAGTTACTCTGAGGCCCTGATCACAAACATTTAGGTTTAACAATTTGAAGTGATCTGTCCCTACTCCAAACTATGTCAAGAATCTAACAACTAAACGAATGAGAATGGTGAATATTTTGAAATATCTGCAGCTTCCTCTAGATAGAAAATCCTGAAGATTCCTTATGTTTCGTTCATCAGGACCTTTCTCGGAATATTGATCAGCGGTATGGGACACCTGTACGTTTGCACTAGTTCAGCAACTATAAAAGTCCAATTAGCAGCAACCACAGGTATTACTGGTGCAACTTCCAGGACTAGTCATGATTTAATTTACGAAGAAACATGCTTTGCAACATTCTCTGAGCTCCGTGAATAAAGCAAAATGATCTTACTCACAAGATCATGCACGGTGTAGCTCCCCCATATTTATGCAACCTCATTCCTAACCTGGTCAATGAAAGAAACAGGTATAATGGTCAGATTTTGGACGAATCTGTCTGCTTTTCAATCACGAACAAACCTATTTTAAAACGTCATTATTTCCATCGGTCGTTCGATTGTGGAATAACTTGCCTGCTTATGTGCGTAATTCCGAAGACCTTGCATCTTTTAAGAAAGAAATTAGACCAGGGGAAAAAGTGCAAACAAATTGTATACAAGAGGTGACAGAAGTCTTGCTGCCTCCTACACCACTGTTGCAAGCGTATGAGATGCAGCCAGGTGAACTGAGATCTGTTTGAAATGGGTCTTTGTAGACTCCTCTCAGTGTGCCTGTGGAAACGGAAAGGAAGATGTTTTTTCATCATTGATGCCAGTGTCCCTTTTATATAACTCAGAGAAAAATACACTTCAGAACAAAATTAAGTCTTTTGCACCATTCACCATCCAAATCCTGTATCACACGAAACTTAGCATTGACTTTATTCCCTTTAAAACATGCAAACCTTTCATGGTGGCACGGCGGTCGCAAATCTTGCTCGTTTTTTTAACATTCCATATCATGGTATAAAATTATCGCCTATGATCCAAATACCTATTCTTTCCGTATTTTATAACCGTTACTTTTTGAATTGAATATACTCAGGCAGCCTGCTCCGCTTGCTTATTTTATCGTGTATCTATATGTATCATTTATGTGTCTGCCGTTTGTTTTAATCAGTATTTGACTTCTTCCTGCTGGTTTATTAATGTTTGTGGCTCCGCATGCTTTCGTTTTTCCTCTATTGAGGAAGATGTCCTTGTAAACCCAGGCCTTGTGCAGCACATGAATGACATTTCTTTTTGCGATTTAGTTGTACGTAGTCTTCCAGCGTATAAACTGAGGTGTATCGTCACGGACCTTGTGCCAGAACTTGACATAATTTCTGTATCAAATACTTTCCTTTCTTAAAATTCGTTAGCTGTAAATCTAAAACCGGGGCAACACCAAGCACAGGGCGAAACCTTTGCGTAAAAGCAGGTTTTGCTTTGAGGTGCCACAAAAGAGGTGCAGAACGACTGGTGGGACATACTAGGTGAAATGTGGTTATCTTTTTCAGCGGTCTAAAGGCTTTTGAGAGAGACACTCATCACATTCGACCTAGAGTATTGTCAGAAAGAGATGCTGTTAACGATACGAAGCTAATAAATGGCTTTACATTCCACCTTCCCGTGTCATAACATCCGTGAATCTGACAAAACTGGACCAAAAGTAGCACAAACATGTCCTTTCTTCGTTTTTGATTGCGTATCGAAAGCTGAAATTTTTAACACATACTTTCTACAACATGTGATGTTGATTCTGCAATTGCCAGCTTGCCTGAATATACTGGTGCCTCTGCATCTTCCCTTCATTGTCCTACTATGACTGACACCTACGTTCTTGAGGTACTTTTAAGTCTCGACACAGCCAAGGCTTCTGGCTCTCATGACATAAATGCGAAACTTTTCAAGAAAGCAACACCTGTTATTTCTGCTTCTCTTGGTACATAAACTTTTCACTTGCCCCAAAACAATATCTATCGGCCTGTAATATAGCAAACACTTTTCTATTTAAAAAATGTGTCAAAATTCATGTAACAACGACAGCCCCGGGTCACAGTTGATAGTAGTCAAGCAAGTAGTAAGCTTGGGGGAGGGTGAGGGTGAGGGTGAATACCATTGTCATCTCTGCAAATCAATCAGGTTTTATACCTGGTGACCCAAGTGTAAATGAATTGCTTCTCATGCACCATGAATTATGTTTGGCAGTTGATCAAGAGAACGAAGTACGAATCATATTTTGGATATTAGTAAAGCTTTTGACAAGGTTTGACATTCGTCTCTTTTGCATAAACTAAAGAGAGGGGGTATTGAGGGAGAGCTTCATGATTGGTTCTGGGACAATCTAAAATTGTTACCAATGCGTGGTTATTCAATGTCAGTCCTCTTGTTGGGAAAAATTTGCGCCACAAGGTTCTGCAGTCCGACAGCTCATGTTTTTCATTTATGTTAACGTATTGGTGATTTATCCAGTTTAATATAAAACCTTTTTGCGGACCATACCACTTTGCATTGTAGTATTGATAACGCTATTACTACAGCCGATGTCATTATAGTACAGACCTTTCAGATATTGATCAATGGTCAAAAGATCGGCTTGTGAACGGCAATGCTGCAAAATTGCGACCCTATGTTAACATCTCAGAAAGTAAATCCCGTTAATCATCCAACTATTCTTTCAAGACCATGCACTACGATTACAAAATGTCATGCAAAAAAAACATCTTGAGCTCACAGTACTGAGATTTAAGGTGGTCAGACGAATACTCGAATATGGCAGTTCAATATAGAGTGGCTTTCTTGTCTTGGAAGAAGAAAAACTGAAAAACATTCAGATGAAGGCCACTCGTATTGTCACTGCTGGAAGCACACAATGGATCGCCAATATCCATTATACGTGAAACAAACAAACAAACAAACAAACCAAAAGAAAAAACAAAAAAGAAAAAACACTCCAAAGCCTAACCCTCACCCCCCCCCCCAAAAAAAAAAAAATCCTGGAAGACAACTTAAGCCAAACACAGAGACATTGCTAGTCTGACATCAAAGTGTAAAGTCTTAAATGAGCTGCATCCTGAATCAATATATTCTATTCTTCGTAGCACCTGTGCCGCTCGTCCATTTACTATCAACACTTTGACAAAACCTGAGGGGAAACAAAACTTATTCGATGCTGAAATAATTTACGCGGATTACGCTATCAACGCTTTGATGAAAAGTTTAAAAAACACCCATGATTATACCAAACCGATAATAATGGATCGCACTTATAACGGTGGACGAGCTTTCGAAGTTCCCCGTATGGGCATTTTGTGTGTGTGTGTGTGTGTGTGTGTGTGTGTGTGTGTGTGTGTGTGTGTGTGTGTGTGTGTGTGTGTGTGTGTGTGTGTGGCAAACAAGACAGAGCGAAGGGAGTTGAGAACATAATCCCTGCCTGGTGAAGGCAACACGTGAGTATTGCTGCAGCCAAGCGCAATTTTAAGAAATGGTAAATACTTTTCATGAAACGTTCTGCCAACCTGCCCTTTACTGTGTGCAGAATATAACTGCAAGCTGCTGGGATGTTAAAGAATGTTAAAGATAGACCGATCATTTGCACGTAAAAGGATGGTAATTTTTTTGTATAAAGAGGGAAATAAAATTATAATTAAGATGCACATACACGTGCACACACACACAATATAATATATATATCTGTGTGCGTGTGTGTGTGTGGTAAACGGGTGTTTTACAGTTAACGGCATATATATATATATATATATATATATATATATATATATATATATATATATATATATATATATATATAGATACATATGTACATTTAATTTTTTTAGTGTCTGTTTGCATATAAGCTCTTTTCAGTTAGAGGTACATGATGTATATAGTTAACGTGTCTGACACCAAACGTTAAATGTAAATTTACACTTAACGGCATGGTTACATTTAACATTCTAAGAGTGAAGTTGATTTTTTAGCTCAGCTGACCTGTCAGTCAGCAGAGCTTTTGTAAGGGTCTGTCGTCCAACTGCCGTTGTCCGTCCACAATTCACATTTTCGATTTCTCCAAAACCGTCAGCCGGATTCACTTCAAACTTGGTTGGGATATGTCTTGGGTGGGTCTCTACCAAGTATGATCAAATGGTCACGCTCCCCTTGAGTTTTAGATTTTTTATGAATTTTTTGTTTGTTTGTTTTTTTTTGGGGGGGGGGGCGAGGGGCAAAAATCTTCTCCAAAACCGCTTACCCAATTGCTTTGATATCCCACAGAGACACTCCCGGGGACTGTAGTTCTTAATTTGGTCACCAGGTGGCGCTGCGATTTTTTTCTATTTTTATGATTTGTTTGTTTGTTTGTTAGTTGTTTTTTTGCTATTTTCCACTTCTTCTCTAGAACCGTCACTCATATTAAGCTGAAACTTGGTGGATATGTTCCTTGTTGAAGGGTCAAACAAAGTTGTTCGCTAGGTGGCACTGCTGTGGATTCCTGATTTTTAGCGACTTTTTCGACTCAGGTACTTGTCAGTCAATGCAGCTTTCCCATTGATTACTATGTAAGTTAATTGACATTCTAATGCTAATTCCCAATTTCAACTTCTTCTCCAAAAGCGTCATTCAGATTGACTTCAAACTTTGTGGCAATGTACCTTGGGTGGGTTTCTACCAGGTTTGTTCAAGCAGTCACGTTTCATTGATTTTTGGATTTTTAATGCTTTTTTTGTTTGTTCTTTTTTTAAGACAAATCTTAAAAAATCTTCTTCTCCACAACTGCTAACCCAATTGCTTTGATATTATATAAAAACACTCCTAGGGACTCATAGTTATTAATTTGTTCACCAGGTGGTGCTGCAATTTTAAAAAAAATATGAATTTTTGTGTGTTTTCGTTACTGGTGACTTCTTCAGATCCGTTACTCAGACTAAGTTGAAACTTTCTGGATATGTTCCTTGTGAAAGGGTAAAGCAAACATATTCACTAGGTAGCACTGCTGTAGATTCCTGATTTTTAACGATATTTTTCAATTCGGGTGCTTATCGGTAAATGCACCTTTTCTATTGCTAACTATGCAAGTCAATAGACATTCTAATGATAATTCACATTTTGGACTTCTCTGAAACTGTGTGCGAGATTCACTTCAAACGTGGTGACAATGTACCTTGGGTGGGTCTATAGCAAGTGTGTTCAAATGGTCATGATCCAGTGATTTTTGGACTTTTTATAATTTTTTCCCGAAAATCTTTTAAAAAGTTTTAATAGGAAAGTTTAACATGCGAATTTCTTGTAATGGTTACAGCCTAAATAATTTTGGCCAGATTTATGCCAAACCTGATAGGGATGTACCTTTTATAAGTGTCTACCTATTTTGTACAAATGGTCATGCTCCAGTGATGTTTGGAGCTTGACCTCATTCCCAAGGGCACAGGACAACTGACATGAAATTTACCTTTCACTTAATAACTTGAGATCTGTTTTGAGTGACCTTGACCTCGTTTCTGGGGTCACAGTGCAACATACATGAATTTTATTCTTGAAAACTACTTGAACTGGGACCTTGATGTTTCACATGCTAGTGTTCTTCTATAAAGGTCAGACCTACTCAGCACATGGGTGACCTTGGTCCTATCCCAAGCTCACAGAGCCACAAGTGTGATGAATATCTAGGTCAGCTGTGCATGGGCTGTTCACGAGGCCCTTTCGTTACCTCTTGTATCCATTTGGATGTGAAAATGCCTTTTTCATCAACAAATCTTGAACGTTAATGAGGGCGACTGATAATTGCTTTCCGTTACTGTACTTAAATAATTTAGTCCAAGTAATTTACTAGAAATATCAATAGGGTAAGTGTCCAGTTCACCCTACAAGTGAGTACAGTTTAGCATGCAGCACCATTTTCAGAAACTTTAAATATGTACAACTAAACAACCAGCAAGGAAATAACACTGTCTTTGACTGCAATTAGGAGTCATTTCCATAAATACTGTAATACAATTTCTACAAACTGTGAAATAAATTGTTTTGGGAGAATAAACAATTCTTCCGAGTTTGTGTCTCAAATCAAAGATTTCAAAGCAAAAAGGATCAAATGTTTTTATTTTCCTACACTGTACAAAAATCTACCCATAGATGCAGTCAAAAACTTCTCCTCCAGAATTAATTAGCAAAATGTTTAAACATAATGGTAAACCAAAATGATGAGCCTAAATCTTACACTGGCTAACGCCCTTTTCATGTCACCAGTCCTCCCCAACAAGCATTCCATCTTCCACCAGGAAATGCTCAGGGGAGTTGTCCAGGAGATACAGCAGGCTCTCCAGCAGCAGGCAAAGCTTGCTGCTGTCAGGGGGACTGAAATCGCCTCCAGAGCTCAGCAGAGCCCAAAGACATCTGGCGGTTCTGGAGTAGGAAGAGGAAATTCAGATCTCCCAAGGCCGACTGTGGTGGCGGCGGCAGTGATAGGGGCTGTGGCACCAAGGGCAGCCACAGCAGCAGTGGTACCAAAGGCAAGTACCGCAATGACCGGCGCAAGAACAGCCACCATCAATGATGGTGCAGGCCAGTTGTCCAACTATCCAGTTAGAGGTCAGTTATGTCACTTTGTGGACAGGTGGAGACAATATATGTCGGATCCGTTTGTGTTGAGCATGGTCACTTCAAGCTATACTTTTATTTTTACCGAGTCAGGACCACCACCCTTGTCTGCCAAGCCTGTAGTATTGCTTGGAGACAGCTCCAAGGCCTTGCACATCTGTCTGCAACAGGCTGTGGTTGGGTTGTTGGAAAAAGGCATTATAGAGGTTGTCGACGACCCCCTCAAGCCGGGTTTCTACAGTCGCCTGCCTGTTCCTCATTCCCAAGAAGGATGGTGTTTGGAGGCCGGTCATAGACCTAAAGGCTCTCAATCTATACCTTCTGAAGGAAGGGTTAAAGATGGAGACGCCTGCCTCATAGTGGCTGCTATTAGACCTGAGGATTGGGGACGTCTATTGACCTCAAGGACGTGTACTTCCATATCCCGGTGGCTCAGTGGGGTCGGAAATACCTGTGGTTTGTGGTCAACGGAGTGACGTGTCAAATCGTGGCTTTTCCATTCCAGTTATCCCCGGCGCCCTGGTCTTTACCAGGGTAATGGGGATAGTGACTAGTCATGCCAACAGGAGACCTATTCGACTTCATCTGGACCTGGACAAATGGCTACTTTGGGCTCTCCACAGGTTCCTCTTGATGAAACAGACTCAGGAGATTCTCCAACTGTGCCTGGACTTGGGGATAGTGATGAACAGACTCTTGAGCCCTCACAGGACTTCGAGTTTCTAGCCAGGGAATTCAGGTTGGTACCCTTCCTCTGCTTCCTGTCAAGGGACAGGTTTGACTGCATGCAGTCAATCTTAGCTCTTTCCTTCACAAGGAAACTCTCCCCGCCAGGCAGTGGATGAGTCTCATAGGTACTCTGAAGTCATTGGATTTTCAGGTTTCCTTGGGGCACCTCTCTTGGTGTAGGCTTCAGATGGCGATCCTGGCCTTTTGGGACCACAAGTCTCAGTATCAGAATATCCCCATCTCATATGATCTGAAACAGAGCCTTTCATGGTGGAAGCTGGAGGACAATGTGATGAAGAGCCAATCTCTACGCAAGTTCAAGGGGGAGATAGTGATTTTCATGGATGCATCTCTGCACGGCTGGGAGCCCATTTGGGCTTGAGCAGTGTGTCTGAGATCTGGCCCAGAGCTTTTGCAAGTTATCCTATCAACTGGCTGGAACTGGAGGTTGTGTGTCAGGCTGTTGTTCACTTCCAGCAACAGGTATGTGGTTGCAAAGTTCTGATCAAATCAGACAAGACAGCAATCACATATGTAATCAAACAGGGTGATACACATTTGCTCATTCTCTGTCACTGATGGCCCAGGGATGAACCTTCTGTGGTGTTAAGAGTGCAGCATAGTCTTACGCTGGGCATGCGTGAAGGGAGCACTCAATGTCTGTGCAGACAGATTGTCCTGCAGACATCAGGTCACAAGCACCGAGTGATCGCTTCACCCCTGGTTGTGGAAGCTTTGTGGTGTCGGTGGGGTAGGCGCCACATTGACCTATTTGCAACCCGAGACAACTCCAAGTTGCTGAGGTTTGTTGCTACCTTGCACGACAACCTAGCATGGGCAACAGATGGTCTGGTGGTTTCATGGGCAAATCTGTGGGCTTACGCCTACCCGTCCACTCTCCTTCTGTGCAAAGTACTCAGGAAAGTACAGGAAGACAGGCTGGAGTTGATTATTGTGACACTTTGGTAGCTGAAGAGACCTTGGTCAGTAGAGCTAATGGAACTGTCACTGGAACCGCATCTGGGGCCTTCACCTTGGCCGAGGCTCCTCTGGTGGCCAAACAGCGATACTATATCTACACTCTTGGAGGATGTAGCTGAGAGCTTTACCACTGCCGGATTCTCAGATAAAGTGGCTGCATGAGTCACCTCAGGGCGACTTCACTCCACTTCTCTGAAGGTGAATGATGCCAAATGGGCAAGATTCTGTAAGAGGTGGGAGGAGCAACCACCACCGCTTGACGCCTGGCATGCCTCTATACAGCATGTGTCCACATTCTTGATAAGCCTCTTCGAGGTTGGTTTGAAGGTTGGCACTATAGCGGGCCACTGAACCGCCTTGGTGTCTGCCCCGGACACCAAGGGCCAAGGAATAGGTTAGCACGTGGTCTTGTCACATCTCATCAACAGTTTTTATGTGGATAGACCAGGGCACCAGAATATCTCCCCCCAGTGCTACTTGTCCATTGTCTTTCAGGTTTGCTTTTGAACCCAAGGGTATGAGTAAAATTAATCTTCACCTTCTGACGTACAAGACATTGTATTTTTGTTCATGCTGGCGTCAGGAGCGAGGAAAGGGGAGATGCAGGCCTTGGATTTCTCTAAACTATCTCAGTCAGAAGATAAGTTGGTTGTTACCTTAAAACTTAACCCCTTCTTTTTGGCCACGACTCATGCTCCATACAAACCTCTCAGCGATTCATCTATGTATGAGAAAGCATGATTACTTAATAAACAGCTACAGCCAGACACCTGTATATACCTGGGGAATTCCTAGCAAGCACTGTAACAATGAACATCCTGTACCAGAAATGTAAAACAAACTCCATGATAATGCCTACAGCTCACTATGAAAGTCTCCAAAAAGTCTTTCACAAGTTACATGTCCACCAAGTTTCAGATTAATCTGAGTGGCAGTTCTGGAGACAAAGGCAAAAATAGCTTAAACGCACAAAAATCATAAAAAATACTGAAAAAAAGTGCAATGCCACCTGGTGAACAAATTAAGAACTAAGAGTCGCTTGTAGTTTACTGTCTGATATCAGTAATTTGATGAGCCGTTTCAGAGAAGATTTTTTAAGATTTGCCCAAAAAAGAACAAAAAAAGAAAAACAATCCAAAAATTGCTGGAGCGTGACCATTTGAACAAATTTAGTAGAAACTCACCCAAGAAACATTGGCACCAAGTTTAAAGTGAATCTGGATAATGGTTTTGGAGGTGTCAAAAATGTGAATCAGCATTAGAACGCCCATTGTTTTACATACTAATCAATAGGAAAGGTGCATTCACTGATAATTACCCAAATTGAAAAAATCATGAACTAAAAGCCGATCAATGACCGAAAACCTCTCAGCCAGAATGGATGGACAGATAGATGGACAGACATGTAAGTGATGACAATACCCCTCCAGTAGGTCATGGTTACTTCTGTTTGACCTAATGACAAAGCTTTGGTGCAAATGCAATGAGCAGAGTTATCATGGCAAGACCATTTTTCTTCAATGTAGCACTGTGACCTAAATATGTGACCCAGTGACCTAGTTTTCACTAGGTGTCTAAAGCATTCTTAGGACCAACTGTCATAAATAATTGGCGCAGCTACAATGAGTAATTTAATATTTGACCTGCTGACCTACTTTTCAATAGGCACCTGAAGCACCTCAATGGCCCCGTGATAAAAATTTGGTCTCTGTAAAGTATTTTTGGTGATATGGCGTTAAAAAGGCATGGACGGATGGACTGATAGACAGATGGATGGACATGTAGGTGATGACAATACCCCTCTGGCCTAAAGGCCCGGGGTAAAAATCAGGAATCCACTGCATTGCCACCTTGTGAACAACTTTGTTGAACGTATCCATAAAGTTTCAGCTTAATCTGAGTGGCAGTTCTGGAGAAGATGTCAAAAATAGCAAAAACACACAAAACATCATGAAAAATTAGAAAAAATCGCAGCTCCATCTGGCGTACAAATTAAGGATTAGCAGTCCCTAGGATTTTCCTGTGCGATATCAAAGCAATCTGGTGGGCGGTTTAACAGAGGATTTTTTATGATTTGCCCCAATGAAGAACATATAAATCACAAAAAATCAAAAAATCATTGGAGCATAACTACTTGTACAATTTGGTAGAGACCCACCCAAGGTACATTACCACCAAGTTTGAAATGAATTTGGCTGACAGTTTTGGAGAAATGGATTGTTGACGATGGACAAAAGACCAAAAGATAAGCCCAGCTTCTGATAAGTCAGCTGAGCCAAAAAAAATTTTTAAAAACCACAGCAGCGTCACCTAGTGCACTTCAAAAATCATTAAAAAAAAAAAATAGAAAAAAATTGCAGTGCCACCTGGTGAACAAATGAGGAACTAAGAGTGCCTAGAAGTGTTCTTGTGTGATATCAAAGCGATTAGGTGAGCGGTTTTGAAGATTTTTTAAGATTTACCCCAAACAAGAACAAAACAAGAGTATTGTGACAGTTCTGTGCTCAGGTGATATGTACATATACCCTTGCGGATTTGTAAGATTTATTTCCAAAAAGAACAATGAAATTCATAAAAAAAAAATCCAAAAATCATTGGAGCGTGTCCATTTAAACAAATCTGCTAGAGACCCACTGAATGCACAATGCCATCTAGTTTGAATTCAATCTGACTGATGGTTTTGGAGAAGAAGTCAAAACTGTGAATTAGTATAAGACTGCCCATTGACTTACATAGTGATCAATAGGAAAGGTGCATTTACCAATAACTACCCCAATTGACCCCCCCCCCCAAAAAAAACCCCAAAAGAATCTACTGCATTGGCTCCTAGGTGAACAATTTTGTTTGACCCTTCCACAAAGAACATATCCACCAAGTTTCAGCTTAATCTGAGTGATGGTTCTGGAGAAGAAGTCGAACATAGCAATAACACACAAAAAAAAAAAAAATTAAAAAAATAGGCGAAAAAAGCACAACACCACCTGGTGAACAAATTAAGAACTAGGAGTCCCTAGGAGTGTATCTGTGTGATATCAAAGCAATCCAGTGAGTGGTTTCAGAGAAGAAGATTTTTTTAAGATTTGCCCCCAAAAAGGACTAAAAAAAAAAAAAAGAAAAAAAAAATCATAAAAATCATAAAAATCAATGGAGTGTCACCATTTGAACACATCTGCTAGAGACCCACCCAAGGTACATTGCCACCAAGTTAGAAGTCAATCTCATGGACGTTTACTAGCGGAACAAGTACAAAAAGTGAATTAGCCTCACGATGTCCATTGACTTGCATAGCAATCAACAGGAAAGGTGCATTTAGCAATAAGTACCCTCCCCCCCCCCCCCCAAAAAAAAAAAACATTAACAATCAGGAGTCCCTTGCAATTGGTTAAAGGGTTTCAGAGAAAAAGATTTTTTGAAGATTTGCCCCCCCCCCCCAAAAAAAAAACAAACAAACAAAACAAAAAAATCTGAAAAAATTCCAAAAATCACTGGAGCATGACCAATTCAACAAACACACTAGAGACTCACCCAAGGTTCATTGTCACCAAATTTGAAGTCAATCTGACAAATCATTTCACAGAACAATTCATAAATGTGAATTAGCATTAGAATGCTCATTGACTTACATACAGATCAATAGGAAAGGTGCATTTAGTAATCAAGTACCCAAATTGAAAAAATCATTAAAAATCAGAACTCAACAGCATTGCCTTCTAGTGAACACATTTGTTTAACCCTCCCACAAGGAACATATCCACCAAGTTTCAGCTTAATCTGAGTGACTGTTCTGGACAAGAAGTTGAAAATAGCAAAAACACATAAAAAAATCATAAGAAAATAGAAAAAAATTGCAGCCTCACCTGGTGAACAAATTAAGAACTAAGAGTCCCTAGGAGTGTTCCTGTGTGATATCAAAGCAATTGGATGAGCGGTTCCAGAGAAAAAGATTTTTTACGGTTTGCCCCCCAAAAAAGAACAAAAAAAATAAAAGAAGTCCAAAAATCACTGGAGCATGACCACTTGAACAAACTGGTAGAGGCCCACCCCAGGTACATTGCCACTAACCTTATGAACCTGGGAGACTGAAATTTTGGCCCACACATATGTAATTTGCATATAATTAACATAATAAAGCTGAACAGCACAAACTATATTATGATATGTCTTGGTCTAATAATTAAGTTAGCTAATAATTATGTCTTGTTTTATGCCCTGAGGAGTGGGTAGATAACAGCAAGTGGCAAATGACCTTGGAACGGGGTCAAAGGTTATGTGCTTTTTATCTTTATGTAACATGGCGCATACAGCTTTGCATGCCTAAGGTTGTTTATCAGAGTCTTATGATATACATGTGTATGACATGCAACTGGTGCCATAATATATATTAAAATGTATCTAAGGACCTCTGCCTTTATTATCTGGTCTTATCTATTTAATATATTTGTTTATATGGAAAACTACAAGCCCTAAATGAAAAATTTCTTCAAAAATATGATTTTTTTTCTAAAATTATACTACAGACATTTTGAATATCAAATATGTATGCTAATTAGCTTGCATAATATTGAAAAATTATGAAATATATTATGTAAATAATAATGTTGCTTGTAGTCTGAGGATTGCAAAAATATATAATATTATATGTTTTAAGTCAATTCCAGAAGTAAATCATAATTTACATATACAAATGCCAAATAGATATGAGTAACCATGGTAACCTCCCAGGATCCCAGGGTTCAAAGGGTTAAGTTTGAAGTGAATCTGACCAACAGTTCAGGAGAGTAAGTCAAAAATGTAATTGTGGACGGACGACGGACAACACACCATCCTAAAAGCTCAGCTGACTGACAAGACAGCTGAGCTAAAAATTCATAAAAAAATCCAAAAATACTTGGAGCATGGCCATTTGGACAAACTTGGTAGAGACCCACCCAAGAAACAGTGCCACCAAGTTTAGAGTAAATCTACCTGGAGGTTTTGGAGGAGAAGGCGAAAACTGTAACTGTGAACAGACGTCTCCTTTGAAACTTAAAAGCTTCATATACTATTCCACCATACTGACACTGGTATAAACAGGTAAATAGTAATACATTTTTAAGCACCATAAAGTTGAACAGAGGTATTATGAGGTAAAGTGTACTAAGGTATTAGTTGGAAGCCACGTCTCCTCTTCCACTGTACTAGATGATGGTTGAAATGAAAGAAATGCTGCAAAAAATGAGTATGATCATGGTTTTCCAACTTAAGACCAACGAGAGAAAATTCTCTAGATGGGTTAATTTAATTTACCCCGGGTACTTTCCCTCTTACCACTCTTAGCACATTGAGGACTACACTTTGTCATTTCAAGCTCCATCTTGACATAGTTTGACTAATGTTCTCGAGTTAGTGTTGTTTTTTTTAGGTATTTGGTCATATCTCTGGAAACATTTCACCAGAGTTTTGTGTAGTTGTTGTTTTTATAACCTTTGCATTGTAGTTTTTGCAACAAAGTTCTGACTCTATTGAAAAAAACCCTAAAAAGTGTGGGTTTTCCAGCAATATGTATCACTTGTCCGATACAAACTCCATATGCTTGTTTCTCTGGAATTTTTCCTGTCAGATCAGGGTAGCAGATAATATCAAATTTGAACTGGTCTCTCTTGTCAAACATTTTTGTTACATACTGGTTGCTCTTTATTTCTCTATCCAGATCAAGGACAGTAGCTTTTGTATCACTTTCATTTTCCAGATTTAATATTAGTACTTTGTGATATATGTTTTTCCAATTTCCTTTCATTTCATCTCCATTGTAATCACTGGAGCATAACCATTTGAACACACTTGGTAGAGACCAATGAGTGGTACATTGCCACCAAAATTTGAAGTGAATCTGGCAGATGGCTTGGAGAAGTCAAAAATGTAAATTGTGATCGAACAACAGATGACAGATGACAGAAGAATAGTGATGGCATAAGCTCTGATGGCTGATGGCTGATAAGCCCCCCCCCCCTCTTTGGCACAACCTTATGTATACTGACTGAAAAGTTTTTGTTTCAGGCTGCCAAACAATTTTACTTTTAATATTGCAATGTCACAACAGCAAGAGAAATGTTAGAATTAGAAAATATTATATTTATCTCATGTTTTGGTTGATTTTAGTACTATAACAGGTATGTATAAATACCATATCACAGGCCTAAAAGCTACAGTGCCGCTATATGATGTATGGTACTCTTCCAGTGGTATTGGCACTCTTCTGGTGGTATCGGACTCTTCCGGTTTAATCGGTAATTGTGTTGATGAGGAGTGAAACTTTCTGCAAATGTCATTCTTATTTTTGCTTTGTGTATTGAAATGTACAAATCGACCCAAACAAGAGATAAAAATCTTATAGCATGTTTTGTAGACGATATGAAGTAATCAACTCACACTGGAAACCATATAGCAGAACTCGTTCGCTTTGCTCACTCGTTTTGCTATATGGCATCCAGTGCTCATTGATATACTTCATATCATCAACAAAGCATGCTATAATCTATAATATATGTATATATATATATATATACACACATATTGAAGGATGACACCTCTCATAAGTATATATAGTTGTATTTATTGTGCATCTGGTACACCACAGTTATATGCTGTAACTTAATAATATGGAGATGCTCGTAAGAGAAAGTAGCAAATTTATTTTTATAAGATGTAACTTACAGATGCACTTTAGGTAATGTAGCTAATTCACAGCTGTCAAAGATTGGTATGTTCTACTGGAGAATGTAGCCAAAGGACCAAAAGTATTGGATACAGCAGCTCTTACAACTGTATACTTCTTAAAAGTCTTTAATGCCAACTGGGGCTAAAATGGAACTACTTAGTGGAATTACTTAGTTCCACTTTAGCCCCAGTTGGCACTGAAAGACAAAAAACAAAACAAAAAAAAAACAAAAAACAAACTGCTCTGAACTATAATAGATTCATTTTTTTTTTTTTTTTTTTTTTTTTTTTTTTTTTTTTTTTTTAGCATAGGACCGAGCAAGAGAGCTCATCTCCCCATGATGTTGAGACCGAAAGGTTCAATGGAGCGCAATTGGTGCATCCAATGTCTTTCCCTGTCAAGGCGCAACTGTCTGGTGCGTTCTAGACGGGGGGGAGTGCGGCAAAATGACCACCAGGGTCTTGCTCTAAAAGTGCACATTTTAGAGTATATCCGCACTCCCCCCCGTCTAGAACGCACCAGACAGTTGCGCCTTGACAGGGAAAGACATTGGATGCACCAATTGCGCTCCATTGAACCTTTCGGTCTCAACATCATGGGGAGATGAGCTCTCTTGCTCGGTCCTATGCTAAAATTTTATGTTCAGAGTTCATCCCTCCATGAGATTCTGCTTTGGGTAGCATATTACCTATGCAACCCATAGGGAAACCGCACATACGCACCCACACTGTGCTCTCACACACAGTCCCAAGCTCCTGTGTTCAGGGCTTTGTGGTACGGTAGTACCACCACCTAGATGTCTGATTAATTACACTTGCTGACCCCCAGCATTGTTTTTACGGCAGTCCTTATTTTATTGGCCTGCCAGGATTCAAATTCTTTTGAATCTAATTCACCTTGACAATAACGTCTTGGTAGAACCGAGATTCTGTGTTACGCAATCACAATAGCGTGTTTTACGTGACAACAGAAAGTTACCCCTCGGCATATAAATCAGACGTAACGTCGGTTAGCCCACAGTTCCTGACGAGTTGTGAAACACAACGAAACCGGTCGAACTTCTCCTACAACTTCTAGCTATTGTGACCCTTGCTCGGTCCTTAGAAAATATAATAGATTCATGTTCCTTGTGAAAAGACCCTTCATTCAAGTACCATCATGCCTGTAGTTACACTGAATATAATAGTCCAGGTCAACAGCTTTCCTTGGTGCACTTTGGGTGCAATGCAACCAAAGTGTGACAAGGAGAGCTGTTGACTGTCCAAAATGTGGCACTGAAAGAGTTCAAAATGTGAGTTTTACCCACCAGTTTACATCTTATTATACAGATATCACCAGTAAGAATCGCATCGTACCAAAGTTTGGAGCTGTACAAAAGAAAATGATGTTTTTCGTTAAAATGCCATTTACAAGCCTGGAACCGGCATGAATTCACATCGCACATATTTGCTAGATGCTGTATGAGGAAGGTGGTGGAATGCCTGCACATGATTTTTGGCGCCATCTAGGGAGGCAAACATCAGTTCACATACAGAACAAACATATATCCCCCTGCAGCCCATATTAGTTCCTCTGCCTGCCATAGATGTCACTGTGGCATTAGATGGCCTGTCATCTGTTTCTGGGGGGTCTGGGTCAGGAGCTGCTGGAGTGGAATCTGATCCACTCAGGGACAGTGGGGGCAGCTTTGACTCCCCATATGAAATTGCTACACTTTGTGGCATCGTCTCAGCTACAGACTTACAGTTCTCCTTAAATGTTCCACCTTGACTTAATTGAACATTATCCAAGTTAGTCCCAGCACTCGCGCCATTAGAACAAATCACAGTTGGACAGCTGGACTGGGTATTTGTACTTGAATTAACCACATCTGGTCTTGTGCACTGTGCACTTGTGCTACAATCAATTACACCAGAACTTGTGGACAAGGCATTTGTTCTGCTATTAATTATGCCTCGACCAAAACAACAATGAAGTGTGTCTTCACTTGAGGGGTGAGCTTTAACTTTGTCTTGTATCTCTGTATGCATTACATTTATGCCTGTCATCTGTTTACTTCTTCCTGATTGTTTTTGTTCAGCACTAGCATGAACACTGTGGTCTGACTGTTTCTCTGAGTCAAAGTCCAGCACTTCAGAGTTCAATTTAACATTGACTGGCTCGCACGTTGACCAGCCACCTTAAGACATGTAAGTACAAGAGAAGCCTGCACAGTGCCTTGTCTTTCACCGTCCTTACAGACCTTATTACAGCTGTTCTTGCCAGTGCCACTATCACAGTTGTTCATTCTGTTTCCATCAACACCATTGGCAGAGCTGCCCTGGTCTCTGTGTTCAATGCTGTCCTGGTGGCTGCCACCAATATCACCATCACTCCTTGTGTCCACCTCTTGCTTCACCACTGTGTACCACTCAGGTCCCTGCTGCTGACTTGATGTGGTCAAGTTTTCAACCATGGTATCAAGGCTGTCTGGTGGCTGCCAACTGTTACTGAGGTCTTGTCCACTCATAGTGGTATCGGGTAATACTGAGGTGTCTACCCCATCTGTATCAGGCTCTGCCTTCACCTGCTTCAGATCCACGCTGGAAGGTTCTCTTGTACAGCTGTGTGTCACTGCTGTTGTAACAGTACAAGTATTCCTTTGCCTTTGCTTGCAATGTTTTGGCCTTCCGTGTCCAGCACTTCTGTGAGGATGAGAGTGACTGGTTGAAAAACTAACTGACGGTGGGCACCAGGTTGGCGGGACACAACTGCACTTTTGTTCGTCAATGTCTTCCTCTGTGCCACTGCAGTCTGTGCAGGAGTTATCTTCTAAATGTACTTGTATCTCGACTGGTCCAGCCTTGTCTGCACTGTTGCTCAGATCACAATCAAGCTCCCTCACATTCCTGCCTTCAAAAATAAACGTCCTGTCACGAGCACCAAACCACTCATCCTGCTCCTTTTTATGAATTCTACAGAGTTTCATAAGTTGGGTCAGGTCCAACATTTTTGCAACTTTAAGGCAATCATCCACAATGGTGTCGGTCACAGTAAACTGGTTCCCATACACAAAGTTAAGCACATGTTCCACTGCCTCACTTTGAACATCCAGGTTGATCTTGAGGAGGGAGTTGGGCAGTGTAGAGTTCATGATCTGCTGAAATACTTTACTGAGGGACGCCAGTACCAGCTTGTGTGCCTGCAACACAGGACATCAATAATTACTGCTACTTAAGCACACAAGCTTAACTGCCCAGTTCAAAGTTAAAAAGTTGTTAATTAATCTGTACTGTTTTACATGCAGCACTAATTACATTACCCAAGTGCAATTGTCAAATCTATAAACACACCTTAATATTGTGCCCTTCAAGTTACAGGTAGAATGCAAAGTTATATGTGAAGTACCTGAAGTCTATGATCCTAAGGTCAGACAGAATCTCAGCATATCTAATTAAGATTCTAAAAAAATAGATGGCTGTACCTAATGGTTTCTGTTGAAATCTTTTCTTACCATGTATATGACCTGGTGATAGCAATAATTATAATACTTATCCCTTAAAGTACTGATTTAAGATTGAGTCAATAGCTTTCCTTGGGACACCTTGCGCGCAATGTCCCGAGGAAAGCTGTTGACTAAGACTACTTTTTGCTTCAGACAAGGCTTGCTGGTATTTGAATGAAAGGTATCTTCATGAGGAATTTGAATCTTTTAACCATTATTTGTTTAACTGTAAGGAGAAAGCAGCTATAGCAGTGATTAGCACTTTAAGGGTTAATTAGATGCACATGTGCAATAGATAGATATTGCATGACATATGCTACATTCCTGGTGATGCTCAGAGGGAAAATGATCTGAGCATTTCATGTGCCATTAGGTGGTACGTATATTATACAATACCAACACAATTTTGTGTGTATCACCAGAACAGATATTGTACACATGAAAGAAATGTGATGTTGATGTATGAGTCCGCACATCTTACACATCATGAAATAAGCGTTTCAGTCTCAGATGTCATGTTGCATGCATATACACAGCAGTACCTGGTACATGTATGTGCTATCACCTGTACTACCAGCACATGGCCTTATGATACAGGTTAATTTATTAGAGAAATAGACTCTACTGTCATAAAACAGCGTTTGAACTAAGCAATTTGGTATCTTACGAAGCGGCCTTCAGAGCAGGTATCACTGTATTACATGTACATGTACATCAGACAAGGCAGTGGGCCCACCTTAAAGGTGTGGTTGGCAGTGACGAAATACACATCACAGAACTGTTCGTGCTCCCTGAAGCTCTGCATTGCCTTCAGTATCACATCTGCCATGTTCTTCACAGACACCTGCCAATAATGAGTGTCATGCCATCAAATCACAGTGTTTTAAATGTCGGTATCTTGCACAATTAAACATTTTCTTATATTCTGCAGAGTAGCATGATGCATTGAATTTGAAACAGAGGCTCTATAACTTGCTTCCTACAGCTATCAATAGCAGATGTTCAAATTTAAGAGCTTTCAATAGTGAACAGTTTTTCTTGGCATGAGTTGGGAACTAAGTGCCCAACCCATGCCAAGGAAAACTGTTGACCAGGGCCATGTGATCTTGAATGGCCTCATCTATAATTCTCAGTCAAATTGTATCTCATTGCTGTTATAACTAGTTAAAAACACTGAATCAGACAACATTAGACCATCAGCCATCTTTGGCTGGTTTAAGAGAGAAATGGTTAAATATCAAGTTAATAAAGATTTGAGACCAACTTTAATGCAGCTTATTGGTGATTTAATGGGGCACATAGGGTGAACAAAGTGGGTCACCACTGAACAACTTAACCATTATGCCAGCATAAGTGTACACTGAAGGATATAACCCCTGGACGGCATAATTCTATGACATCCATGGTGTCGATTTGTGTTTTGGAGGACAGCATAAATCAGCCAAAAAGCCATCTCAGCTGAGCATGCTCAGCAAGGGGTGATCCCTTAACTAGGTTACAAGCCATTTGGGGGGGGGGGGGGGGGCAGAATGTTACATGATTGGAGAGTGCACATCAAATTTAACACCTAGCCATGCAAGGTGCTGTATATTCCATGCATTTAATTTTGCTACAAGAAAGGAAGATTTTGGTCTGATAGTGGATAACAATGTACAGGTTGAGCTCAAATATATATTAAAAGGCAATCAGAGATTGCTGAACCCATTGCCTCATTTATAACTTTAGTAATCAAAGATCTCATTTTGGAATGACTATAGTCAATAAAAAAAGGCTCTCACCGTGACCCAGATACTTGACCTAGTGATCTAATATACCAAAGAGGGAATACAGGGATTTCTCTTGTATTTTTAAATCAATAAGCAAACGTAAATTGTATCTATTACAGGATATAAAGAGGTGTATTGTGGTAAAGCATAAAGCATTAAAAAGAATTGTTAAGGATGACAACTTGAATCGTTAAGAACTTTTCTGGTGTTTGTGATCATTTTTAGGCTATATACAGTTTTAATATACTCATGAAACCAGCCCAAGAAATTGATAAAACAGACAGTTTGATTCTGGTTACCATGGTGACTCTTAACAAGTTGAAGGGGGGAAAGGTCACTTCCTGTGTTGATTAACCTCTAACCTAAAGCAACCCATGGTTAGGCTGTACTGAGATAGCAACTTGGCTTGTGTACAGCTTTTAACTTTACTCTCCCTGTATTCTGGATACAATGCATACTCATCATATGATAGTTTTTGCCATACAAGGAGCTCTTTTTTCAGTAACAGTTAGGGGCCGTATCAAAATGATCGTGCGTGTAAGACGGAAGAAACGCAGTCTGGCTCGAATGAAAGTTGGATTCGTCTCCACCTCGTCTCACACGCGAACAGACCAAGACAAACGAGGCCAGACCAAGCCTGAGCGTGACCCAGCTGGAGCTCATATCGGCAGTGCTCCCTGCGTCTGAGACGCGCAGATTACATAAGCCAGACTAGTGACACCACACACCTATATTCATAATTAGTCGGCCAAGCAATGCCCCAATTACAAACATTAATTTCAAGACAAAAGCACAAACAGGAGCAGTGGGTCGCCTCATCTCCGAATGACGAAAGAAATGAACACACAGATTAAAGTTATTTCAAAACACTAAACCAAAAACAAAGTGACTTTCTTTGAATGTGGGAACAGTTTTGTCAATAAAAGTTAGTTCATTGTCTGCACAATGGAGAGTAATAGTACTATTGTCTGGACGGACCCCTTTCTACGTGTACCGTTGTATGTCACTTTGCTCACAGGTGTACCGATATAAATTATAATTTGTTCCAAATTAAGTATATATTACAGAGGTGATTGGCACTAAGAATAGTAAGATAACTAATGCTATTTAATGGGTAGGCCATGTATGTAGGCAGTGTGTTGTGCGGTGCACAAGATTGTTTATGCTTGCAATCAAATGAAGGCATGAATAATAAAATCATTTTGCTTTCCACATACACAACAGCTACACGTAAAATCTTTTAGTTGTTTCGATGATAGTCAAACAAGGACCGGTCAAACAAACACATACAACGGAATATTTGGAGGTGCTGGTGGGGCGGGGAGGGGCAGGGGGCAGAGGCGAGATGTATGGTATCATTCAGATGTGGCCCATAATTTTATATCACCACTCGCTGGATTTTTATGAGAAACCCGATCACGGGTTGTCGATGCAGTTTGGCCCAGCAGCTGTGTGCGTATGTGCCTTTTGATCCACGTCACTTAATTAAAAAAAAAAGAAAAGAAAAAAAAAAACTGTCCGAACAATAGTATTTTTTTTCTTCAACTGATTCAAGTTTAATCAGTCTTGTGATACTGATAGACCATATAACAAAGATGGACACTACAATTATGTCATCCTATCCACCCCACAACCTGTCAACTTCACGTGGGAGAGGTCCATGCATATCAAATCAGGTAATAGTTTATCCTTCTTGCTAGGAAGAAACTACTTTTGCGTAGGGGTGAGACCACTGACTGAGTGCCGAGACCCAGAATTTATACAGCACTGAGTTGGTAGGCCTTACCCTTGATACGCAATAATCAGTTAGCCCATACATGCCATGGGCCGGTAACCTTGATAAATAAATGAATGAATGAATAAATGTGCTCAAAATGCCAAGACAGAGTCGCAATGACTTGCACACACTGGTCTGGACCATGCAGCTGGAAGTCTGGTCTCCCGGTCTGGTCTGCAGAGCTGTCAATCATTTGCTTGCCGTCCTGGAGAATCTCGTGACACAGGCAACTGGCAAGGTGCCAACATTACCACACCGCACCATGTGTTGGTTTGGGGGCTGTTTGAAGTAGGGTCGGTGCAAGGAGCTGGCTTCAAACTTTCAGTTTTAAACGCGTGCCTTTGGCACAACAAGAGCTGGTCATATATGCCGACTTGTCAAAGTATCGTTGCATCGGTCAGAAAAAAAAAAAAAGAAAAAACACCGACCAAAAAAAAAAAAAAAAGAAAAAAGAAAAACGACAGGTCAGAACTACAGGCAAACTTTGATGCCGAAATACAACGCTAAATTGAAATATGACCAACAAGTTGATCGACCCATTCAACTTCAAGCACCGGTCCGGGGCCTAACTTGTGCAGGGATGATGGAATGACCACTGCCTGATGATCAACACACTCACACTTGCACAGCACACACACACAATTTCTTGCTTGTGCACTTTCACTAAGTTTCAGATTTTACGAGTTATGTGACCAGCACATGGTGATGGCCATTTGAAGTGCCGGCATCATTAATACTAATAATAGTCATCTGGGCAGTCAGTATCTGACATTACAATGTATCCATCCTTGATTTCCCATTTAATTACGCTGAATTTGTGTGTGTTTGTGTGTTTTCTTCTTTGCCAAGTGACTGTGATTGTAAAAAGTTATGGCAACTCAGAAATGTATTCAATTAAGACCTCATGTGTAACTATGTGCCTAAATCAATGATTCCACACATGATACAGCCATCAAAATCAAATGCAGAAAGATTGCAGGTGAATGAAAAATAGCAGTCCGTTGTTACCATTTAGCTCGCGGAGGGGATACAGTGTCCGGAGGCTTCCTGGTATTGGTCGGCCCGGAACTTCGGAAGGCGGAACAGTTGCATGGAACTCTTATCAAATTCAAAATTGACCGCAAGAAGAGGGCTATCGCACGTTGAAAAAAATATTTCATGTTAAATTATGTCGAAGTTAGAATTAATTCTTCTGTATACATAAGAAAATACTAGCCATGATGCCCTGTGGACATTGATGGACTCGTCCGTTGTCATGGGTGACCACAGCATGACTGGGGCACTGTTGGTCACATCATCGATATTTTCCAGAAACTGAGAGTGAGAAATGGAAGCCTGCGTGTCCAGGGTGCCACCGGCAAACAAGTCGAAACTTTTGTTATTATCTTTGCAGTAGCCGTGGAAGTTTTCTGTGGGCTTTCTTATCAAATTTAGTGTGCAGGTAATCTGTTCTGCGCTTTGTGATGCGCAAGCTCACTGTTAGCAAGGAGGGTAGTCTTCCCTCCTTGGTATTAGTAACGCCTGGAAATCAGTCGGAAAAAGTGAAAGCGCACCCTGACCAGGGATGCAGCTGAAGCATTCGGCCTCACGCAGCCACACCCACACGGCCACAGTCACAGAGCACAAAATTGATTTATTAAGTTTTCGTTGTATTCCAACATAGATCTGGGTGTATAATGGCAATATATCTAACACCCTAGGATAGATACACATTAATTTGTTACCGTTCGGCTGGAAATGCTTTCGTTCTACAAAACTCGTTTTAGCAGCCTTGTTGGTTGCTGTGGGCCATTGCCATGGCATTACCACTGGCTATGTTAATTGTTATGAACATTAATTATCGTATGGTATGAAAATATTAATCGGTCGGCAAATATTTATTTTAGTTTTGTAATTTTTCTAATAAAATGAAAACAAAAAAACCCCATCAAAATAGTTATGGCAGCAACGCACATTTGCCCGAGTTTGCACAGATTATGAGAGGTCATCCCGGGAGAGAGAGAGAGAGAGAGAGAGAGAGAGAGAGAGAGAGAGAGAGAGAGAGAGAGAGAGAGAGAGAGAAGGGGGGTGGGCCAGAGGAAACAGCCTGGCAGATCATATATAACAAAATGTATTCTATCTGTAATGTCTATAATATGCTGGTGTCTCTTAATCATACAGCAACACCCAGCATGCACGCTCCTAAAACTTATAAAGTCATGTAGGCCTAGATTGGCTAGAACAATCTCATACGCTTGTTTTACGGTAACACTGCATTCATGAATCATGGCCATGGGCCCCTTGCTCCCCTCCTCCTCCCCACAGCAGCACCATTTAACTTCAACTGACATTAAACCCCAACAGTTCCTCTCTGAAGAGTCAACTGGTTTGACGCCGTTAATAAATTTGCTGAATATACAAAAAAAAGAAAGAAAAAAAGAAAGAAAACTCATACCTAATGTCACCTGTTTTCTTCCACTCTTCTCTTTCCGTTGTATGGGCTTTGTTAAAATGCCCACTGCTTAAATTAAATTTCAAATCACTCATGTTCACTTTGTATACACACACAGAAAGAATTCTCAACTGAAGCCAAACATAACAAATTGATATCTTTCAGTTATGTAATTTTAAAGAAAGGAAAAGAAATAGATGAAAAAAAATGATTTGATTCCCCTGTTGTAAATTCAATTAGACCTTTTGTCTGTCTCCCTATAGAAGCCAAATTATAAGAGAAAGGTCGTAGGGACAAATGAATTTTTTAAAAAAAGAGTACCTTTTCAGTGATGTAGGCCTAAAGTAATTGGGGGAAAAAAACAAAAAGAATGAAAAGGAATGAGAGAAGCAGCATTTCATTTGGGTTTATATAAAAAAAAAGAAAAAAAGAAGCAAATCAGAGCAGTCTGGCCGCGTCACATATGCATGTGTTAATTGCTCCCCTGCTGTTTGGTTATCAGATCGTTATCAACTGATCCCTTTACCGCAATGATGATTGACCTGGGAAAAAGCCAAGAGTGGACTCCTCATTCTTCGGCCCACACAAATGGCATTGCATGACAGTAATGTTCTCTGTGCTGTATTAAACGCAAAAAAGAAAAAAGAGCAATTCCCAGGGAGCAAAATACAAAATTATGCGGCAGGCTATAGACAGGCCTAGATGGATAGATCTTATTATGCAAAGGACAGGCCTTGTTATTTCATGAAGTTACCATCAATGTGACAAGGAACTATATGTACATGTACACACGAGGAAAGGTCCACACACGTGGAAGTTAGCCGGGCGTGATGGCTTGAGGACTCGGCCGTGCACCTCGCTTGTCCACGCGGGAACAAACACTTGGCCAAGTCATAACCTGGCCGCTGTCATGGCGGCACAATCGCAGGAGCCTCGCGTGTTTGGTTTAAAGACTTTAGATCCGTACTGTAGCCTACATGACTTGTCATTTGACATTTTGTCTGCTTCTTATTGGAGACAACATCATATATTCCTTTTGAGCAGTTCAGATTTTCAAGTTCTAAACCCAAGTTCACGGCGCTACGCGTACACACTTTTCTCACCAATATGCGCCTCTGCGCCTAGATTTGACTCCCGTTATTGGCGATACTATCATAGCAGTCTGGACGAATATTCGGCTTGGGAAAAGTGGGGACCACCATGCGCTACATGCAATGCTTAGCGTCAGCTCAGACATTATCAGGCAGCAGGTGCAGGCAGACGTGAAACTTGCTCGGGACGATTTTCACACTCCATCATCCATGGGCCTGTGGTCCCTGGAGACAAGCGGCAGACGATAAACTGGCTCTAGACGCAGAGCGACTTGCACACGTGATCAGACTGTAGTCCAGACGACCGGCAGACGCGAATCTGGCTCAGGACGAAAATAAACGTACATGTTCGAACAGGAAACGAACTGTCAGTTCGTACCAGACGCCATTTGCGTGTGAGACGAACGATCATTTTGATACGGCGCCTTACTCAGAAATATGCACCAATGAAAATGTTTATATTTGTAATTCATTATTTGTGTTATTTTGGGTGACTGTCTTGAAAGTCCATCTTGATTGTTTTATATTCCATAGTGTCTTCTTTCTGCCTATCTTAAAGGGGAACAGCAGTGAAAGTTTTTACTTTTTTTAGTCATTAATGGTCATTTTAGGTGTTCATGTGACAAATTTTCAACATTTTTTCTCAAACAGGTATTTAGTTAGAGCTATTTTATATTTCCAGTAGGTGCTCTGGTGTGTGATGTTACCTGGGCTACCCTCCATACATAATACACAAACCTTGAGGGGCACCAAGCTGAGATACACAACATTAGCAGGCATATCATAATGACTTGTGTACTGTGTTAATCACCCCCTTTGATCTTATCAGTGTGGTATATTAGTTGACACCTGCTTCAGTAGTTGATTACACAACCTCAGGAGCTGTTAGCTTGTGTATATTGATTTCTGCATTTTTCTTTCCTTATTAATCCTCATTAAATGAGTAAATATCTCAGTTTAGTAAATTTGATTATATCTATACACACTGCTTTATCCATAGTAAAAGTGGAATATGTGTACTTGGTTAGGTTTCCATGTTTTTGTCAAAGTTTTACTCGGTTGTCATTGCATTAGCTGTAGCAGTCAGTCCAGATGACATCACAACCCCTCATTTACATATCTAAGAAAATTTGATATCTGCTTATCCAGTTGGGAATGAAGTTTGCATTTTCTGATATTGGTTCACATTTATTATATGAAACAACTCAAAAATTATAAATTATCACTGCAGTACCCCTTTAATTTAACTACACATATGTTACATTAAGATAGGTGGCCCTAATTATAGCAGATTTGCAAATTCTGACAGTGTTTTGATATAATCACTGACAAACATCGTGTACCTACTATATTTTCAATAATCCTATGAATGTCGTTTTGATACTGTATTCTGTACACTCTTGCGTCTGTCAAGTAAAGCTTATTTAAATCTTTAAGTCAGATACTATTTCTTCTAATGTCATGGTACCTACAGTTCAGTGCATCTATGTTGAGTCACTTGACCATATAAAAGTTGCATTTATTCCAACATTGAATGTGAAGCATGTGATTTGATTGATGGTAAAGCGCAAAAGAGAAAATTATATACATGTTTAAAATACTACAAAAGTCATCATCCCCCACCCACCTTTGATGCCCGAGTCTCCTGTTCCTCATCCACACATTGCATATACAGTGCTGGCTGCTCAACGCACTGAAGCCTTCTGTGGGAACATGAGGTGCCAAGCCTTGTGGGGAGCTTGCCAGCATGTGCTGCCATCTGGTGTTGACTGGTGTTGGCAGGTTGCATGTTCTGGCCTGGGCTCCATGGTATGCTATCTGCCTTGTAGAGATTACTGTAAACACCAGCAATGATATGTTACACGAAGCACACCATCAGTTGTCCTTGTGACCAATACTTGTCAGAGACACATGACATTAAGGAAAGAATTATTCAAACACATAAAAAGACCAAGGCAATATTTTGGAGAAGACATAAAAAAAATGTGAACGTACACATGTCCAGTATCATATGTGTATTTCTTGTGGCATTCTGTCATTTGTTTTACACCTTCAGAACATGCTGGGGCTTCACCTGTAGAAAAAAAGAACTGTTTCAATTCTTTCAGTGCCAATCACGACTAAAGTCGATCTACTTAAGTCAAACTAGTCTGAATTATCATTAGGATCCCAGATTTGTATCCCTCGTAAAAAGACCTGTCATTCAGGTAGCAGTATGCCTCTAGTTCCAGAGAGAATATCCCAAGTCAACAGCTTTTCTCAGCGTGCACTGGGCACATTGCGACCAATGTGTGCAAAGAAAAGCTGTTCACTCAGTCCAAAATTTGGCACCGACAGTTAAAGTACAAACCTAACACTGATCTGTTGTAGCAGCTTTTTACACATTTTAACATCATGAGCCACCCACCAGATTTCACAAATGGTGCTTTAATAATGTTACATATACCTTTTGAACTTAGTAATAATGGCAAAATTTTGGGGTCAGTTGATGCTCTTTAAGAGAAATGCATGGTTCCGAGCCATATTTAACTAAACCCCAAAACTCCTTTCCACTTTTTTTGGCCATGAATGTGACTGACCCTGAACATGAATACATTTATACCCATGGTCAAAGGCCTTGGTCAGTGGTCCTGGCACTGCCTGGCAAGTCATGCTGCAGCTGCCTTTGTGGCAGCTGCAACATGACTTGCCAGGCAGTGCCAGAACCACTGACTTAAGACTATAGGCATGTTGGTGCTTGAACAAAAGCTCTGTTCATGAAGAATTCAAATATGCAATTGTCTTCTTATATCTAGGTAAATATACGGTAAAACCAGGGACTGGTATGGAATGAGATAAAGAAATTTACTTCCTTTTGCATCTCTCTCTGCAACTGATTACACACTACAACAGTAGTTAGGTAGACAAGGCTTCCTGCACCTATTGACAGGCTTTTTGAAACCAATGTACATGTATGCTGAGAATATCTTAGATTTTACTACAAAATTTATTTGTATTTTGTGATTTAATTTTCTTAAGCTTCAGCATAGTTCACAAATCTTTTGCGAGTTAAATACTAAGATCTAAAGCAACAAAATATGACATCATTTTCATACCCTGAACACATAAGTTTCATAAAATGAATTACTTTTCAAGGACTAAAAATATAAACATTATAGTGAGATAAGATTAACTATATATTTTCAGACTTTTTCAAAATGTGTGGAAACCACATGAACATACTTCTGATTCCCAGACCACTGCACCTCTCTCTCTCTTCAGCCTCCATTTTGTCTGTGTCTGCCTGTGTCGCAGCCCCTGCTTCACAAACTGTAGCCCCCATCTGTACCCGCATGGACCAGTCAGTCTCTTCTATGTCCATGTTGTTATATTCACTTGTACCTGACAGAGATAATGCCAAGCTATTATCCAATAACAGAAAGACCCCCCCCCCCCCCCCCCCCCCCCGTCTGATAGTACTCATTGCAGGCCTACACCATGGAAAAGTCACATAAATCACCAGATGACAATGACACCTAGTAATTAGCTAGCAGATTAACCGTTCCCCCTTAAACCGGCCAAAACCAGATGGTGGTCAAATATCGTCTGCTTCAGCGTTTTCAACTAATTTCAACAGCAATGAAAAACAATTTGACTGAAAATTGAAGATGAGACCTGCAAAGACAACATGACCCAGGTCAACAGCTTTCCTCAGCATGGGTTGGGCACTTAGTGCCCAACCCATGCCAAGGAAAGCTGTTGACTCAGTCTTAATTCAAGGGGGAAAGGGTTAATACCAAGTCATCAGGTCATGGTAACCGTATCACAGAGCCCCCTGGTGGCATTTACATTGTACATCATTTCAATCAATTGTTTTTTATATTGTCAGACTGACATCAGCCTTTCAGTGAAAGTTGATTAGTTAGGGTGTGCTGAAGGACATGTTAGCAGACAGCATTTTGTTTTCATTACAAAAATGAAATGTAAAGATGACACCAGAATGAAATATGCATGACATTTATGATCCTCCACACCTTCTAGTACATTTTGGCTGAAAAAGTTGCATACTGATACATCTGTAATTAGTATTAAAAAGTATAGGGGAGGGTTGGTCTTTGATAAGACAAGTTAAGGTATGTCACCAAAACATTTAATGTTTGAAGGCAGCATGATCCACTTCAGGCTCTGAGTTTCTGACAATGACTCATAACATTGAAAACTGATTCTGTCTAGTGGATATATATCCTCAACATGCCCATCAATGATTTTTGTTTTTGTTTTTGACTTTACTGGATGTCATACATGATGACTTAGTTTGAAGGATTCTACCTGCAAAATCTGTTGGAGTCATGTCTTTTAGCAGCTGCTCAAATTTGTGGCGTCGGTCCTTAGACAGGTTGACCTGCTGATTGAAGCGTACCTGAGGGTTTCTATTTCGAAAATCCTCCAGCCAGTCTGTCCCGGCTGACTTAAGGATGTCTGAAAACCTGTTAACACATATGGAAAATAAACTGCAGACAATGTTACTTTTGTTTTGTCTTGACACAATATATTCTTGCTTTTGCCTTAGACAATGTCACTTTCCCTTGTGTCAGCTAATGTTATCTTTGCCTTGTCTTTCGTTCCTATTATTTCCAGTGTCAGGGAATATTTGTTTCTCCACGAATATTGGTTCACCCTAGAAAAAAATATTTTTCTCCCTAGGAACAAACACTTGGGAATATTTGTTCCCCTCAGGATTATTTCAACCCCAACCATATGCTCTGTATTATAAGGAACATTTATTCTATGCATATGGAAGTCACAGTTGAAAATATTTGATACATTTTACACATTACCATAAGCAGCCTATGCCCAGCTGAACTATATAAGCTTAATGGAAGATAAGACTGCACTTAAACTAAGCAAAAACTAAGCTAACCGAAGCTGAAATAAATTTTATAAGCTACCCCCCCCCCCCAAAAAAAAAACTAGCCAACACAATAAGTGAATGTTCACGCATAAAATTAATCATCAGTTTGTGGATGCAAACAAATATTTGCAGACTTTAAGTTCCCCATACGGAGGGGTGGGTGGGGTACAAATATTTATGGGTAGGAATGAATATTTGTTTCTCTGGGGAACACATATTTGCCAAAAATATTTTTTTCTGGGGGAAGAAATATTCCTTTAGACCGGCCTAATAGAAATCGCAATTAATTGGCATAGACCATTATGCCCAAGCATGAAACTTGCAGAAAAGCGAGTGGGAAAGGTTTGCATTTTTTTTCTGGACAAACATCAACAAGTTTCCTGTGAATACAGAGGCACTTCCTCTGACAAGTATGATATAAAAGTTCAAGAAAAATACTCATATCAGGGCTAATCCTTAGAATGCATACATTGTAGTATACATAAATCTGACATATCAGTTTATGGGTAAGAGTCAAATGAGTATTATTGCGAATGTGTTTGTGGATGCAAAGGTATTAAGAATAAAAAACGCTGAAGCCATACACAAAACCCTGTGTGTTTGCATCAGACTTAGTGATGGGCTTGATTTAATTCTCACGCTGGTGTTGCTTCCAAAGCAGACCCAAGCTCCGTGTTATGTCTACCCCACTGGTCTGCTTTGCATGCAAATGCTGGTGATGCCTCTTGAGTTTAAAAATCACAACAAGAATTGCGTACCTTACATAAGATATTTCATTCCCGATGTGCCCCTGGTATCACAAACAACTGGACTCATGAGAAATATAATGACCAAAATCACAACAAGAATTGTGTACCTTAAATAAGATATTTAATTCCCCATGTGCCCCTGGTATCACAAACAATTGGACTCATGAGAAATATAATGACCAAAATCACAACAAGAATTGCGTACCTTACATAAGATATTTAATTCGCCATGAGTCCCTGGTATCACAAACAACTGGACCCATGAGGAATATAATGACCAGAATCCAACTGAACAACGCATCTGTGTACACGATGTGTCACAGCAGCCAGGAGGTACCCAACTGGGAAAATGACTCTCCTTATCAGATTAATCACCATAAGTATATCAGAAAGGGAACAGCAAAGATGTCATATTATCACACCCTTGTAGTTGGCCTGTGAAGTACTTGTGATAAGACTTGTACGATCCCAAAGTGGTCTGCAACCATCATCCTAAATTACACCTCTTTTAGTAACATAACGGGACATGGCAGTTTACCAATATTTCACATATTCAGAGCTCATTTAATATCCAATCAGTGTCCATGTCTGTCCACAGTACTGGGAAGCCTCAAGTGTGTCACCCAGACCTGTATAACCAATGGACGATACAATCTGACCATGAGGTGACTGAATTGAACATACACCAGTAATCTGTGTCCAAAAGACAGTGGCATCACTGTGTATAGTTGCACCTCTTTATTTGCCAGTGGTCTGAATTCTGAAACCGTTGGAACACACATTTACATTAAAACATGTGAAAAGAAAATGTATAGTACCACAAGTCTAGTCTTATTTATGAGGTGGTCACTGAAGTGGTTTTAACATGGGGTTTCCAATATTTGTGTGTGTGTGTGTCTGTGTATATATATATATATATATATATATATATATATATATATATATATATATATATATATATATATGGAGCATAAGTTGCTGAGACAACACAAGATAAACAATTAGATAATGTACTGTATAATGAAGTACAAATGAGGTAGATACTGTTTGTTACAGTTATTTCAAAAGGAATCCTGTGTTCTTTCTTCAGAGAAGCCGAAAATTGCCTGAGTAACAATTTTTCATGTAGTGATCCAGCTGTTGCCAGAGTGCCTTATCTTGCTGTGCAATTTCCCTTTGAAGGTGTTGGGTGCTTCAGGACTCAAAAAAACAGTATGAAGGAAATTCTAAGACTAGATTTCAATGCATGAATTTTTTATTTTTCAGATAGTGTACATGTACGCTCTAAACGTCCATTTTATCTTTGTCCTGTCAGTTGCCTATCTGACCAGACCAGAAATACACACACAAGTGAATGTACATGTATTTGTATGTGTATGTCTTACTAGTCTAGATGTTTATTTAACCTTTGTCCCATCAGTAATCTATACGTCTGGCCACACATAAAAGTCAGTGTGTTTTTGTGTGTATATCTTACCAGTCCATCTTTATCCTTGTCCTGTCAGGAACATACACATCTAGGTACACATACATGTACAACTTAATGTCTTTGTGAGTATATCTATCTTACCAGTCTGTTTATCCTTGTCCTGTCAGTAACCTACACATCTTGCCGCACAAACACGTACAAGTTACTGTGTTTTTGTGCACATATATATAATAGTGTACGCATTAATCCTTGTCCTGTCAGTAACACACACATCTAGTGATTCTAGTCACACATACATGCACAAGTTTATGTCTTTGTGTAAACATGTCTTACCTGTGTTCTATGCCATTGATCTGACAGAATGTGTACACGTATCTGCGGACCTCTCCCTTGGTCAGCTGGTATCCCAGCTCCTCTAGCTGCTGACACAACAGCTGTTCCTGGGCCACTGTCAGTGTTCTGCTGCGTCCTTTCTTCCTCTTACGCACCTTGCTCCCCTGGCTGTTCTCCCTGCAGTAGCTGAGCAGTGTGTTCCTAGGAACCTGTGAACAGGAAGTGGTTTGGCAGCTCTTAAGTCATTCCTTATTATATATTGACAAATGGTTTGGTTTTTTAGCATTAGGAGAATCGGAATAGAAAATGAACTTTATTTGTACATAATCAGACTGAATGATCACATGCAGTGGCCTCTTCACAATGTGCAATGATTCCTTGTACTACTTTTTATTTTCCCATGACTCGTAAAGCCATAACATACTAACAATTGTTTCATACTAACCGTAATGACACAAATTTAAGTAGATGTAATTCAAACATTTGGAGTCCTTTTCTTTTTTATTTATTTATTTTCATTTTTTTTTGGGGGGGGGGACTCACAGAGAAGAAAACCCTGTGTAACCCAACTTATTAATCAGTGAACATGACCTGTCATCAAACCATATTTAATACAAAGAGAAACTTAACAAACCCAATTCTGTAAGCCCATGTACCGTTTGAACACTATCAAGTCCAATATTCTAAGAGCAAAGTCCTATTCCATACCATTCACTGAAAAACTGCATAGTTCTAAATCATTATAGCAAATTAATTTGTGAAAGGAACAAATCATATTCATAAAATTTGAAATTTAGAGGAAAGTTTTAGGCTTTGTCCGCCTTTATAAAATCAGGTCATCAGCAGGGAACCAGTGCAAGACTTGTTTCGGTGCCAAGAATCCATGGACAAGTCATTCTGTTAACTGGCGGTACCATGTTTGCATTTCCAATACAAACATCCAGAGCTGATGTATTATGGAATAAAGAAAATATGATGCACCTTTGTTAATAGGCCTACTTGAAAATGTAGCCCACATTACATAAATATAATGAAACTACTTAAATCTACACCCATATATAACATTCATGATTAGGCCCACCAAAATTGAGTCATAAAATCAATTAAACATAACAACCCCACACTTACCTACAGCGCGTGGTCTTAGAACAGACCCAACTAGGCCTACCTGATGGAGTGATCAGATAAAATAAATTAAACCCGTTCTTTAACTTCAAGTAAAACGCAAATGTAACGATGTGATGTAAAAGAGTCACGTAATTAATTGCGTCACACCTGAAAACTGGTCAGATCAACATTGTTCTGCTTCAGTAATAAAAATAGGCCTATTTATTATATACTCGCTGTATTTCACAGCCAATGCAATCACTGTTGATGACTATATTTGTATTAATAACTCATCGATTACATTAGATTTAAGGAAAATGTTTTGAAATTTCAAGGTTTACAGAGCCAAATGAATTTAATAAATGAGTCATCAGTGGGAAACCTTCAACTGCAATTTCCGTCATTAGGCATGTTACCTTACAGTCTCGAATCATCTGAGATGCATTGCGGGTTGGGGGTGAGGGTGGGTTGGGAGGTGGGGGACACTGTTTATTTGGGAGCAACTATTCATGTAATTTTTTCTTTATTATTTTAACTAAAACCTTACTAATTATACCTGAAATCTAAACAAATGAGCAGTTCTATGTAGATATCTAAATTGCTAAGTCAAGCTAGAAAAAAATTAATTAAAATTAGAATTAACATGTCTGACACCCTCTGCAGCTGGGATCCAGCTCAAGGCATTCTCCCAACCCATAGGTAGTTTCTAATCCACACAGAGGAAACCAGGCATGTAGCTATTAGACCATAAAATATGCCAACACAGTCACCTGTGATGACTGGACACAACCCAGTCCTACTGTCCAGTAAAGCTGAACCTGCTGACCCATAACTGATGCGTCACAATACAATGCACATGTAACATCTAAATGTTCCCTAGCAATGTTACACAGCCCTACATAAAGGCCATGCACACAATGCAGCATTCAGTTTTGATTACACACACACATATGTTGTTTATTTTCATCAGCCAAATTACACAACAACAAAAAATGTACATAGAATAAAATTGATGAGGGATGGCATGAAGGCAGAGCCTTGAGCTTCCATCCAAAACAGTGTAGATTGTAAAATAAACCAATACCATATCAAACTAGAAAGGACTGATTTTCCGACAGAAAATCAAATGTCTCCCGGTGGAACACTTATGTCTCTGAATAAGCTACAGGTGATAGAAATTACAAATGACCAAGTTTGCTTGAAAATTACAATCCTATTTTAGCTCTCACCTAGATACATTACTCTAGCAATTTTCATCAAGTTCTTTAAGACTTATTGCAGAGAAACCAATTTCACAAAAGTGACCCTGTGACCTTGAAAATTAGGTTAAGGTCACCCAAATACAATCCCCACCTAGGTCTTGCCTAGATACATAATCCTACCAAGTTTCATCAAATTCCATCAAGTTCTTCATGACTTATCGCATGGAAACCAATTTCCAAAAAGTGACCCTGTGACCTTGAAAATTAGGTCAGGGTCACCCAAATACAATCCCAAGCTAGGTCTTGCCAAGATACATAATCCTACCAAGTTTCATCAAATTCCATCAAGTTCTTCAAGACTTATCGCACGGAAACCAATTTCACATAAGTGACCCTGTCACCTTGAGAATTCGCTGAAGGTCATCCAAATACAATTCCAAGCTAGGTCTTGCCTAGATACATAATCCTACCAAGTTTCATCAAATTCCATCAAGTTCTTCATGACTTATCGAACGGAAACCAATTTCACATAAGTGACCCTGTGACCTTGAAAATTAGGTCAAGGTCACCCAAATACGATCCCAACCTAGGTCTTGCCTAGATCCATAATCCTACCAAGTTTCATCAAATTCCATCAAGTTCTTCAAGACTTATCGCATGGAAACCAATTTCACATAAGTGACCCTGTCACCTTGAGAATTCGCTCAAGGTCATCCAAATACAATTCCAACCTAGGTCTTGCCAAGATACATAATCCTACCAAGTTTTATCAAATTCCATCAAGTTCTTCAAGACTTATCGCACAGAAACCAATTTCACATAAGTGACCCTGTCACCTTGAGAATTCGCTCAAGGTCATCCAAATACAATCCAAACCTAGGTCTTGCCAAGATACATAATCCTGCCAAGTTTCATCAAATTCCATCAAGCTCTTCATGACTCATCATACGGAAACCAATTTCCCATAAGTGACCCTGTGACCTTGAAAATTAGGTCAGGGTCACCCAAATACAATCCCAATTTAGGTCTTGCCAAGATACATAATCATACCAAGTTTCATCAAATTCCATCAAGTTCTTCAAGACTTATCGCACGGAAACCAATTTCACATAAGTGACCCTGTCACCTTGAGAATTCGCTCAAGGTCATCCAAATACAATTCCAACCTAGGTCTTGCCAAGATACATAATCCTACCAAGTTTCATCAAATTCCATCAAGTTCTTCATGACTTATCGAACGGAAACCAATTTCACATAAGTGACCCTGTGACCTTGAAAATTAGGTCAAGGTCACCCAAATACAATCCCAACCTAGGTCTTGCCTAGATACATAATCCTACCAAGTTTCATCAAATTCTGTCAAGTCCTTCAAGACTTATCGCACGGAAACCAAGTGTTGAAGAACATGAACAAGAAGAAGAAGAAGAAGAAGAAGAAGCGGAAGAAACGGGCACTAAACCAATATGTCCCCCGGCTTCCACCGGGAGACATAACTAAATCAATTACAATATATTACACAAAAAATTGTATTGTTATTGCTTCCGTGTCAATTTTACATGACATGCCTATGTGACCTTGAAAAATAGGTCCAGGTCACCCATCTGCAATCCCAACCTAGTTCATATTATGGTACATAATCATGAAAAATTTCAACCTCTTACATCAAATCCTTGCGGAGTTATTGTGTCCATGTCAATTTTACATGACATGCCCACGTGACCTTGAAAAATAAGTCAAGGTCATACATCTGCAGTTACAGGCAAAGTCTTACAAAAACCTTACATAGAAACATAATCACACAAAATATCAACCTCTTTAAGTCAAATCTTTCTCGAGTGCATCTGCAATGATTTTTTAAAATGGCCATGTGACCTTGAAAATAGGTCAAGGTCACCCATCTACAATCCCGACCTAGTTCATATTATGGTACATAATCATGCAAAATTTCAACCTCTGAAGTCAAATCCTTGCGGAGTTATTGCGTCCGTGTCAATTTTACATGACATGCCCATGTGACCTTTAAAAGTAGGTCATGGTCTCCCATCTGCAATCCCAAGCAAGGTTTTGTATAGGAACATCTGCACAAAAAATTTCAACTTCCCAAGTCAAATCTTTCTTGAGTTATCGCGTCCGCAACGCACACAACAATGTGTTGAAGAAGAACAAGAAGAAGATGAAGACGATGAAGAAATGGACGCAGAAAACAATATGTTCCCCCGTTCCACGGGGAGATATAATTAGTACATCAGGCTTAACTGGATTGGATTGAACCACATAACTGTGGAGTTGAAAGATTTCAACACTCTGCACTTCTGGGCAAAAGATTAGAGCCATGCTCAACCTGCTGAATAATGGATATGAATTAAATTTATATTTATTTTTATCACTTATTGCAAATTCATGCTCTTTATTTTTTAAATTAAAGATAGATTTCATATTTGCCTGTGTAAATAAACATGATAAATGTTTCAAATGTAAAATAATTCAGAAATGTAAAAGTAAAAAGTTGAAATGCCTCACAATGAAATTTATTACAATATTATACTCTTTAAAAATTGTTGTGATCTAGATAATAATGTGCAAGTGAAATACCATTACCATTTACTTTCTTTTCAGTCATCATGTTCATGTGGAGCCTGTCGAATTCAAAGTCTCACTAATCAAAAAAAGTTCAGAAGCATATCTAAGCTTCAAATATTTCCAACAAAATTGTTGTCAAATGATATTTTGGGCTACTGTTTTATAATTAGTATAAACAGTACCATGTCTTATCCTGCTGTTATTTATTCATCTACAGATTCATTTTGAAATTAAATGAAACCAGGCTCAATGTAGGCCTACCCAGCCTTGAAGCTCTTCAATGCTGTCGGTTGCACCCCTAAATTGGCCACAGAGGGCAGCACAAAGGTATAATGTCTAATGACCAGCACTGTAGGATTTGGCTTGACCAGAGTGGTGGAATTTGTGGTAGGCTAAAATCCGCTACATATAATTTCAATTCAGCTTTTGCCATCACAAAATAAAGTGATTTGAATAATCAATTTTGGGCATAATTTTTTTTCCGGGGTGGTCAGAAATTTAAAGGTGATATTGGGTGCGGACAGGTGAAAATTCAACATGACTGCGTTCAGGTGGGGCAAAGTCAAAAGTTTGGTATTCATCATATATGTTAATGCCTCTTATTTTGTAAGTCAGACTTGAACTTAGTTGGTGAGCCTAGTCTTCATTAAAGTTAAAGCTCTTACTCTCAGATACGCCAGGCTGTGTTATAATGACCGCCTATGGGAAATTCAATTTAGTGGTGCCACCTGTCTTGGCAGACAGAAAAATGCAATGGAGATAAGATGAGGGTACTGCCCCCTATTTAAAACTGATGTAACTACAGTATGGTGTCACAGTATTTGACTACTTGTGCACATGGCTGCATGAAATCACACATGTGGATTTGGGATTCTACTCTTCACAGTTTAAAGATTTTGTTACCATGGTTTGGTCATTAACAGTTTGATATCAACGTCTATCAAAATCGTATGTATTGTGGAAGTGTTTGTTGATATTTAGGGCCTTTGATGAATGTTCAAACTTCAATGGCAATGCACTCACTGCTGCCGGCCACCATGTTGCCACTTACTTCTCAAGTCCCAAACTATTTCTTTGCCTGTTGGACTGGGCACCAGAGAATAAAATAAATAAAAAGTGACATACATATCTCCTTCATTCTGTTGTTGAACAGATTTTGCTGGTATATGGCAATGAGAATATTTTCAATGGTATATTTGTACATGTTTCCATGTGTCTTGAAACTGTCATGCCGACAGAAATGTGTATCATATTTTTGCGATACACAGGATCACGATTTGATATGCGTATCGTGGCTTCTTGTATCGTGATGCACCCATGCACCAGTGAATCGTTACATCCCTAGCTATATTGCACCTGTTCATTTCAAAGTTGCAAGTCCTCAAGTGGCTTCTGAACATTTACAGCTTATATGTAAATATAGTGTCTTGTTTGTCCACCAGATGGCACTTTGCTCCACATGTAATCATAGCTTGTTTGTGCAATTCCTGTGATGGATATTGTTGCATGTGGCAAGACAATAATGAGTGAGTCCTTAACTTTATGTCCTCAGTGACCTTGGCACAGAAGATCAAGGTCACCCAGATAATGTAATACAAGAGGCCCATAGGCCTGGAGCTGTGCTGACATTGCCATCGATGTCCAAGCCACTACCTCCCACTACAAAATCACTTCTTTATACTTTACAGGCATGGTGACCTCCCAAAAATAAGTCAAGGTCACTGATATTATATAACATTCTTGCTTTGGATATTGTCTGCATATCCTATACATTTGGCAAGTATAATCCAATTAATTTTCAAGATACGGAATTTTATATTTTGAAACACATTTTGGCTATAATTTCCAATGAATTATAGACAGCGCCACTAGTATCATTAGCAGCTTAGACTTTTACCTCCCCCACAATCCCACTAAATTTGGTGAAGATCTGCCAAAAATTAAACATACTCAAGTGTACAAGATTTTCACATTTTGTCCTCGATATTACATGAACATTATAATGTAGGTGGCACCACCAATATCGTAGGGGGCCTAGATTTTCATACACTCTATAAGTCCTGAAAGTTACATTGGGCTTACTTGGAAACTGTGGATGGTACTGCGCTAACGAGCAAAAGATTACGAATGGACAGCCAGACATTAGCGGTCGCATATAAGCTCTGTGACTTTTGGTCAGCAGAGCTAAAATGGCAAAAAGACCACAGGGGCTCAGGCATATATATTTTCCTCTGGGGCCATCAGTATTACCTTCCACTCTGCAGCAGCCCTGCGGACACTGTACCCTCCTGTATTGACTGCTTCCACAGCTGCCTGCATGTCTTTCTCAGCCCACAACCCACGAGGCCTCTAAAAGCACAGAAAACTTCATCCACTTTAAAACCCTTTTTGGATTTGAGGAAGTCCTGACCAATATCTTTCCCTGGTACAGGCTGGACACAAAGCACCGGACCTGTGCTAAGAAAGTATTTGATCTGGGGCATGATATCTTGACAGGTTGCACCTGCTCATTCAAATAATTTCCCGCTTATGAGATTTTTTTCAGTGCTTTTGTTAAAACAGACATTTGCATCTGGGAAGAAAGCGACGTGCCCTTTAAACTTGGAATGGGAATTGTGTATTTTCTGTGCATTATTTAATTCCTTCTAGGGCCATCATATTACTGATGTATGATAGGAGACATGCATATTAATTTCCCGCCCCAACTGCATACCTGATTGCCTAGTCTCGCTTGGCGAGATACGGGTCAGTACATGTGGGGACAAGCGGGATATTACTAATATTTTGGAAACACAGAATACTTATTAAAAGCAGATGGAAAGTTTTCTTATATATGGCTCGGGAAGTAGTAGAAAAATACCAGTTTGGTATTTGTGAACTTAAATTTCTCAAAAAATGTTAATTTTGTGAGAAATGAGCATATAGCCTGTCTGTAACAGTGATGTGACCCGCACTTCCCCCGTGATCGCCAGGTGTCAAACCTGTGCTTTGTGACAGGAAATTAATATGCATACTGCGTATTAAAATAATGCAGCACATAATGACTGGAACCTGACTGAACCATGCATTTTGATTCTGCAATAGATGGATCACAGCTTATAAAAAGTCCCCAACTCAGAAAATGACTGTCTGTCCTAGTCAGATAAATTAGCCCCCCCCACCCCCACCCACCCCCCAAAAAATAAAATAAAAAAACAAACCCACAAATGAACTGAGCAAAGGTGTTATCATCACCCTACAAAGCACAAATTATAGAAACATATTCTGCAACCCCCTTAAACTCCTTTCCCACCAAAATCAGGGGAGACTTTATGGTTGCTCTGAATACTTGAAATTGCTGGTTACTGATGAGTAAGAAACTCTCACATCTTGTTGAGCATTTAAAAAGATAACAGAGAAATTGATTTCAGAAACAGATGTCTTCACAAAATTTATCATATATTAAATTATAACACCCTCTCCTGTTTTCAGGAAGACTGTTTCATGTTGGATGCGTCTTTATGTACCCATCGGTTGATACAAAATGACAGTCACAACAATGTTTCCTCACAATCCATTTCTTAATTACTAAGAACCGGCCCACCAACGAGTTGGAGATGTTTAACTACTGTCACTATTACTAAAATCAGCATCACCAAGTGCTTTATTGTACTTGTAAATTGTCATTGTAGGTCCCCTAAGTTTTGGCATACATCATACAATTTAGGGACTTACAGTCTAGACGCATTTGTGGAGTACAGTACCATAATCCTGCAGTTGTAAGTTCATCTAATTTTTGCCTGTCCAGCTCTGAATGAATTTTGATTTGTAACATAGGCTTTATCACAATGATACTATATTTACAACTGCAAAAAAAAATTACTAACAAACCAGTGAAAAGGAGTTTGACCTGTTTGTGAAATGTCACTCTTAAAGGCAAACTTGTACAAGTGCTGCTCTCTTGTGCCAAGACCTGACAGTGGGTCAGCTCTATGAATGGAGAGTCTTGAATCATCCAGTTGCATGATGGAGAGAATATGTTTACACAAATGCTAAATTTATCATTTTACATGAAATTTCCTATGTCATGCCATAAATTACTTGACCCCCTACTTGCATTTCTTACCTTATTTTTCTCTGCCCCAGGTATGTTGGTTTTTGTGTGTATATCCTGTATGAGGGCTGCTGCCATTTGATCTGGGTCCATGGGCTCCAAGTGCACATTGGACCAGTCTGCAGGTAATTGGTCAACACTTGATAACTCCTGGCAGGTGCTCTGTGTGGCTGCCTCCACCCCATCTTGCTGCTTTTTGCTTTCATGCTCTGGCTCTGTGGCTGCTGCGCAGTCTGTTTTCGTGTCCAAGTTTTGTGCCTCCAATTCAAGTGCAGCAGTGTTTGAGTCCATGATTACCATGTCTTTGGTTACCTCATGTGTTACATGGGATTTAGGTTGATTGGCTTGTTCTGCCTCACCCTGTGATGGAGAGACCTCTGGCACAACTGTAAGTGTACTGTCACTCTCCTGACACCATGGCACTTCTGTTAGTGGGTCAGCAGCACGTGGAGCAGGAATGCAAGTTGGTTCAATGTTACGTAAATACTGTGTGAATTCTTGTTCTCTCTCAAAACAATCCTCTGGATTTGGCCGTCGCCATTTTATCCCTGGGTTTCGCTTCATAAAAGCAGAAAGCCAGTCTGATCCAGCACAATTCTTGATTGGCGAGAACTGATGAGGAATCTGGTTTCTTTCACAAAATATATAAGCCAGCTTTCTCATCTCTGTGCGAGTCAAGTGATTCAGTTGGCTGCCAATGTGGTCTATTAGTCGGCACAGCTCCTTCTCCTGTTCTGTTGACAAGGTTCTCTTCTTTCCGCCACATACCTCACCAGGACTTTGGCAGCGACCAAGTACATGTCTCTGAAGTGTGGCTTTAGGTATGTGGTAGTGAATAGCTGCTCTGTGAAGCTTTACTCCATTCTTCCGCACTGCTATGATGGCTGCTTTGAGATCATCACTGCAGTAGCGTTTCTGTCGATTAGTTTTGCGTATATAATGACGTACCATCTTCACGCCTGAACTCTGGAACATCCATGCATACAAGTGTCATTAGGTCATTACATGGGCACGAAAAACAAAGTTGGGTACACAACCCCTTCTAAATTCTAATGCTCTTGCATTAACATAGTGTTGGTTAGTCTATAAGCATCTATGTGTATACTGTAGCAGTACTGATAAATCTGCTATTTACAACCACATCTCATGCCAGACCAAAGTGGTTACATATGGAAAGTGGTTTTCATTGCAAATAAATTAATAAACAAAAAAAATGACAGGCCAGTGTCATGAATGAGCGGTCTTAAATTTTTAAGCTAACACAGTCTTTTAAGTAAGGTGCTCTTTAGAGCAGGTACCCTTGTTTGTAGACTTGTAGGCCCATATGGTGGCTTAGATCATGTAGGTGTTACATGAAATTTGCAGATCATGAAAATGTATTAAAACAAATGTCCTGATAAATGAGCTTTCATGCCCCCAAGGATGCACCAATTTGAATGCCATTTTATAAGAAATTATGTCTCCACACCTCCTAGATGGTTTTTGCAACTTCTTCACTTGTCAGGATTGGTGTAAGCCTGTACCCACTGGAAAAAAATCCTAGACCTGCCACTACCAAGGTATATAAATATGAACACAAAAATTTAAGCAAAGCAATGCATACTTCATGTCTACAGTCCTTGCAGACTCATGCCATAAAATCATTTCGCTAAAAATACAGCTATGCATTGGGTTTGGGATATATTTCCCATTAACCCTACATTAAGGTGCCTGCTCTTACGTAGGGTACACATAACAGAACTGTTCAAAAATTACAACTGTGTCTCTGTTTTTGAAAACAAGCCCATTGATGTATACACTTTTAGTTCTGTCAATATGTGTAGTTTCTTTGCATGTAACAATAAATCTTCTAAGATTAATTTGTAAAATTTGAGGGGCATTTTATTCAAGGCGTCTGGTTTACACTTGGAGAAATGATCACAACAAACTTTTCACATGAAAAGCTTGAAATCAATGGTCATGTAAAAACAACAGTATGACTTATGTAACCATTTTTTTCAGTTTAGTTTAAACATATTTATTTCAACTGGATCGCCCTATAGTATACGAGATTTCACTAATCGGGGGGTTCTCCAGAACATGGAGTGACACACAAATACTATATTACAAAACACACAGGACAAAACATGAACAAAGTTACCCAATTAACAAAGAATCTGTACACGTTTCAGATTTGTACCCCACATACAGGAATCAAAATAAAGACGTCACAAATATGCAAAACAAAGAAAGATAGTTCACTACGGGTAGAATGCTCACACACACACACACACACACACACACACACACACACATATATATATATATATATATATATAAATAACCATTTTTTTTTGCTTTCGGTTAAAAGGAATGGTTTTTATGTTATTGAATTTTCAAGCATCTGCAATTAGCATTGATAATTTCTTCAACTTTGGAGCTCAAAAAGTAGCATTTAAAATTGGAATATTGCCAAATAAAAAAATGGTATCTAAGTTATACTCGTGTATTTACATAGCCATTAATTTCACAAAAATTCATCCATCCTGTTTTGAGTGAGGTTGTCTCAAAATTACCAGGTCTTCTAAAAAAATGTTTCTGAGATATTCACTACCAAAGATAACCAAGGAGATTTGCTGACTATTATTATTATCACATCTTTATTTGCACTTATATATATATATAAATACACTGTATAATTACTCACAAGTAGCATCTGCTCAGGCAATTAAGAAGGATGACTAAATGCTAATCTCTTAATCTCTGTCATAACTTTGACCAGTACACTAAAAAACAACATGGTGGTTCTAATCAGGTCACCTGTGAAAACACATCCACTGAGGCTTTGGCTGTGAATGGTTATCCAAACATCACCAATAGTGACCTCACCTAAGAACCAATAGTGTAGGTATGCAAAATGCATGAGTGAACACGAAGAACAATAGAAAGTCCTGCAAACTTTGATAAATTTAAATAAAGTATGTATTCCACCAATGACTGGGCATTTCATAATTTAAGTATGTAAAGCACTAAGTGTGACTGAAAAACTTTCTTTTCAGCATTTTTCATACAAAGCTTATCCCTGGTTTCTGTGGGCAGTTTTTAGGGAAAATGTACATATTCCTAGTGTATTTCTTTGTAAAATACCCACACCATTGCAGGACATCAGGCAAGACTATTGGGATGTGACTTGTGTATTCAGCTACTAACAGGCCAATTAAGCCATTGTTCTTGTGTACTCGCACATGGGTTAATACCTGATGGACTCTATAAAGCAGGGACACTTTTTCATCTCAAAGTCTTGCATAGAAGTAAACATGTTACAGTGAAACTTTTGGGGACGGATAAATATTAGTACTTCAACATCTCAAAAGTATCAAAAGCTCAATTTCACTGATTTGAAGGTCTCAGGTAAGTGCCGTAGCCTTAAAATACTATTTCATCGCATTCTTATTTTTGTGGATCATGCCATCAGCAAAATTAAGGGTATTTACAGTATGTACCAAGTTATGTATGCCATTAAGTGCACTGGAACAAAGTAGGGCCTTGATGCTTTTCATTGAACCACTAAATCTGAGATGCTCACAAAATTGTACACTTGACCTTGCACAGTCTGAATGCTACAGTCAGGGCTTTTTGTCACTTGACATTTTTAACTTCTCAGTGTTCAAATGAAGTCAATATAAATGCAAACATTTAAGGTCCCACTTTAGACAAATACAGATCCACTGTCCAAACTGTCTCTGGTGGAACTGTTGCTCTGTGTTTGCCTTGGGAACTCATGAACTGATAATTGTGTTCCTAGTGCATTTGTAATTGAGGACTTTCATGGGCATAGTGCACATTTTGTTATGCATGTTTTCATCTTTCTGCATATTTGGGTACAATCTGAATTCATTCTCCATGCCTAGCCATGTGCTAACATGCATGTCCCTGTTGACCTCAGACACAGGCGTACCCAGTGTGATTGCGGGCAACAGAGTTCTCCTGCTGCCTCAATCACACTACGATCCCCTGTGGTCGCTCCCGGGGGGGGGGGGGGTACTTCCTATACCTTGCTATACGGGTAGGCGCCGCGGAAAAGACCCCCCTATTTTCGGTACTTGTCGCTCTCTAAGACCCCCCTTTTTCCTGCTTGTAGCTCTAAAAGACCCCCCTTTTTCGCTTGTCTCACCCAAAGACCCCTGTGTTTTTCAATTCCTGTCTCCAAATTGCCCCAAAATACACCAAATTTTATGTAAAATTTCATTTTTTTTTTCAATACAAGCTCCAAAAGATCCCCCATTTTCACATTGGTTCCGCTCCCGTTGGGTCCGGGTTTTGTACCCTCGGTGGAGCCTACCCACCAAAAATTCCGGGGAGTACCCCCCCCCCCCCCCGGGGGTCGCTCCCCGTGGTTTAGTTCCCACAGCAGGCAGGGACCGGGGATCGTTTGTGTTGCACGTCCTTGTGAGTAAGCCCCTTTTGGTGTGAGCTGGAGCGGCCCAAGCCACAGGTGCCCGTAATAACACTGACTGCCACTGATAAGAGATTTCTCCTAGGGTTTATGTTCTACGACGATAACCTGGGTTACGGGCACCTGTTGCTAGCAGGCAGCACAACCCCAAGATGGGTTAATGTGAGCGATAATACAATACTTTTAAACATATTTACCAACTTCGCTGATCATTTTCACCCAAGTACAAAATAAAATACACATTAACCTTGTTTATGAATTTGTTCTAAGCACTGACGATATGGATAACATTCTTGGATGATGTCACGTAAAATAAAGATGCTTATGTATGCCCGGGCAGAAAAGAAACATTGTCACACTGTCGCATCCGGCCACCGCCTGTATTGGCCGCTAGGTGGTGCCTGGTCAGGGGCGCGCTTTGGCAACACCCACCGACAAACAGTTTCCATGTTGGCCAATGCCTGTTCACGCCGTTTGAACATCACTGGTCAAACTCAAAGCACATGGTTGCTGATCAAACAATGATCGAATCCAAATAAAGTATTGATGCTGTCAATCAACTTTAAACAGAAGCAAGAATGAACTAGAAAGGGAGATTTTATGAGCAGCAATTCTGCCTTCCCCGTGACCGTTTGTGTCACTGTCTTAAATTTAAGTTTAACAGGATGGCAGAGCAAGGGGGCATAGCAATCTGACACAGCAATGCATCAAAAATTGGATAGTTGGGGCGTCTAATGAATATATATATATTCCTGCTAAGTGACACATACTTTAATCTAAAGGAGCCGTATATAATCATGTACCAACAATTTAGTATATCGGAATGATGATACAATTTGGAGTGAATTCGTACGCATTACCTGTTCAAGCAGACGCCACCATTTCCCGGGCGGTTGAAACGTAGCGCCACCAAGCGGGGTACCCAAAGGTCAGAAAGGAAGTTGTACATGTATGTCCGGAGGTACTAATGCCGTCAAAGACGCTCAAATTGGGCCTACTACTGTACTAGGTTTCGGACTCGGCAATTACGCGACCCTAACCTTTCCATATGCAATTACCTTTGACCCATCGAGCAGATGCCCGGAAAGGGAATTTCTTTGTTAAATAATGTACACAAAAATCAGTTGCATTATTGATTTTCTTAGAAATAATTAATTTATATAATTCTTATTTTCATACATGACACACAAGTTCTTTAGATTTTTGCTGGTTCAACATTTAATTTTGTCGAATCCAACAGTAGCGAAAATTTATCAACGCTTTTAAGGCGGGGGGGGGGGGAGAGAGAAAAAAAAAACAGCAACAACAAAACACTGTCCTAAAATTGACAATTATGGTCTTTAAAGCGCCTCATCCCACTGAGATTTAAAATATTCTAAATATGTCTATTTTATTTATTTATTAATTATTATTATTATTATTATTATCATTATCATTATCATTATCATTATTATTATTATTATTAGTAGTAGTAGTAGTAGCAGTAGTTTTATTTCTGGTTGTTGCGGAGGGGGGGGGGGTGTTATACGGGGTCTGTAGATGTAATAGGCCGTCAGAGAAAAAAAAAGTATTGTCCGTATTGCGTAATGACAGCAAATCCGGTAAGCCGTAGATCACAAAATGTTTCCTTAACAGTTAACACGTTAAAAGTCCGTACCCGTGAAAAAACGCCATAAGTGTTGAAAACTCGCTTGACACCATGTTTTGTGGTCATAATCTTGTCAAGAGTAGCAGACGTTTGTCTGCATAGACGGTTTTAAAAACTTAAGTTGTTTTCTTTTAAGTCGCAAAAGCACAGCAGATTAAAAAAAAAGAAAGTTGTTTTCCATGTTATACAGGTTATTGTAAAAAATGCTCCCAATGTGAAATTTCTTATAGCTTTACAAGTTTTCAGGTTTTGCTGGGAAGCCCGGAGTTTACAAAAGTCATGTTGATTATTGTGCTCACAATCTCAGAATTGGAACCAGAAGACCTCTTAAATCTCGTTAGAAGATCGAAAATGTGAGACATGCATTAATGATGCAGAGAATTGGAAGACGGATTTCATATTTTGGCAGTATGCGATAAATTTACAATACGAAAGATAACATGTACACTTTTCGGTTTAAACATATTTTATTTCAAAAACAATCGGTCAACAGGCAATCCCTGCATTAAGATTGTACAAATATTGACCTACGAACAAGTAAGGTTGAACTGCTAAATAACAGATGGCTGTAGCATAAAGCACTTTACATGCAGATAGGAACAAAAGAACGAACAAGGGAAGAGACTTTTGGGTTATTATGCATTAAATAGCAGCAGATTTCATTCTTTCAAGATTGCGAAGTCCCAATTTAACACACACATTTGTTTAATCGAATTTGGCTGTTAACATGTGGAATTGTGTACCTGAAAGTATTATGAATTCTAAACCTGTGAAACAATTTGAAACAAACTTGGACAACGCCTAGGAAATATTGGACAATAATACATATGACTACCGAACACGGACGATAAACTATCACTTTAACGTCTCAGATCTCAGTCAGAATGTCATAACTCAGATATGGCTGAATTACATACAACCGTTTTATCTATCGGGAGAGCGGTGGCTTCTACATGTATGATCAACAAACAAACTTGTCTACTTGTAGACAAGGAAACACAGCAAATACTTAAATGTAGTATGTTCCTCACAGAATTCCAATTTTACGCTTGTATAATTATGAATTAGATTTTAACCCCCTTGATCCAAGGCTAAAGTGAAATAAGCGATTTAATTATGTGGTTAATTTCAGCTCAAAGGGTGCAAAGGAATTAAATGTAAGCCATGGAGGCTATATTATCCAACGTATATACACTGCATTTACCGACAATTTTGAGCATTCTCTGACAAGAATATTTAAGAATTATTGTTCATGCTTATTTGTCTGATCACATTTTTTGACAATTTAACGGGAAAAAAGTTCTCATCTAATAAAATAGGGCTATGCACACGTACACCCTGTAGGCCTACCCCTACCCTGCAGCATCAAGTTTATACGCACATAAATAATAAAGACAAGTATGTCCTGCTCTGGATTGCCAGATGCGTAGATGGTTTACCATATATTCAACAAATTTGATCAAATTAATTACAGCGGTAAGTTTAGTGAATATTGATATATCACGTCGCAAAACCAGATTCGACTTGTATGTCACGTGGCTGCCAAAATTCTAAAACAGCATTAGCGGACAGATTGCATGTTCTGTGGCTTTAACGAGAGGGGTGGGTGGGTTCCTGTTCACAAACGTATGGAGGAAAAAAACTGCTTGCACAGTTTCGGTGAAACATAGTGAAAAGGTATAATAAATTCACAATTCCCAGGACAAAAATCTTGATTTCACAGTTCATGATTTATTGGATTGTACAGTTCACAATTTGTTGAAATCATGTGTTACCAGTAATATAGGCCTTTAGCGGTTCACTAAATTTTATCTTTTAGTTACACAATGACAGATCCCAAAAAAATAATAAATAATAATAATAAAAAAAAAAAAAAATAGCTCCAATCACTTTTATCTTCCACGGCCACGCCAGTGACTCGTCTATTCCCTTCGTCCCTCTGGCAATGTCCTTCCCTCAATAATAATTCTTTAACATGTACAAAAACTACCAGTTGAAATATTTTTTATTTGATTAATTCATTAATTTTTTTCTGACGTTGAGGTTAGTATAACTGGACTGTCACTTTCACGTCGAAATGAATGTCTTGACTTGGGCCACAGAATCATGACATGCTAAACTGGTGACGTTCGCCGCTGGCTGCTGGAGAATTACTCTGTGACAGCAGAAGCAGATTGAATTGAGTCAATATGGCGGCTATCAACAAACGGGTGAGAAAGCAGACAGCAGACGAATGGCAATACAAGCTTGATCCTGCTAAAGAATGGCTCCTCATTGAAACAGATGATACAGATAGATTCATCACAAAAGTAACTTGTTTGCTATGTACAAGATTTCAGGACAGCTTACGCACGATGCGTAATTTCAGCGACAAACTTGTAACTGGGGTTACTGGTGCCGCCATCAAGAAGGATAACATCACAAAGCACAGGGACTCCTGTCAACACGCGCGCGCCCTGCAGCTCTCACGGCAGTTGGGGGGAGACATGTCAACACCATCACAGACTGGTAAGCAGTATTAAAGCACAGAGGCATAACAACAATGCATGCCCTAAGGTCAAAAGCGGTGAAGCTTACACCAAATCCTTTGTGGGTGTTACACAAATCATATGTCATGATCTCACCAGTTTTAGTAGAATTTTTAAGGTAATCTTTTAATTTCATAACATGTGCCAATTGAGTCTTATAATTTATCTGTTGTAACCATGATGTGTGCTTACAGAGTAAAAATTTTATCTCGCTAATAACATAGCGCCTATGAATAATGTACAAGACAAAATATCCCTCAAATGCCAGCGCTTCAATTATTGCCATGGTCATGGAGGAATCAATTAGATTAATAAATAAATTATAAATACCACTTTAGGACCAATCTTTTAATTTATAGTCATTAGACTAGAATGGAAACATTTCATTGGTAAATTGCAAGGTACTGGAGATAGGTACAAATGAAATATTGTCATTCATGCAGAGAAGAGATGGTTTTGCTGTTTTGTGTTTGCATATCATTGTTGTGCCCCACATCATAATCTGGGCCAAATGAGAATATATATATATATATATATATATATATATATATATATATATATATATATATATATATATGTATATATACATATATATACATATATATATATATATATATATATATATATATATATATATATATACATACATACATACATACATACATACATACAGAATAAGGGAGTAAGTTTAACCTATTAGCGAGCGGGGCATTTATACTAAGCATGTTGTATTCATAGCCTAAGATGCAAACTATGTCAGCGTTACCAAGTATTGACAGTAACGTTGGTGGATCAGGCAGTAACACCTGGTGGCCAGGTCACTCTACCAGCCAATTACTAAACCAGTCTAGAGGGGTGAAGCTGTAGTACCTAGAGTAGCTGAATGAGCATGTCTGTCGTATATATAGCCCTTTCTTTTTGTTAGACACTGTTCCACAAATGTAAGTACTGTGCCCAAGATCTCTATATCCCCATAGTAATACTATTGTAACCTGTGGCAGAGACATGGTGGGTACAAAGAGTGATTGTTGGAATCTCCTGCAACAACACCAAATCTGAGCGTTTATTGGCAACATGCCCGTTGGGGGCCTCAACGTCATGATCTACATGCAAAAAGCCACCCCTAGATAGCTACGTCACACAGTGATTGGCATTCTGAAACTTCTGCCATGCGCAGTTGTTACCATGCAGGCAAACTGGAATTTTTAAATTACATGGATGATAAAAAAAATGGCAATAATCGGGGAAAATTGTGACCTTGAATGAACAAAAATTCGCCCAAATGATGTTAATTTAAATCTGGGAATACTAGTGATGCCATCTACAGTGGATAAGAGAACTTAATGTGAATCAATGATCCATGTGAGTGGGTTCCCAACACTGTGCTGGGGAGCTACTGAAGGTTGATAATTTGGATGTGACCACGTTTTTTCAAGTTGTATAGACTGTAGGTTTGGATTGATGAATTACTTGGCTTATTAAATATTTTCATGTGTTATATATAGAGCTCACTCTGCTCGCTTTTACATATATATATAGTAGAATCTCCAATTAAGACCACCTCCCTAAAGAGACCATTTCCATATGAAGATCACTGATTTATAGACCCATTTTTTGTTTTTTTCCAGGATTAAATTATATCCCCATTAAGACCACTCACCTATTGAGGCCACATGTTTCAGTCCCATAGATGGTCTTAATATAGGGAGATTCCACTGTATATTAGGGCTAAAATGGTAATACAAATAATAGATTAGATAGTCAATCATCAGAGCAAAGTTGATAATTGATTGTCTGATTCAAGTATCAATTTAAATTTGCAGTCTTGCAACCCAGCCTGTGGTTGAACCTGCCTGCTTCTTGATTCTGTCTGTCATTCAAACAAATATATATATATATATATATATATATATATATATATATATATATATATATATATATATATATATATATATATATATATATATATATATATATATATATATATATATATATATATGTTGTTGTTTTTATCCATATATACATGTGTGTGTGTATATTTATGTTATGTTTGGGTTGATTTTAGTGCTATGATAAGCTTGTATAAATACCGTATCATAGACCTGAAAGCTACAGTGCCACGATATGATGTATCTGTACTCTTCCGGTGATATCGGCATGCTTCCGGTGGTATCGGTACTCTTCCGGTATCATCAGCAATTGTGTTGATGAGAAGTAAAACTTTCTGCAAATGTCGTTCTTATTTTTGCTTTGTGTATTTAAATGTACAAATCAACCTAAACATGAGATAAAAATTTTATAGCATGCTTTGTAGACGATATGAAGTAATCAACTCGCACTGGATACCATTTAGCAGAACGAGTGAGCGAAGCTCACTCGTTCTGCTATATGGCATCCAGTGCTCTTTGATATACAGTGAAACCTGTTTTGAGAGACCACCCCTAAGGCAGGCTAAAAAGTGGTCACATAAGGCCGGTGGTCTCTCAATGGAGGTACAATAACATGGTAGAGATAGCAAAAGGGACTTTGCAAATATGGCCTTAAAAGGCAGGTGGTCTTTTATGACAGTGGTCTTTCAAAACAGGTTTCACTGTACTTCATATTGTCAACAAAGCATGCTATGATCTATATATATATATATATATATATATATATATATATATATATATACGTATATTTTTTATGATCAAAACGAGCAAGACTCGAACTTGCAACCTTTGGCACCAGTCACCTAGCTGAAATGGGAAACGCTGAAATCCACCAGCATTAAGGAAATGCCAAAAATATTTTTTTTTTATGTTCGGAACGAGCAAGACTCGAGCTTGCAACCTTTGGCACCAGTCACCTGGCTGAAATGGGAAACGCAGATATCCACTCAACTAAATCTATATATTTATATGTTTATTTTATGTAACAATTTATATATATATATATAGTGAAACCTCATTATAACGACACTCAGATATCCGACATATTCAATATAATGACACAAATTTTCATGGGAAAAGGTTTATTATTTTTTTTTGTTATTTGACTCATTTATCTGGCATCTTCAGTTATCTGAAACATTTCTTTGGCAACAGATGGTGTCATTATAACAAGTTTTCACTGTATATGTATTAATTTTAACAAGCATTGCTGTTGGTCTAGATTAAACTGATAACAAAGACCATGAAAGGCCTATTGCTGGCATCTGCAGGCACATCAAGGTAAGCCATTGTTGACATTGTCAATGATTTGCTTATGAAACAGTTGAATAAAGGCTTACATGTACCCACCTTGTGTCTGTCTGTTTACTTGTCACCGTTTCAGCAAAATTTGTCAACTTTGATCCAGAATCATATTATCACGCAACGGAGAATGTTGCCACTGGTGGCAGCACTGTACTTGTGAGGCATCATATGACTGCAGGTCTATTGTTTCCATTTATTTACAATAGTAAAAGCGTACATGTACATCATGAAGGACTAAAAAGGTTCTAAAATTTAGAAAAATTGGTTGTTTGTGATTTCATTGTCAAGGAAGGCATCATAACTGCATAAATACCACAGATATTGTATAAACAAAACTATTTTCATTAAATATAGCAGACATAATCCACTACACATGATACAGTTACTGACATACATGGATAGAAGTAGTTTTTCAGACACATAATAAATACCTATTTAACGTACAAAGACTTGTGTAAGATATGGTAAACCAATAATTATTATACTGTATCATTATACCCAGTATATATATATATATATATATATATATATATATATATATATATACACATGTATATATATATACAGTTAAGCTCGCGTTCAAGTTAACAAACGCCAAGCGCACCAACGTTTCCCAAACACTTTCAGTGAAAGTCAAACACTTTGCAAACACTTTCCAAACGCTTTACAAACACTTTCAAACACTTTTCCAAACGCTTTCAAACACTTTTCCAAACGCTTTGCCGAATGCGTTTGGTGAAAGCCGAACGTTTTCAAACACTTTTCCAAACGCTTTCAAACACTTTACGCTTTGCGCCGAACGTATGTGATACATGTACATGTACACTTGGTAATCTAATTCTTATGACAGGAATATTTGTTAACAAGTGTCTAAAAAGCTTATCAGCACCTAAAAATCCCAACAACATGTGCATGCTTTATGGATAAGCCAAAAAGCTCTATTATGTATATTTCACAATAAAGTTGAAATTATGCTTTTTCAAAAAAATCAGTTCTATCTAACAGTTTGTACATGTATCACTGACAATGCATGTGTATACATTGTAGGCTATATCATTGTTTTCTTGTTTGCGTGACAAATTGCAGCTGGTTTATGCCTGTGATACAGTGGAAAACGCAACAAAAGCTACCTGGTCCTTGGAGTAATTATATATATTTTAATTGAAAATTAGGAACTATTTCGGAGTAAATTTATAGGCAATGTCATGATCAGATCATGATCTGATCATGATATTGCCTAAGGATTTACTGCAGGGCTAGAAATAGGGCTTATCCGCTTGTCCGTACTAAGTGAAACTTGTGACGGACAAGTAAAATTGCCAATGCACTTGTCCAAAATTTACATACAGTTCAATTAGAATTTAAGACTCCACTTGGTTGGCAGACAAGTGAAAATTTTTCCTTATTTCTAGCACTGTACTGCGAAACAGTTTTTGAAAGATGAAGTATTCATGACATCTTAAATGAAGAATTAAGTCTTTAATTAATTTTAGTTGAATTAGACACTTGGGTAAACGTATTTGGATCGTGTTTTATATAAATATATACAACCTATAATGTTGGATAAATGCACATTTACATGTAGGTGCATCATATATTGCTGGACCTGTTGAAAATATGCTTGGAGATTCTTCATCATTTAAATGGAAGTGTTTGAAATGCATAGTGTTTGAATGCATTTGTGAAAGTGTTTGAAATCGTTCGGGTAATTGTTGAACGTGTTTGAACACGTTTGGAGTAGTGTTCGGTAGCTTTGTGAAAGTGTTCGAACGTTTTGTAAAAGTGTTTGAGATTTTTCCCAAACGCTTTCCAAACACTTTCCAAACACATTGCAAACGTTTCCAAACACAAGCCAAACACCAGCAAAACACGAAAAAAGCGTTTGGCTGTTAACTTTTAGCCGGGCGTAACTGTATATATATATATATATAAATAACATTTTGCCTCTGAAATCATGACTTTTTTTTAAATTTTGAAGAAGCTTTGAAGTGCCGCAAACACTTGAGGTTCTCTTTCATCAAGGAAAGAAAAATAAGTAGGCTGTTTTGGTTTTTACATATAACTTTTCAAGGTATGCATGAATTGAATACTCTACATAGACTTCAATTCATACAGGTCAGGTATGCATGCGTGGCTTTCAGTTCATTACACCAGCTGACAGCGTTTTTGCCTCTTTTAGCTCTGCTGATCAAAGGTCACAGAGCTTATGTGACTGTTTATGTCTGTCCATCCATAAACTTTTGCTTGTTAGCATGATACTGTCCACAGCTATCAAGCTAGCCCAGTATAACTGTCAGGACTTACGGGGTGTTTGGAAATCTAGGTCCCTTTCAATAGTGGTGGTGCCATCTAAAATATGCAATATAGATTGTACATATAGGAGTCAATGTGAAAATCTTCTGAACACTGTAGCATCTTAAATTTTTTGGCAGATCTTCACAAAATTTGGTGGGATTGTGGGGCAGGTCAAGGTCTATGTTGCTAATGATACTAGTAGCACCACCTATAATTTGATGGAAATTATGAGCCAAAATGTGTTTAAGATATAAAATTCCATATCTGGAAAAGTAATTGTGCTAGACATGTCATGTTTATAGGATATTTAGACCATGTCCAATGCTAGAATGTTATGTAATATCAGTGACCTTGATGTATTTTTGTAAGATCACCATGCCTGTAAGTTGAAAGAGGTGATTTTGTGATGGCAGATATATGTCAGCACAGCACAAGGCCCATGGGCCTCTTATTTTTAATGATGAGCATGAAGGTGCATGTAATATTAGATTTCTTGTTTGTTTCACCCTTGTTCACTATATTTATATATTCTGAATATCTTCAGCTCATACCTAATATTTAAAAACTGTAAGGCAACTTTGTTGGATCCATGGATCCTCAAAATAGAGCCTACACATTATATTTGTAACTATATTGTAGTTTCCCTGTCTAGACTCACTTATGTTGCTGCTCAGTTCATTATTTCTGTTTCCCCCTCAAATCATGCCCAAGTTTAATAGTAGGTAATGAAATTGTAATTAAAAGAAAAAAAAAAAAAGAAAAAAAAAAAAAAGAAAAAAAAAAAAAGAAAAAAAAACATCATAGGCTGAAGGGTTAATGACTGGTAATCCCAGTTTCTTTGCATGCTATTTGAGTTTCATTGTGAATATGTTTCTGGCTTACAATAGAAGTCCAAGCATGCCACAATATATACAGTGTATATGTATATTTGCTGGATCTGGTCAACAACTGGACACAAAAAGAGTTGTGACAGAGGCTTCCTCTCTTACTTTATCCTGATAATTGTATTGTAAAATTTGTTAATGTCCACTTCATTTTTCTTTGGAAATGGTTACTTCTGACAACAGGGATCACTGAGCACCCAGGATCATCTGCACTATTGAAGAAAATGTTGTTATCTGGACTTCTGGCTAAATGAGGTTTGTTTATGTTACAGGTGTAGCAGGGCTTGCTGTGCGTGATCTACTGCCTATTCACCTGGTATGTACAGCATTCTGCATATAGAGTTGCAAAGGCATTCTTTGGTCCGTAAGGATGACCCTGATTTAAGATCAAAATACCTGTACCTGTGCAGTAAGCAGCAAATTTGAAACAGTGAAGATGAGGAACACTTTGTCTTTAAAGAAAGACTGCCCTGAGTCTGATTTACAGAGATCTGTGGTTTCAAGCTGTTTCAACATATAGTAAAACCTGTTCCGAGCGAACATCTGACTCCAGCGAACACTTTTTTTCAGTCCCTTTTATATGCCATTATGAATACTATGGAACATTCAAATTACATGCTGAGTTTACCTGCCATTATTGAACACCTCGCTTTAGTGAACAGTGAACGTTTTTTTGGGTCCCAAAGTACAAATTCAACCAGAGATTAATGAACACCACCACCAAGAATTAAAAAAAAAGAGAATCACTATTTTTGTGTATTGTAGTTGCACAGATGGATTGTTTTCTCCAGAAAGTGCTCAATATGCAACTACCATGCTGTGTGATATCACAAGTGGTACAGCTCAGACAATGAGATGATTACACGAGATTAACTACATACATACAGTATCACTACAATACATGCACTCGACATGTACCAATAAAAAAGTATATTCCATGTTCATGCACTTCTTGTCAGATTCACGAATAGGTCAATGCTGAGATTGGTGAACACCTCTGGTTAGTGAACACCTTTGGCTTGTCCCCACATCTTTCACTAATCTCAGGTTTTACTATACATGTACCTATTTTCTGTAACTTTATAGAGCATGCTTATGTGTCAACTAAAAGGTGAATTAAGTTTCATCCAGTGTAACACTCAGCATTTCACTTGACTGATTTTTTATGCTCTATCAAAAGTCACCTTGACTACATTGCAATATTATTTGTGGTTCTTGTAAAATGAGTTCTGGACATGGTATGTCACATGGAGAAATGGGTTGCCCCTGTGAACAGACACACTGGTTACTAACCTGTGTTAACAAACACTGGCTTTTATGACCTGTGCTAAAACACTTGCGACTATGACCTGTGTTAACCACTAGCTAATATAACCTATGTTAACACACTGGCAACTATAACCCATGATAACACACTGGCTACTATATAACCCATGTTAACACACTGGCTACTATAACCTGTGTTAACAAACACTGGCTACTATCACTAGACTTGGAGAAGTTCCTCCCTCGGGTTGCTTTGTCTTACTTTAGGAGTAAAAGTTGAGTGTGATAAATATTTTGCACCAAAGGCACAGAGTTACTTACACTGACAGGTAGAGGGTGGGAGGGAAGGACCTGGTGCAGACTGCTATCTGCAACTGATAGCCACTTGGGGGTGCAAGTGCATGTATCTTTCTGGGAAAAGGGGAACCCCATCTAACTTCATCTCTTTATGGCAGCGACCATTACATGTATGACATCACGATCAAAAGAAACCTGTGTAAAGGCTCAATAATACATCAAGGCAAATTTTTTTCGTCAACAGACGTCGCTGCATAGTGCATATCTATATCAGTCTCAACCAAACCCTTCCCTTCCATGTTCTTTATGTTTATGCAACTAACTCAGACTGCTCCTTCAGCACATGCAAAATAATCATCATACTTGACTTTTACCGCACCAGCGTGGGACAAAACAACTGAGAGAAGGACTTCTCCAAGTCTATGCTATGACCTGTGTTAAACACTGACTACTGTACCCTGTTTGAGCACACTGGTTACTGTGACCTTCAGGTGTCAACAAACAATGGCTAATATTTCCTGTGTTAATACACACTGACATTACGACCTGCATTAACTGAACACTGGCCACTACAGGGCTTAACATCAAGGATTTTGGCCACTTTTCCCAGGACCAGTATAAAGAAGGTCAATTTTCTTGTCGTGCGTAGCAAGGTGTACATGTCCTTCAGAACCTGAAAAGAAATTTTCTTTTCCCATATTTTGCAGCATAAATACCAATTTGTTGATGCAGATCTATTTTTCTCCCTTCTCTGATTTTTTATTATTTTGGGGTTGTTGTTTAATTACTTTATTTTTCTGTTGCTTTTATGAGTACATGTACATGAAAGAATTCACACAAATAATTTGACACCTATTGCAAGGAAACCTTCCGAATTACTTTTGTGTGCTTCATACAGGTATTTATACTTGCTAACAAGAACTCATTAGAAACTTGATCTCCTGTCAAGATTTAGTACTTATAGAAATGGTTACTATTGAAAATAATCGGCATATAGTCTGCCTTTTCTGAGGGACAAAAATACTAATTTGAATTGACCCCATTAATAACTACTGAAAGATTGAGGTATTATTATCAGCGGGCTACCTCCATAATTTGTTCATAATCCATTGGCACATTGGAAGCATTGTTTTTTCAAACATAGAAGTTTTGCCTTCAATAAAACTAAACACTAACTGTAAATAACTTGTAAAATAGGCAAAAATAAAAAGATTTGACACTATGGAATTCAATCATATATGGTAAATCATTTCAAACAAATTAATGGAGAATAAATATGTGCAATTTTAGAGTTGTCTCGAGCATGACAATGATGGGACTGGCACTCCAAGAGTTAAAATAGGGGTAAAGAATTTGTATCATATCATGTTTTTTTTTTATTGTACAACATCCCAGATTGTTAGCCCATTGGCATTGATGTATCGATGAATCTTTTCAACACTAATAGATTTGCTCAAGTATACTTTGATCTGAAAATGTGACCATGACTTATTAAATTAACGTGAAAATACTCTCAAAAAGCATGACTCATCAATTTGCATGTTAGGTGGCCAAATTCCATTCAGGGTAAGTAAAAATTTCAAAGTACTTACCCTGGGGGCCACCAAAAATTTTGCTTTAACAAATAAGGTCTGAATGGGTGGCCTTGTCAGTAGGCACATGGAGCAAATAAAGTGTGTACTTTACATCAAAAAAAAAACCAAACTTATTTGGATGACTAGACCAGGGGGAAAAAGACTTGGTGACCCTGCAGTAAGCTTACATATACTTGTAATATATGTCAGCCGTCTGCAGCACAGACCACATCCAGACACTTTTCAAAACAAGACCCAAATATGAAGAGGACAAAAGGAATATTGCATACAGTTAAAGTGAACCGAATACAATGAGAGCCACATGTAGTCGAGTAGTATGAATGACATCAAAGCTTGTGTCCATAAAAGAACGTAGAGGGAGCGATGATGATGAAATTTTATTTACCTTAGCTAAAAACACAACAAGCATACTATCTGTTTCCATTTGTCCCTAACTAATATGTTTGAAAATGGCACATGGGCATACATGAAGCAAAGACAGAATGTTAAAAGTCAGGAGTTATCTGAGCTGTAAATTGTTGAAACACATTGTATGTAAAAACTAAGCTAATTCTTCAAATAAGGACTTTCAAATATTTTGGCAGATGCATTTTGCAAAATATGAGTTGATGTCCATACTGAGTGAAACCTCACTTTAATTACACTCCTATATGAAACAACATAAGATAGCATTTGTTGCCAAATGTTAGATGACTTGTCTAAAACACTGGCTACATGTTTTCATATTGGCTGTATTTTCGTAACATTGGTGTATCTGACAAGTTAGCTATTTCCACAAATTTCACACAAATATTCACAATTTTGGCTACTATATTAAAATTTTCAGCAAAGCCTAGTTCTATTTTGGCTACTACATTAAAATTGTCAAAGAAGCCTAGTTGGCTACTACATTAAACTTGTTAGAGGAGCCTAGTTCTATTTTGGCTACAACATTAAAATTGTGAAAGAAGCCTTGTTCTATTTGGCTAGTTACATTAAAATTGTCAAAGAAGCCTAGTTGTATTTTGGCTACTACATTAAAATTGTCAGCGAAGCTTAGTTCTATTATACAGTAAGTATTTGATACGCGAAAGGCAAAATACTTTGTTTGAGTGTATGCATTCTTCCTAATATATCAGTGTTTGTATTATGCATCCTAATATATCAATGTCTGTGCACATTCATCTTGATATATCAGTGTTTGTATATGCATTATATATCTGTGACTATACATTCATCCTAATACCTGTACATCAATGTCTGTGCACAATCAATAGAATTATGAATGCTTACAAGTATATACATCATTTTATATCAGTGACTCTGCATTCATCCCGATATATCAGTATCTGTATACATTCTTTCAAATATACATGTATATCAGTGTCTATATTATCTTTAAACATACATCGAAATATATCAGCATGTATATATTTATCAAAATATATCGATAGCATCTATTCTGTATTTCATCCTAATGTGTTGAATGTCTGTGTACAGTCTTCATATAAATACATCAGTGTGTGTATGTTCATCCTCATATATGAGCATCTGTTTGCATTCATTGTAAAATCTGTCTGTCTTTTGCGTTTCATGCACATGATACCTACATCCCAATATATCAGTGTCTGTTTGTACTCATCCTGTTATATCAGGGTGCAGAGCTGGCAAGTTGGGCGGCCATGGACTGGGACGGCACAGCTAGGTCAAAGACACACCCAGGTGGGTCCACACTTGACTGGCAGAGAAGAGTACAAGCTGGAGGAGGCAAGAAGAGAAGGCTGGACACTGATGACCTTGGGCCATGCCTTATGCCAGGGTGAGTTGTAACATGTATGACTCATTAGTACCACAGTCACAGGCACTCTGCCCAAAGGCTTATATCCTGTTATGTGGGACAGGTGAAACGATAATGTCGTATGAAAAAAAAAAAAAAAAGAAGGTGGGAAAACTTAAAATTTTAGGATATCAGTCCTAACAGCTGTTCTTTGGCAGTTTGACATACATGTAGGAGAGACTGTTTTAAGAGGCTTTATCATAATCCCTCACCCTTGACAGGACAAGGCATATGGCAATCACTTTGTCCATCCATCCACAGCTTTTCTACACTATAATTTCAGCACTTTTTGACAGTGGGCTTTCATAGTGCACAGAATTATAGTCCTCCATAAGGGATAGGTCAAGGTTGAAGATGGGTTACTTTGATGTGATTTCCAAGGTCACAGCATGACATTAGTGAATTTGGTTTTCAGATCGTTTTTTTTTTATTGCAAACATATAAAAGTACAAAGGCACAAAACAATAGTATGACAGACAACTAAAGTACACATTAGTAACAGAAAGAAAAAAACTCAGTTTGTTTCTTCTATCCTATGAAATTTTTCAAACATTTTCATTTACTTTCAAAATGTTCAATCTTGTTTTTCTGTGTAAACACAATTTTTTTCTACTTAAAAAATCTGAATGATACTGAGTTAAATAACATCAAAAGACAGAGATGTTTGTGCAATCTTCTGTTTGAAAATATAATATTTACCATGCAAAATCAAACAATTAAACAAAATACAATTTTCTTCTTTTCCAAGAGCTCCTAAAATAACATCTTTCTTTATCAAATTTACATTATCACTTGTAGTAACATTCCACCAAGCAACAAACAAATTCTAAAATCTATTAACACTTTGGCAATCCCAGAACAAGTGTTCAATCGACTGGACCTCTTCATTACAAAAATTACAGATCTCTGACTGTATTAGATCTATTTTCTTTAGAAATTTATTTGTAGGTATACACCTATGGATTATTTTAAATTGAAATTCTTGTAATTTAGTTTCCATTGTTACATTCTTTGAAAACAAATAAACAGTTCTCCAATCAATTTCTCCAAATTCTCTTTGCCATATTTCCTCTAACATAGACTTTTCCCTTTTCTTTTTTACTAACTCTGAATAAAAGTCTTTACTTCTAACTTTTGTAACATCTCAAACTTGACCATTTATGTTAATACTATTAAATAATGTGTCTTTGTTAATATGTTCATTCGATATATCTAAACATTGTCTCAGTTTCGTTTTAAATGAATGTGGAACTGCAGATAATAAACCAAACCATTTAAACACATTTGACTAAGGGACACCTTTGCTAACTAAGTCTTCAAATGAAATAAAGTTACCTTCCTGATTAAACAAATCTTTAACCAACATAATTCCTGATTCCATAATACTATTATACAACATTGACTTTAACAATTTCAAATTAAACTTACTTATTACTAATAACTTACCACCTACACTTCGTAAATAATCATTTAAAAATAACATCCATTTTGCTGGTTTATTACTGAGATACGTTTATTACCCACTGCATTTTAACACTTTTAAATAAACTTTCTACACAGATCATTTTTAAACCACCATTTTCCATCAATTTTATTGAGACTTTGCTTTTAATCTTATCAGTGAGCTAAAAATACCGGGCGAAGGTCGCAACGGCTAGTGGAGATGGGTCCGACCGGTTTCGTTTCGACTGAAACTCATCAGGGACTGAGGGGAAAATGACGTGACGTCTGTTAATATACCAGAGTACAACTTTTCCATTGCTACGTAAAACACGGGCTTGTGATTACGTAACAGGGAGCTCTGGACTTCGTGTGACAGTGGTTGTCAACGCAAAGTTGAATCCAAATGAAAATTTGAATTACAGTGAACTCAAAAGATTGAGGTTTCTGTTGGTAGACTTCAGTGGGCGTTGAGTGCATAAACAGGAATAGTTGGTGGAAATTCAGAGTTCCAGTGAAGCCCTGCTGAAGGAGCTTCTGGCTGTGTGACTACACAGTAAAGGGATAGTTGTGCATCTTCCCATAGGTAAATCCATGAAATATATCTACCTGGCAGAAAAACAGGGAAATGAGCTCTGAAACAAAAATTTAGCATAAGACTGAGCAAGGGAGCTCATTTACCCATGATGTTGAAACCGAAGGGCTCTAGTGAGCGCAGTTGGTGCATCCAATGTCTCTCCCTGTCTAGTCGCCACCATCTAGTGCGTTCTAGACGAGGGGGAGTATAGATGTATTGCAGTATGTGAACTTTCAAATGCAGTTCAGGATGGTCTAATTGGGCAAAACGTCTGCCCAATGGTTGGTCAAGTACTTTGTTATTGATGTAACGAAAGTGCTCGCGGAGTCTGTCCTTCAGTGGACGAAGCGTTTGACCAACATATTGTTTGTGACAAGTTCCGCAGGTGAGGAGGTAAACTAGATTGGAGCTTTCACAGCAACACCCTTTGGGGACACGGTATGTTTGCCCTTTTTGTGTGTTTTTGGCATTGCCTGAAGTGTCCAGGCAAGCACAGTACTTGCAACTGGTTTTGTTGCATTCATTTGAATGTTTCTTTTCAGAAACTGCAGGATTGGATTCAGATTCTGGATGATATCGGATCCAGGATCGGACCAATATGTCAGAGAGACTGTGCTTTCTTGAAACCAGTGATCACTTCCTTGTCCATTAGGACTTCAGCATTTGGTGAAGCTTCTAAGATCCTCCAATTGTTTTGGATGATATTTTTGACAGGAGGAACTGATGGATTGAACGACGTGATCAAGAAGAAATTTTCTTGGTCTGTTGTGTTGGCTGGTTTGGGTGCCAGAAGAGATCCTCTGCTGGCCCGGTCCACTTTGTCCTTGGAGTTCAAGAGGATATGTTCAGGATATCCTCTGAACTCGTAATACTTCAATATCTTTGAAGCATTGGCCTCGTAATCAGCTGGTTTATTACAGATACGTTTGATTCTGAGAAGCTGGCCATATGGGCCTCCCACCTTGGAATGTTTAGGGTGGGCAGACCTATAGTGCAGGTAAGTGTGAGTATCTGTGGGTTTAACATACAACGTGGTGTATGCTTTGCGTTCGGAGTCAATCCTGACTAGTATGTCAAGAAAATTGATTTCTGTGGAGGAGTGGTGAGAGGAGAACTTGATGGTCTCATGACATGAGTTTAAATAAGAGACAAACTCAGTTAGTTGTGTCTCTTCATAGGTCCAGATGCAAAAAATGTCATCAATGTAACGCCACCACACTAACGGTTGTAGTGGGAAGTGGAGAAGTTTGTTTGCCTCTAAAGCTGCCATAAAAATGTTGGCGAAAGAGGGAGCTACTTTAGTTCCCATGGCTGTACCACTGATTTGTAAATAGTGATCGCCGTTGAACTCGAAGTTGTTGCAAGTGAGAACTAATCTAAGTAGCTGTATGATCTCTGGCGTGCTCGGTTTCTCTGTATGGTCCCTATTGTGTAATAGTGCTCTGGCGGCACTGTGTAGACCTTCCAATGTGGGTATATTGGTGTAAAGGGAGTTTACATCCAATGTGACCAAAAGAACATTTTCTGGGAGAGGATTCAATGCTTCAATTTTGTTAATGAAGTCTGTGGTATCCTTAATATAGCTTGGAATTTTTTTCACAAGCGGTTGAGAAAGAAATCGGCATATGCTGATATTCTTTCTGTGGGGCATTCATTTGCACTCAGTATGGGACGCCCTGGTGGAGGTAGGGTGCCCTTGTGTATTTTGGGTAGGAGATAAAGACTGGGTACTCTGGGTTCCTTAATGTGCAGGTAATTATGCAATTTAGGACTGATGCTATTGTTTGATAGCATATCTGTGAGTACTCTTTTAATCTTCTCATTGTGAACGTTGGTAAGATTATGTTCAACTTTTCTATAGTGATCCTGATTGGATAACTGTCTATGGGCCTCTGCGATATAGTCAACAGTGTTCTGTATGACTATAGCTGAGCCCTTGTCAGCTTTCTTGATCAGTATGTGTGGGTTGGCTCTTAGATCTTTCAGGCCCATACGTTCTTCCCTAGAAAGGTTATCTGTTCTAGGAATCTTGGGTTGGAATTAAGCCACTTGATGCTTAACAGATCTGCAGAATGCTTCTAGGCTGGGGTCAGCCAAATCAGCCTCAGATGGCGTGAAAGAGCTTGGAATTTTGAAGTCTGTTTTTGGATCAGTCCCACTGGGAGCTGGAGTGGCTAGCGATGGAGTTGCTGAAGACTGTGTCATCACACTTGATGGAGAGTCTGCTTTAGCTTTTTTGTGAAAAAAGCATTTCAATTTGAGACTTCTGAAAAATCTATCTAAATCACTGGATATTTGGCCCATGTCCGGTTCTCTGGGGGTGGGGCAAAAACCTAAACCTTTATTCAAAAGGCTAATCTGTGATTCAGATAGGGAGTGGTCAGATAAATTGATCACGATATTTTCTGGGATTAAGGTGTCTGATAGATCCCTAGAATTGTTTGAGTTGTTATAATCAATTACATGTAAATATTCAACTCTATACTTGCTATGAAAGTTGAAAGAGTGTTTGACATTTGTACTCACCTTTCTAATATGGAGAGGTGGCAATGGTGTGTCCTTGTCAGGAGTAAAAGAATAGGTGCACAGGTTTGTGGCTTCCTCTATGGGTGGGGCTTTGTTAAGCTGTCCAGGTGCAAAAGTGTCAAACAATGAACATTCAGAATTAGTAACTCCAACTGTCTCCAAAAATTCCAACGTAACTGAATTGTTAATGTATGTACATAGTTCGCTTTTGGGACTAAGGTTTATCTCCTTTCCTGTCGTCTCCCTGGTCTGAAGTCCTGATCGCGACCCTGGCCTTGGTGTCGTCTATTCTGGGATCTGCCTGACTTGGAATTTTGTTTCAGGCCTAAGGTTGACTTGATGGCATCGGTCTGGCTTTTTGTCAAGGAGAGACTGGAGAGCGTTGTCTCTTTGGTCTTGACCTTGGGGATCTAGGTCCATCCCGTCTCCAGTTCAGTGATCGGGAGGGTTGTCTCCGAGCACGATGAGATGGTTCTCTTTCCTTGGCAGGTCTATGTTGTGGGTTTGTGGATTGCGCATTCGTGTTTCCACGGGATGGCAGTGGGGCTGTGTCCCGCTTCTGTGCCCTCAGCTGAAGAAAAAGATGATCTGTGTCTGCATCCTGTTCTTCTGCTTTCTTCTGAACTAGTTGGTCCATTTTTTATGTTGTCGTAAGATAATGGGAGCCATCTGTTTACCCACCACCGTAGATAAAATGTTTGTGCATTTGCGTAGGCCCTGTTTATCAGGGCCGTAGCAGAACTGCAGGTTGGTCAACTCATGTTTGCTGGCCTCTTGGAGGGGTGCAACAGAGTCCTGTTGTATATCCCTTAGGAGCTTTAACTGAGCGGCTTCCGCTGACACTGCTGCTCTCTTCCATTTTTCAATGCTCCTCTCGGATGGAAGCATGCCCTGAGGAAGTCTGGGAATATACATCACATGATTCTCGATACACTTGTTGTAAAAGTCTACTTTCGCTTCGGCTTTGGGGACTTTCAATAATGCCTTACGGCAGCTTTTGAACATATCGTATGCCTTGTCTGGGATTTCTTTCGCCTCCTCTGGCCTTTCAGTACTGGGGTCTCTGCTGCTCGCAGCACTGTGATCGGTGTTTCTTCTTGGAACACCCAAGGAGTGTGATCTGTTATCCCTTCGGTTGGAAGTGGACTCTTCCGTAGCATTTCTGGCTCGTTTCCGCAGAGGGCGGTTGGGGGAATCCCTATCAGATTGCCCGGATGTTTTTGACGCCACTACCGAAGAAATACCACTGGTAATTGAGGTCAGTAGGTTGTTAGTCTCTACTTCGTGCTGGTCCATCAGATCATTCCACGAAAGGTATGTCAGGGCCATTTTTCCATATAAACCTATATAATATCTTATTTCTTTCTTTTATTATATCTTCTGGTACTGGCAAAAAGGAAGCGACATAAACAAACTTGGATAATCCAACTGATTTCACTAACAATGTTCTACCAATGACTGTTAAATTTCTACCACCCCACAAATTGAGAGATTGTTTTGAATCAGCTAATTTTTGTGTGGAGTTCAAATGCTGACTTTGTTTTTCATCATATGAAAAATAGATACCTAGAGCATTAATCAGAGTTGTTGGCCATCTGATTCCAAGAATTTTCAAAGGACTTCTTCTTTGTGATCCTATCCACATTCATTCAGTCTTATCTACATTAGTTTTTAACCCAGAACAAGAACCAAACTTTTTTACCAAAGATATCTACCATATGAACACCTAAGACATCCCAAAATTCTCTATAGAATTCATTATTGTTATACCATCATTTCCAGGACTTTTGTTTTTCTTGAAATATTTAAGTACATCTTGACATTCATCATAAGTAAGTAGACCTTCACAGGATTCTTTCAATTCTTGATCCAACTTAGGTGTTTTTAACGTAAAAAATTGTTCGGATTCAGTCCTGTCTAATTCTGTATTTCCTGATGTATATAAGCTTTCATAAAATTCTTTTTCTTTAGCTAATATTTCCTTTGCATCTGTTATTATCTGATCTCCTAGTTTAATTTTACGAATACACTTTTTACTGTAAATATGTTTTTCTAAGTTGTGAAAATATTTAGTGTTCTTTTCACCTTGTTCCACCCATCTTGCTTTGCATCTTACAATCACCCCATCTACTCTCTTATTATCAATTTCCTGTAAATCTTGTAAACATTTCTCATACTACACAGAAATTTTTTCTGAAGGATTTTCATCTAATTTTTCTTTCAGCTTTTTGGTTTTCAGATGATAACTTGGGAAATTTTTGAGCTACGAATTTCATATTGCACAGGATTGTAGTCCCCAATAAGGGTTTGCTTAAGTATGATGATTTCATATTGCAGAGGTTCTGTCCATCATTCCATTGGTCTTAAAATAAACAAAACACTTCATAATAATATTGTCAGAAGAACAAGTGCTTCTGGCTGTGCCCAAGTAACAAATTAAACTGATTAATGTCAAAGGAGGTAAAGTGTGAAAGGGGAAAGAACATCCACTATTAACATGTTTTAGCAAATGTCCTAGTTGCCTAAGGCCTAACGGAAATAAATCTAAGGTTCCAGTAGCTTGAACGACCCTACTGAAAAGGCTAGACCCTCAATAAATTTTCTGAAACATAATAAAGAGGTTTCAAGCCACCCTTCCCTAATAAAAATCCATCGACCATGGATGAAAGATTTTATCGAGAAAGTGGCCGGTGTGTGCTATTATTTTGCCATGAAGTCAACTTAAACACTACAATTTTATCTCAAATTGTCTGTTTGGTTTACTTGAGGTGGGTAAACAGCATAGATGCATAGCCTCAGTTGTTCAGTGAAACAGGAAAGCTCCAGTTGTTTAGTGATCATAATATTTCACTAGGTTCAAGGTGTACATTCGCTTGTCTGAGTTACCAAGGTAAGTGGTCATTAAAGTACTATTTAAAGATGACTTACCATCTCAACTTTAATCTGCTCCTTCAGTGTCTGAAGCAGTTATTGTTAGTTACAAATCCAAATGCAACACGATACCCTGTACATTGGTACCATTTGGGGAGAGCACCATTTTGAACATGGCACAATGAATTGTGGGACAGTTGCACAAAAATACATTTGATTTGGATATCAAAGTGAATCATGGCACAGCATATATCATATAATTATTGATGCTCTGAAATATTTGTAAAATATATACTTTTGGTTTCATATATTACACCCCCCCCCTAAATTCGTCCCATTATTATCCTCATTCTATAAACCATTGGGTGCAGGATCCACAATTTTAAAAATGGTAGCAAAGCCTGTGGATTAGTCCTGTTTGGATATTTTGAAGAGGTAGTGTCCAAAATATATGTGCGATTAGTTTTAACGGAAGCTTAATTTGTCGAATGAGTGTAATGAAAAAAAATATATAATGGGACTTTTCCAATATGAGCTTTACCTAAAAATGTAAATATGACGCCTTGACATTAGCAGCTGTTGGCCATGGTGGGCCCCAGAATAGGGATATTGTATCAAACACTGAAGTTGCCCCCAGGCTATGAATTAAGTAGCACCACTGGGCACAGCAGTCAAGAGCCCCGCTAAGTCAAAGATGGAGCTTAGTAGAGAAGGTTACCCTAATAGTGGATACAGGTCCAAAATTACCGGCCGGTTTTAGCTCAGCTGACTTGTCAGTCAGCTGAGCTTCTCTTATGGTCCTCCGTCCGTCGTCCGTCCGTCCGTCGTCCGTCATCCGTCAACAATTTACATTTTCGACTTCTTCTCTGAAACCGTCAGGCAGATCCAATTCAAACTTGGTGGGGATGTGCCTTGGGTAGGTGTCTACCAAGTTTCTTCAAATGGTCACGGTCCATTGATTTTTGGATTTTTAATGAATTTTTTTTGTTCTTTTTTGGGCAAATCTTAAAAAATCTTCTTCTCTGAAACTGCTCTCCCAATTACTTTGATATCACACAGAAACACTCCCTGGGACACCTAATTCTTAATTGTTCACCAGGTGGTGCTGCAAGTTTTTTCTATTTTGTTATGAATTTTTGTGTGTTCTAGCTATTTTTGACTTCTTCTCCAGAACCGTCACTCAGATTAAGCTGAAACATGGGGGACATGTTCCTTGTAGAAGGGCTAAACAAAGTTGTTCACTATGTGGGAATGCTGCGGATTCCTGATTTTTAAAGATTTATTCAATTCGGGTACTTACCGGTCAATGCAGCTTTCCTATTGATTACTATGGAAGTCAATGAGCATTCTGATGCTAATTTACATTTTCGACTTCTTCTCCAAAACCGTCATCCAGATTAACTTCAAACTTGGTGGGGATGTACCTTGGGTGGGTGTCTACCAGTTTGTTCAAATGGTCATGCTCCAGTGATTTTTGGATTTTTAATGAATTTTTTGGTTCTTTTTTTGGACAAATCTTAAAAAATCTTTTTCTCCAAAAGCGCTTACTCAATCGCTCTGATATCACACGGGAAGACACCTAGGGACTCCATGTTCTTAATTTGTTGACCAGGTGGCGCTGCAATTTTTTACTAATTTTTTATGAATTTTTGTGTGTTCTACCTATTTTCGACTTCTTCTCCAGAACCGTCACTCAGATTAAGCTGAAACATAGTGGATATGTTCCTTGTAGAAGGGTCAAACAAAATTGTTCACTATGTGGGAATGCTGCAGATTCCTGATTTTTAACGATTTTCTCAATTCGGGTGAATTATCGGTCAATGCAGCTTTACTATTGATTACTATGGAAGTCAATGAGCATTCTAATGCTAATTCACATTTTCGACTTCTTCTCCAAAACCGTCATCCAGATTAACTTCAAACTTGGTGGGGATGTACCTTGGGTGGGTGTCTACCAAGTTTGTTCCAATGGTCATGTTCCAATGAATTTTGTTTTTTTTTATGATTTTTTTTTTCAAAAATCTTTACAAAAGTTTTAACATGGGAATTTCTTGTAATGGTCATAACTTTAATAATATTGACCAGATTTACTTCAAACTTGGTGGGGATGTGCCTTGGGTGGATCTCTACCAAGTTTGTTCAAATGGTCACGCTCTATTGATTTTTGGAATTTTTATGAATTTTTTTGTTTTTTGGGGGGCAAACCTTAAAAACTCTTCACCTCTGAAACTGCGCACCCAATTGTTTTGATATTGTTCATAGACACTCCCAGGGACACATAGTTCCCAATTTGTTCACCAGGTGGCACTGCAATTTTTTTTTTTTTTTAATGAATTTTTTACATGGTTTTGTTTTTTTTCACTAGTTTTCAGAACCGTCACTCAGATTAAAGTGAAATGTGATGGATATGTTCTTGTGGAAGGGTCAAACAAAGTTGTTTACTAGGTGGCACTGCTTTAGATTCCTGATTTTTAAGTATTTTCAACTCGGGTACTTATCGATCAATGCAGCTTTCCTATTGATTACTATGTAAGTCAGTGGGCATTCTAGTGCTAATTCACAGGACAACTGACACAAAATTTACGGTTTACTTGATAACTTGAGATCTGTTTTGAGTTAGTACTGTGAGGCTGCACATGTTAATGTTTTTGTATGAAGGTCATGCTCAGACAGTACATGTACATGAATGACTTTGACCTCGTTTCTGGGGTCACAGTGCAACATACATGAATTTTACTCTTCATCATAACTTGAGAACTACTTGAACCCTGATGTTGGACATGTTAGTGTTCTTTTATATTGGTCAGACTTACTCAGAACATGGGTGACCTTGATCCTTTCCCAAGTTCATAGATCTGCAAGTGTGATGAATGTCAAGATCAGCTGAGCATGGGCTGTTCACACAGCCCTCTTGTTATATAATTACTAAAAGGAAGAAGTCTTCTTGAGCTCCAGTTCATGGCATTGGAACAAACCTCGAACTGTTGCCATAAATTCAAAGCCAAACCTTATGCACTATCTAAACCAGTAGAAACATGTTAAATTAAACGTGTAGTTCTCATTTTATTCATTCTTCAGTGATATTTGGCATAAACTAATGCAATCCAACTTTGCTCCCTCAAGATTGACCTCAACTCGACAGGAGGCCCCAAACACATAGGCTGGAGGCTTCCCATTTCAACCATAAACTTTACTCAGAGTTTGACTTCCTCTTCTTCTCACTTAAAGTAAACTTTTATTATCAACCACACAGGTTTCCAGATGTTGTCTGCTTCATGTATCAAAGTTATATCAATACAAGTTTGATGCCCACCTTTTGAATATTAGCAGAACTCAACAAAGAATGACCACGATAATATAACTTTAACAATAACAATATATTAACAATCAAAATCAGTACAAACTAGGTAAACTTATCTCCACAGGTATTTCAACAGTTAAAAAGTCTTAGGTAAATCTGAATCCTTGGTGAGATTATTCACTGATACTGTCCCACAGTTCCAAGTCCTATGACAGGTGCCAAATGATCTGGTACAAATCCCAAAGAGGTATGGTTTGGGTCCTATGTGGTACTGAAAGGTGTGGTAGTGATCCAATCCCACAGAGGTAAGGTTTGGTTCAAATGTGGTACAATTTACCAGTCCACTCAAAGACAATGTCCACACTCCACAAGTACAAAGTGTAAATAGGTAGCACCAAATGGACAAGTCCACTCAAGACACTGTCCACACTTCACAGGTACAATGTGAACAATGGCTCACAGTCCCAATGGCTTGATGACAACACACAGCTTCTGTCAGATCCTTCAGAATTCTCTCTCCCCTCTGTCAGGAAAATATCTCCTTTATATCTAGACACAGAAATTTCACCACTGTTCCAGAGTTTTCCAATTAGTCACACATCCCAGTGCATTGAGACCTGTCTGGACCACCTCATATGAATGTAGGTCACCATTCTAGCTTATTCCACATGTTTACCAGTTACACGTGAGTCACCCACAAAACAGGCCAACTCAGTGACTCTGCAGTGGCCCTGCAAAGTATTCAGTGAACTCAATGACCAGGCACACTCTCAATGAATACAGTGACCTCTCCAAATGAAAACAAACAGCCATACACATTAACACAACACTTGTCCATTCTGACATACAATGTATATGTGCAAGTATTTTTCCAGCCCAAGTTCATCTCCAAAAAGGCTAGACGCATCAAGAGATGAAGGCATGCAGGAGAGGAGATGGAGAGAAGACTTGAATGGGAGAACTGAAGAGTCTACTACAGCAAGTATGAGCCCAGGCCAGGCTGCAGACAGGCATAGTGATGGCAGACAGTCACAGCTTTCACCTGTAGACAGCAGGGAGCCAGGGGTGGTCAGCACAGACCAGCCAGGGAGACAGAGCACCTCAGACCCACACAACAAATCCCTTCATGAACCTTCTGTGTGCAGAGTCCTACACAACTCACAGGTATGCATTTGTCGTTCTTTGAGTTAGATTTGACACTAAGGTGGTGCTGTTGACGTAAGACCACCCTGTTTACCAGCCAAAAGCATCCAGCATTGGTTTGCAGCTGCCAACGTTTGTGACACAGCTGCTTAATTTTGTGATTTAAAATTTTAAATCACCAGTTGACTGATATCAAGGAGGCTACATGAAAGGAGAGTCCACACTGGCTTTTTTGCCAGGTCTATCATCTTTGCGGCAATGGGATTATTTGATAGCAATCTGATAAGCAGACAGTGGGGGGACAATTAATGTGTGCATGTGTATTAGGCAGTCCGGCCTTTGGGCTATTAATATCACACACAGTGCCTGATGAGACCTATCCAAGGTCGAAATGCGTCGCACAGTTGCTGTTACTACCTTGGCTACTTGACTTGTCATATTTGCTAATATCGCACTTACCCTTGCAAATTATATACCAGCTTTGAAACCTGAGGAACATATTTCAACTTAAATTAAATGAATCAGTGGATTTGATATTTCATAAGTCCCAGGAGCATGCTTATCATGCTGTAAGCAAGTACATTCAAACATACTCTGAACATCATTTGCCTTTTGCATCTTTTGTGAGTGTATTTGCTTGCACTGCAAGCCAACATTCATCAGCTCACCCTTCACCCGTATTGTCTACCTGCGAGGGGGTACATTTTATTGTAGACAAACTTCAGTACTTGTGACTGGTTATTTCCATTTTGTGTTTAAAAGGAGTATTTCCCTGTCACTCAGATAAAAATGTAACAACCACCCATTTTTGTCCCAATTTGAAGAATAAAGTCTGAAATTAATGCCAAAACTAAGGTAACTTTGCCTGTTTGCTGCCTCAATGTTTCTCTTTGACTGCCATGATGTTTTATACCGCTGGAAAGCTCAGGACTTTGTCTCTTTGTGTAACAAGCTCTCTAATTGGTTGAAAATAAAGAATTATAAAGATCTTATTTTCCATCAGCTATTCGACTTTGGAATCAGCTGCCTCTGGATATTCCAAACTCGGCATCTATCCAGATTTTTAAATTGAAGAGCGCTAAACAAATAATACCTCCAACACATGCCCCTGCACTTTAATAGACGCTAGCCCTTTAAATTCGCACCTTTTTACAATTGGAGTAAAGAACACTCCTGAATGTTCCTGTGGTTCACCACGAGAGGATACTTGGCATTTCTTCTTCTCATGTCCCAACTTTACAGTACCGCGTTCCTAGTGACATACCAAAATTGCTCCTTTTGCTTCTTTCACTTTACATACTTTGCTATACGGCTCGCCGCAATGTTCTTTTTCTGAAAACATTATCATTTTTTGAGGCTGTACACGAATATATACATGTCACCGGGCGCTTCAGTACTGTGGGTATTGGCTGATTTTGTTTAGTTCACCTAGCCTGTGTGTGATGGCAGGGGCGCTGGGTTTGCATGCTGTGACGGGGGATCCGAGGGTTTTCGAATCCGTTGCCACTGTTGGGTGCACTCAGCCCTGTAGCCTGCCCTTCAGCTCTCAGGAGTTAACTCCTGTTGCTGCATGGTCAGTGAAGAGTTCACATGAACATCGCGTCAAGCTAAAGACCTCAGTATGAACAAACCATCAACAAAAGGACCGAGGTATATATATATATATAACTTGCCATTTAAGCTTCAGAGCAATCACTTGTACAGGTTACATTGGTCAAAACATATAACTGGTGCAGCCCCGCTGCCTGTCTTGTCTGGGTGTTGTCACCTGCAGCATGTTCCCGACTCCATGTACATCTTGTGCTGTCCTGTCCATAATCGTCTTTTCTCATGAGAGGGATTAATATAGGGCTGAGCCCTCTTTTCCAATTATTAAATTTATGTTTGTAACAAGAACAATGTACTTAAGTTGAATAAATATGTTTAAACCAAATAAAGAATTCCTGGCATATCCCTCCAATAATAGCATAAAATTCATCATTTTTCTTAGTCACTTGAAGTTTCAAGCCCTGTCATTAATAAATCTAATCACCTGCCACACACCCTCCGATCAAATATGTCTAATTCCATGGGCTGCCAGCACGTCCCCTATTCAGAGGATGAACTGAACGTGATGCATGCACTTACAAATTATTGGATCTAGGAACTATTTATTTACATTGTAGTTTCACAAAAAGACTTGAATTGAACAGATTTTGAACACAGAGTAAGGCAGAAGTGAAAATTTGTGATGGAAAGCGAAAAAAAAAATGCAGATTTTGTCACTGCACAATAACGGAGCCTCTGCAAACAGAGTGATGTGTTGTTATCACTCCCGGTGATCGCTATATGTCGACATGACACATTAATATTGGAGCTGTCAACTGAATTTTATGGTTATGATTTCATTAAAATGTTCAAACGGAACAAGGTCTGTAACACAGAACAAGATAGGAGTAAAAGTCATGACGCATGACAGAAAAAAATACGAGATGTATGGTAAATGATGCCCGTGATCATGCAGATGCTTGTATTCTGCCACCCATGTTGTTTTGAAAAACTGTAACTGCACTAAAGGCCAGGCACTTTACATCTTCAAAGGTACCTAAAATTTGGGTAAACTGACCTGGATACTGAACAGGAATATTGATCCTGTAATTTGTGACAAACTCTCTGGGTGTCCCTTTCAGTGAAACTTCATAAAAAATAATCCTCGCATGTTCAATCCTACATGTTGCTTGTTGCGCAAATGAGTCAACAATAGCCCAGTGGTACACTGTGTGTGCTGCCAAATACTGGCAGAGTGCTAAGGCTGACAGCGTTATTCATATTTACACAAAAGTAGAGAATAGAAGAAAGAAATTGGGCTTTATTGCCTTTATTATGCATTCAAGACAATTTTATACAAGAAAGAGATTGGGCTTGTTGCCCTTATGCATTCAGGACTATTTTACGAAAGAAGAAAGAAATTGGGCTTTGTTGTCATTATTATACATTCAAGAAGATAAGGAGAGAAAGAAATTGGGCTTTCCTTTGAATGACATAATTTTTTCTTGAAATTTATTGCAGTGGTTTTATGAAATTCCAATCCTTGCGAGGATCTGATCTGAGCCATCTTTCACTGATAATCATGATAATTATGATACGACCGTGTCCATGACGACTCCACATAGTGAAAATTGGGTACTTTGCAGAAGTAGGACACCATTCGTTCCAACCAGATAAAGCACACATATTCCGTATTTTTCAAAACCTTCTGCTCAACATGCATAGATTTCAAGCATGTGGTTCAACTTGTTATCAATGCATGATTTTGCATAAAGATACAAAACCCAAGCATGTTGAGCAAAAAACCCAGTAATTTATTGGAAAAATATAGTATTACCATCCAATGTACAAACTTACCAGAAGACAAAGCGAGAATGCAACAAAATCTTGAAATTTTGTCCGATTTTAGTGAGTTTAGTCTCTTTTTGTATGTAATTTTCTCCCGGACTTTGATGTGACAAATGCACAAATCAACAAAAAAAATGTTGGGCTTTTAGATGCAAGGTGCATGTACGGTTCCCGCTCCCTTCCAGTAAATGTCACTACACAGCTGAATGTTTTGTGGGCCGCTATCCCAGTCTCCTCACATGCCTTACAAGTTGTGTATCTTAAAGATGATCAGGCTCACTACTTATCAGATTGCAATTTAGCTCGACTTAAAGAAGCCACACAAAGGAAATTAATGAGTTTTCTTTGTTTGAATACTGTAATCTTCCTTTTGTTTGAAGTCATAGTGGCCTCTCCTTTCATGTAGCCACCTTGCTAAGATACTTCAATTGTGGTGTTTGTCAATATCATTTATCATTTATGTGTTTGTAACACAACCTTTTTTTCTCTATTTTAATATGCTACTTGAGCATGTTCTGTGTTGACAGGCGACTCCCAGGACAGAGAATCTGATTTGAGTAACCACTTGTTGAGAACAAGCATATGTGGCAGAACAAGTGGTTTGTAATGCCCTGTGGGCCCCTAGCAAGAGTCTGACTGGTTTAATTTCACATATGCATGTAACTCATCAGAGACTGTTGGAGAAACCGTTGATACCCATCTGACATACCAAGGAATAGTTCTCCTGTTGCATCATTAAATGTGCTGGTGTCTGGATATTACAGAGGCCCTGGTGTGGCTGTGGCCAAAAGAAACAAACAAAAAAAAAAAAAAAAAAAAAAAGAAAAGAAAAGAAGACAAGACAAGACCCTTTTCAGAATACTTTGATGTGTACTTTTCATTGTATTTAGTATCATTGCATCTTTAATGAAATACCAACTGTCTCAAGAGACTACTATATGGCCATCACTAAGAGTGGTCTTTGAACACAGGTTTCACTGTATAGGTAAACTAGGGCTGTAAGCCATGATAATAATAATCATATTTTATTGAACCCCGGTGAAAACAAGGAAAATAAAAAGGTATACATGGAAATAAAGATACAGAACTGAACATGAACAAAATAATACACAAATTATAGCAAAATGACTCACAATGACGTAAATTAAAGTTCATAATCATAAGCACGTAAATCATACAGAAAAATCTTATCTTGGCACATAAATACAAATTATAAACACATAAATCCGGCTTTAAAGAAAACATAGAAATAATAACTTAAAAGACAGATACGGTTGATTGGGCCATTTTTCGTGAGATGCCATGAGGTTTGTTGTACTCTGGTCGTCCAAGAAGAAAGCGAAGAGAATCTACTATTCCCGACTCTGGTTGAGTGCGGGAAGGTTTAGGGATAGTGATATGCTTGACAGTGCTGAAACCAGTTTTTAAGAGTGAAGGGTCGATGTTGGCAATGCGATCTGCTAAAGTCCCTGTTGTTGCATATCCGTGAACAATATATTGGGATAACAAGAAAGTTTGCTACTCCCTGACTGGAGAAGAAATGTTAAAATTCGCCGATAAAGAGATAATGTGTCACGATTTACAATATCTTTTATATAAGAAACTCGCAGGGCTGCCAGCAGAGGACTTGAGCGAGTTCACTTACCGAGTTCCATTAATGCCATTATCATAGTTATGTAGATTTTGCAGGTGTTTTTTTCTTTTTCAGTTCTTGCTGTTAAAACTTATTTGATAGCTCTAGGCATGTAATTAAAATTTACAGCAATTGTTCTGAAGAGTAGATCATGACAAATTGATACTCGTGCTCCTATTTTGTTACCTGTTCTGGTTGGTACTTCAGGTTCACTTTAAGTCACTAGTGTGTCTTGTGTTGACTGTCTATATCAATTTTGGATCATGCTTGTGGCTGGATACAAAACAGTTGTCAAGTTGGATTACAATTTGGTAGCTGAGGAAATCCGTACTTCAGGTTTGGATTTAATGCGCCTTGATGACAATCTTTTGGGGGTGCCTGTGAGGCAGGCAGGGATGTGGATAACCCTGGCACAGATGTACAGCTGTCAGTTGCTGGATTCTGTGGTTCTTACAGGGGTTGCCAAAAGAAAAGCAAGAAAATCCAACAGGCTATACTGTACAAACATCATACTGTACAAACAATGTCATACAGTAAAACAATGTCAGACTATACAAACATTGTCATACTGTACAAACATTGTCATACTGTACATACTGTACAAACTGTACAAACGTCATACTGTACAAACAATGTCATACAGTACAAACAATGTCAGACTATACAAACATTGTCATACTGTACAAACAACGTCATACTGTGAAATGTTGCCATACTGTACAAACATTGTCATACTGTACAAATGTTGTCATACTGTACTAACATCATACAGCACAATGTCATACTGTACAAACATCATACAGCACAATGTCATACTGTACAAACATCATACAGCACAATGTCATATTGTACAAACAATGTCATACTGCACAAATATCCTACTGTGCAAATGTTGTTATACTGCACGAATATTGTCACACTACACAAATGTCATACTATGCAAACATTGTCATACTGTACAAACATTGTCATACTGCACAAACATTCATACTGTACAAATGTTGTCATACTGCACAAACTTTGTCATACTGCACAAACGTTGTCACACTCCACAAATGTTGTCATACTGCACAAATATCATACTGCACATACATTTGTAACTGCCAACCAATGCTGGATTATATTTGTCAGGTACCAAAGTGTGAGCAGAATCTTTGAATCAAGTGAGTTCCGTATACATGTGCTGCTCCCCTGTGTAGCTCAAAGTATATTTCATCAGGTTTTATCAGAAGTGTAAGATGACAAAAAAACTCTTGATATAATGTAAGATATGCTGTATAATGCTGACCTGAAATTTGACATGCATTTGTATTCTATGTCTACATGGAGAGTGGCAGTCATGTAAAATTCAAAAGAAATCTGGATTTTAACATAGCAAGATCACTTTCACATGTAGGTGCGAGTGGAGTCGGACTGCATAGTGCAAGCATTGCGACAGTTGTGGCAGCAGGAACAGCTGTGTGACGTCCACCTTGTCACCACTCAAGGCACCTACAAGGTTAGTTCACAGCACGCGGCTACTGCTGGTATTGATGCATAGGGTTGAATTTCACATTTTGGTTTAATGCAGGACTTTTTTGGAGATAGATCAAAAAGGAGAGGAATTTCAGGTTATGGACATTGATGTCAGGGTCAAAGGGTGCTGTAGCATTCAAATTTGAGGAACAATGCCACATTTTGAGAATCAATTGCAGTGCAATACTTGTTACTTTGACCCTATGTGCATGTATTCAACTCAGCACACAAACGAATATATATACATGTATTTATAATTAGTGACATTATTGGTGGTTTTAGTTGTGTTAGTTCAACCCTTTCAGTGCCAAATTTTGGACTGAGTCAACAGCTTTTTCTCGGCACACATTGGGCACGATGCACCTAATGGGGGCCGAGAAACGCTGTTGACCTGAGGTATTCTCTCTGGAACTACAGGCATACTGATACTTGAATGAAAGGTCTTTTTATGAGGAATAGGAATCTGGGATCCTAATAATAATCCAGACTTGCCAGACTGAAGTAAATCAACTTTAAACATGATTAGCACTGAAAGAGTTAATTGGAGAGCTCACATACACATATAAAATATAGATTTCTTGTACTGCATATACTTCCAGCATTGCCTTACATGGATGTCATTCTGTGAATGACCAGATGATGTCTTGCCCTTTAAAATGGAAGGAAGGGCTGGGTAGGACAGTCCACGTGGAAGCCTTCGCTTACCAATAGTTCAATGTCTGGGCCCATCATAGTAAATGTACAGTTGTACACATGCAATTTGACCTAAAATGTCGAAACAGCAAATATCCAATGATGAGTGTTTATGGTAATGATCTGCAGAGGGGTGGTTTTCCAGTATCAAGAATTGAATATGATTTCTCATTTTTATGATTTGTTGATTTTTCAAGGAACTGATTATTTAGGTGTGGCATGTTCAATTTGAACAGGTTTAAACGCGTGTATGTTAATAACAATAAATGATAGATAGACATTACACTATAGCTTACAGTGTATCCTCCAGATTTGGACAAATTTGGTGTCAAAATATGGTATACCATAAAAGTGGACTCAACATATGTTGTATATGACACAGGTCACTTTTCTGTGTTTTTGTCATTGATCTATCAGTATTGAACCTTACAATCATTACAACAATATCATCAAATCAATTTCTAATTTGCAAACTTTCCAGATATATAATATTGTTTGTAGCACCCTCAATGTGAGTGTCAATGTGAGTGTACATGTAGAATGTTATCCTTCAGTAAGTGCTGGTCATTTTAACCCTTAAAATGCTTTTCACGGCTATAGTTGTTTTCTCATTAATGTTAAACATATAATGGTTAAAAGATCCAAATTCCTCATGAAGGTACCTTTCATTCAAATACCAGCAAGTCTAGTCTAAAGCAAAAAATAATCTTAGTCAACATTGTTCCTCAGGACACTTTGTATGCATTGTGTGCAAAGTGCTTTGAGGAAAGCTGTTGACTCAGTCATAAAATCAGCGCTTTAAGAGTTAAATTACAATTAACTTGCTGTACATTCCTTGATTATCACTGGATGGTATGCTTTTTTGTTTCAGGCACACAAGCTTGTATTAGCTACAGTGAGTCCTGTCTTCCAACACATTGTTTTGTCTTCCATCAGTGATATCATTACAGTTCATCTCCCCACCACTAGGGGGCAGTGTGTTCAAGAAGTATTAGAGTGTTTGTATGGCCAACAGCTGACGTTGACACAAACTAATGTGGATGACTGCCACCAGGTGGCACATACTTTAGGTCTTGTTTCATTGGAAAATGTGTGTGCTCGCTACAAGAATGAGTTAGGTAAGACATCTCATCAAAAAGACAGGCAGTTTGCTATCAACAGAGACACTGTGAAGGAAGTTGTTGTTCACTCAGTGTCGGCAGGCCTCCAGCAAGCAGTGGCTGATGTCATGGTGACAAACAGTTCGGACAACAAGAACAGCAGCAATTCCAACCAGTACCACTTACCAAGCAAGAATGCTGGCACTTGGCAGACACAAAGCAGGAGAGAATCCATTTCTAGTCACATCACAGCCAGAGATTCCTGTGAGCCTCATGTTTGCACACAAAGCAGAAGTGCTGTTAACAGGCTTGAAAGTGTGTATGGAGTGGAAAATGTTATTATCAAACAGGAACTTGATGATCTGGAGGAATGTGAAACGTTTGGTTCAAGTCAGAATGAGAATACTGAAAATTATGAATGTGAAAGAAATACAGTGGAAAGGGAAACCCTTGTTACTCAGAGAACTAATACAGACAGCTGCCAGGGTACCAGAAATAAAGGAAGACCTGGTAACAATGATAGTCAAATTGAGAGCAAATGTATTCTTTCAGATGGCAATAATACAATTAGAGGAGTCCAGTCTCATAGAAAATGTGATGATATTAGAGCAAAAGGTTGTCATGACAATGAAAGAAAACATCACAGTGATTCTCATGCGAGTAGTCTTGCAGATGAAATGCTCTCTAATCATAGTAACTGTGCTGAAAGTGAAATTTCTTGTCATAATGAAGGTAATGGCAGTAAAGGTAGATCACCAAGTCATGAGGTGACACATAGTTCACCAAACCTGGCAGGGATTCTCAGTCAAGCTTCACAGTTGGTCACCAGTGCCACAGTGACACAAAGTCATGGCACGCATAAAGCCAGAAGTCCCCCAAAGCTAGTCAGTCAGGTTTCACATCCAGGCCCTAGTATACCAGGGTCTGACGGTCAGACGTCACTTGGAACCACAAAGACTGTCTGTGAGTCCCTAGAAATAACTTCAAGTAGCCCAGAGACTCCCAGTCAGGTCCAATACAGGGTCGCAGGCCACAGTCGGAAGGCACATGTGGCTAGAAAACCTGGTGTCCAGTCAGCTGACACAGGAACAGAATTACATCTTGAGATAAAAGCTGAGTCAACATGGAACCAGGGACAGACCTGTACATATGACTCGAAAGGTGCAGATGTTCATGTGCGAGCAAGATGCATGATAGAGAGTCAAAAGTCACATTATAAAGTTCCTTGTGTAGAGAGTCAAAAGGAATGCTCACAGATGGAAAGTTTGGATAGTACTAAAGCAGTGCTTGTGCGGGAGGACTGTCAAATGTCAACGGCAGCTGGTCAGTCTATTTTAGACAACAGTTATCCTGATATTAAAGGCAGGGCTCAGAGCACTAACTCTTCAACACGGTCAGAAATAGCAGCATTAAACTGGGACCAAAGTGGCACAGCTAATCAGGGACCACCATGAAACAGCCAATCAAGGTCCAGCATGGAACAGCTATTCAAAGCTGTGAACATGTGGAGTAATGTGTCTAGGATAATATTTGTGGTCAACTGCCAGAAAGTTGCCTCCCTAGGATCCCCGATATCAGTATACATGTATGTATCTGATGTGCTGTAGTTTGGGGTCTCGGATTCTTCAGATCAGCAAGCTGCACAGTGTGTGATGGTGCATGCAGATCTAATTGGTCAAACGGTGCCGATGCATAATAGCATGCAGGGAAGTGGCGCTAATTGCGCAATATTTGTATCTAGGCAGTTAAGTGACCTGGGAGAAAGGCGTGGTGTAATTGTGGGAGTTGTGAATTCGAGATTTTTTACAGTACTTAGTGGTAAACCATTCGTGAGAATGTACAGCGGAACATTTCATTCATATGCCAATCTGATCCTGTGTTTGGTAATCATGTCGCCTTGCTGTTATCTGACGTTTTTAACAGGAATCAACTGTTTTTCACAATTTTGACACAGAAGATTGGAATGGAACATTGACCTGGACACACTGAGTACGATGTCCAGTCGTGATCCAAGATGCTTATATTACCTATTTACATTACTTCGCGATGAAGTCGTCCAACAAACAATCCTACTGTAACTTTCATGTTTCTGCAATTTTTTTCTTGTCCACATGTCAAACACGACAGTCACTGTGACGCAGTAGGAACACATGCTTTCTTCGGTGTTGACACAGAGGCTGGCACAGACAGTGGCTTGTCCTTGCAATAATTCTAATTTAATCAAATATAAAATAAATGGCAAACAAAACACCACGCGTGTACATTCCGTCAGCTAAAAGTATTGACTTGAGTAATGTTAATCAGCAAATCTGAGAGCAAGTGCATGTCCAGAGGTCACTGAAGGGAAAATATTACCATTGGTTCAATAATTTAATTGCAGTATAATGGAAGTAATACTGAATTTACATGTAAGATCTGTAGTAAATTTAATTCAATTGAATGTAAAATAAATGGCAACACAACATCATGTGTATGTCTGTGTATAGCTAATTGACAAATGTCAAACCATGTGCATCACTCCAGAGTTCACTGAAGTAATTTGTGCCCGAATGCAAATTTAAACTGGCGGATTCAAGTGTGCACTGGCAAGATAGGGGGAGCATATTTCAATTGATTTCTTGCAATTAACAATGAACTTGACATAACTGAGCATGCAGATTAAGGTCAAAATAGTAAGTAATCTATTCAGAATATTTTTGCAACCGTTCAGTTGTTCTGTAAAACAAAGGCTCAATAATAGACGGCAACCCCAGGATAGCACTGCACGCACAAAGTGCTGGCCATTTCAACTTCAATGCAAAAAAAGTGAACCCGGCATGTTGCAGGTTGTGATGCACTTCAAATCAGTTATGATTGTTTAAATAAAGTTTGAAACACACAAGAATTATGATAGTTGAATGACTGAAAGTTATATATTGTGTACTGACATCGATTTGGAGTGGGAAGTGTCGGTGTTAATCCTTTCAGTTGTGTGCTATGGATTGCAATGTGCGTTACTGTGGATAAACATCAGTCCCATGGGGACCGCCATGCTTTGTCCAGTCACACTACCGGAAGTGCGACCTGATTGGTCAGCATGTAGCTCATTGCTAATTTATCATCTTTACTGACTGGTGACCACGTTATCATGTTGATCATGTTAATTAATACAATTGCATAATGGAAACAATAATCTGCTGATGAATGGCAGACCCCAGCAAGCGCCCACATCAGTGAATGCAACAGCAAGTCAGGGGGATGCTTTGGAGGCAACCAGAAAGAGGCTGCACCTAGATACATGTGCACAGATGTTGGCAACGGAAAAAGACAGTTTTTTTTAAGCTCCATAGACAATGATAAAGTATACAAGGACATGATAAGTATTGTATAATATCTAGTCACCAGTTGGTTGTCATTGCAATTACATGTACATGTATGTCCTCATGTAAAGAGATGTCTAGGTGCATCCCACTGGGAGAAATCCTGTCTGTACATGTAGATGCACTCAGTGGAGAATGCTACCATACCTTGTGTGCTGTGACTTTATGTTTTGCAGATAATTTATACTTGTACCTGTTGTACAATGTGAATATCCCAACCTGAAAGGCTATTGGATTATAGTTTTACAGAGAAGAGGATGTACAATTTTAATGTCCTTGAAAATCATTGGAAATTAGCCCTAAAAGTGAGTGTTTTTTTTTTAAAGACACATTTGGTTCATGGTAAATTCATGCATATTACTGCCCAAGGCATAAATTAATGTGATTCAGTATGAATGTCCTACAGGCACTTATGTCAGAATTAGTTAAAACATTTGTCATTGAAAATCATTGGAAATTAGCCTTTAAACTGTGTGTGTTTTTAGGAGACATTTAGTTAGTTGTAAATTTGTGTGATTTACTGCCCAAGGCATAAATCAATGTGATTCAGTATGACTGCCATACAGAGACTGTATGACTGCCCTACAGTGACTGTATGAATGCCCTACAGTGACTGTATGAATGGCCTACAGAGACTGTATGAATGCCCGACAGTGACTGTATGAATGCCCTACAGTGACTATGAATGCCCTACAGACACTGTATGAATGCCCTACAGTGACTATGGATGCCCTACAGTGACTGAATGAATGCCCTACAGTGACTGTATGGATGCCCTGCAGTGACTGTATGAATGCCCTACAGTGCCTGTATGGATGCCCTACAGTGACTGTATGACTTCCCTACAGTGACTGTATGAATGCCGTACAGAGACTGTATGAATGCCCTACAGTGACTGTATGAATGCCCTACAGTGACTGTATGAATGCCCTGTAGTGACTGTATGATGCCCTACAGTGATTGTATGAATGCCCTACAGTGACTGTATGAATGCCCTACAGTGACTGTATGAATGCCCTGTAGTGACTGTATGATGCCGTACAGTGATTGTATGAATGCCCTACAGTGACTGTATGAATGCCCTAGAGAGACTGTATGAATGCCCTACAGTGACTGTATGGATGCCCTACAGTGACTGTATGGATGCCCTACAGAGACTGTATGAATGCCCTACAGTGACTGCATGGATGCCCTACAGTGACTGTATGAATGCCCTACAGTGACTGTGTGAATGTCATACAGTAACTGTATGAATGCCCTACAGTGAATGTATGAATTCCCTACAGTGACTGTATGAATGCCCTACAGTGATTATGAATGCCCTACAGTGACTGTATGAGTGCCCTACAGAGACTGTATGAATGCCCTACAGAGACTTTATTAATGCCCTACAGTGACTTGATGAATGCCCTGCAGTGACTGTATGAATGCCCTACAGTGACTGTATGGATGCCCTACAGAGACTGTATGAATGCCCTACAGTGACTGTATTGATGCCCTACAGTGACTGTATGAATGTCATACAGTGACTGTATGAATGCCCTACAGTGACCATGAATGCCCTACAGTGACTATGAATGCCCTACAGTGACTGTGTGAATGTCAAGCAGTGTCTGTATGAATGCCCTACAGTGACTGTGTGAATGTCATACAGTATCTGTATGAATGCCCTACAGTGACTGTATGAATGCCCCAAAGAGACTGTATGAATGCCTTACAGTGCCTGTATGAATGTCATACAGTAACTGTATGAATGCCCTACAGTGATTATGAATGCCCTACAGAGACAGTATGAATGCCCTACAGACTGTATGAGTGCCTTACAGTGACTGTATGAATGTCATACAGTAACTGTATGAATGCCCTACAGTGACTGTATTGATGCCCTACAGTGACTGTATGAATGTCATACAGTGACTGTATGAATGCCCTACAGTGACTGTATGAATGCCCTACAGTGACTGTATGAATGCCCTACAGTGACTGTGTGAATGTCAAGCAGTGTCTGTATGAATGCCCTACAGTGACTGTGTGAATGCCCTACAGAGACTTTATGAATGCCCTACAGTGACTGTATGAATGCCCCAAAGAGACTGTATGAATGCCTTACAGTGCCTGTATGAATGTCATACAGTAACTGTATGAATGCCCTACAGTGATTATGAATGCCCTACAGAGACTGTATGAATGCCCTACAGACTGTATGAGTGCCTCACAGTGACTGTATGAATGTCATACAGTAACTGTATGAATGCCTACAGTGATTATGAATGCCCTACAGTGACAATATGAATGCCCTACAGAGACTGTATGAATGCGCTACAGTGACTGTATGAATGCCCTTCAGAGACTATGAATGCCCTACAGAGACTGTATGAATGCCCTACAGAGACTGTTTGAATGCCCTACAGTGACTGTATGAATGCCCTACAGAGACTGTATGAATGGCATACAGTGACTATATGAATGCCCTACAGTGACTTTATGAATGCCCTTTAGTGATTGTATGAATGCCCTACAGTGACTGTATGAATGTCATACAGTGACTGTATGAATGCCCTACAGGGACTGTATGAATGCCCTACAGTGACTGTAAAAATGCCCTGCAGTGACTGTATGGATGCCATACAGTGACTGTATGAATGTCATACAGTGACTGTATGAATTCCCTACAGAGACTGTATGAATGCCCTACAGTGACTGTATGAATGCCCTACAGTGACTGCATGTCAGAATTAGTAAAAACATTTTTGAACATCGGAATGCATTTTACCTACACAAGTACTATCGATATTAAATTATTTATATGTATTGAATGACAGTATGCAATTAAAGAGTCTGTACACTTGTTGCAAATAGTAAGTACAAGAAATGTGTAAGGCCCAGAGATAAATACTCAATGTTGATGATGGTCAATGTGCAGAATATGGGCAGTCAGATGCACATTTGGTGTGCGAGATTCTTTCCAGTATAAGCTACAGCTGTGCTGGCTTACATGGACCAGGGTTTTCACATCACTGATATCAATCAGCATTGTCTTTCATTAAAAAGTATTCACAACATCAATATGCATGAAAATATATTCATTTATTAATTTTATTAAAAAATATTTATGTCATCACTACAGCTTCTTTGTTACTGTTTTCTTGAGAACCATGGGATACATAGAGATTTTAATATTTTATGAATTGGCTTCATCAAATGCATTTTGAGGGTCTCACAGAGATGCTAGGTGCAGTGGCAGGCAAGCAGTTTGCTCCAGGCAAGCCTAAGGTAAGATAGGGTTTGCTCCAGGCAAGCCCTTGGTAAGATAGGGTTTGCTCCAGAGAGGCCCTAGTTAACACAGGGTTTACTGCAGGCAGGTCCTAGGTAAGACAGGGTTTGCTCCTGGCAGGTCTTAGATAGGTAACACTTATAACTTGTTTTGGCGTTAGTAGGTGCGTTTCAGTGTTTCAGGGCAGTTCCTGGTGTTACACAGAGTCAGCCTGCGTTACAAACGCTGGGAAATGCCAAAATCCAATTAAGCCTGTTGGAGCTTGGCGTTAACCAGCGTTAGTTGGCGTGTCCCAGCGTTTGACTCCCTTTCAACGCTGGCCACTGCTGTGAAACGCTGGCCGCTGCTGGCAAACTCTCTGTAGTCCTCTTAACTAGCAAACTTACTGGGATACATGTGAAATTTGAATTCAGTTGAACTGGGATGAGAAGGATCCATGGGAATTTGTGTCTTGTACTTGTACTAATCATCAAATATACTTTTATTTTTGACACTCATGGGCAATATAACATAATTATCTTTCATATTATGATGATGATTTATCCATGGAGGTGTACATGTATGTGTAGTGAATAGCTTTGCTCAAGATCACCCATATTTTAGTCAGCTCCATCTTGGTTACAAAGTAAAGACAAATAACCCTGTTTTGAATTTTTATTTAAACACAGCACAGCAATTTTTCATAGTATGTACAGCACAAGTCAGCAGTGTATAGCTTTGGGCAAGCATAGATGTGAATCAGGGTGAATATAAATTATTAATAAATTCCATGCATTGTATTCACCAGGATTCGCATCTATGCTGGCCCATACCTTCAACACTCCTCACATCAAAATAGAGATTTTTGTAAATCTGAAAATTTGGGGGGGGGGGGGGGAATATGTATTTTAACAAAGAATATAATGGAAAAAACTAAATTTTCATGGGGGAGATTCCGTCAAATTTGTAATATTTTGCATATAAATCAAAAAAAAAAAAAAAAAAAAAATGGGTGAAAAAGTGGGAGAGTCCCATCCTTTGGGGGAGACTTGACAGCTATGCTGGGCCAAAGCTATACATTGCTGACTTGAATTTTATACGTGGAATTTAATAATAGATTCTATGTATTGTATTCACATCTATGCTAGCCCAAAGCTATACATTGCTGACTTGTGCTGTACATACAATAAAAAATTAGAAAAAAAGATTTGCTTGAAAGCAAATTTGTGTGCCTTCAAATGTTATAAATATTAAATACTACAACTTTTGTCCTTTGGTACTTCACATTCCATTAAGCTTATGGCTGGATGAAAATTTCAAAGTCCAAATGACCTTGACATTCGACCTTTACAGGTCACATGTAAATTGCAAAAATTTACCGTGTTACAATACCCACAATTTAAGCCCAACATGAATAAATCAGATGAAAATTGACGAAGTTATGGCAAGATAAAACTTTCAAAGGGCTGAATGACCTTGAGCTTTGCCCTTTAGAGGTTACATGTTCTCACAAAAATGTGCAGTGTTGCAATACCTATAATTTGAGTCCAACATGATTAGAATTAGATGGAAATTGGCTGAGTTATGGCTGGATAAAACTTTGGAAGGTCCAAATGACATTGACCTTTGACCTTTAGAGGTCACACGCAGTTTAAAAAAATGTGCAGTGTTACAATATCTACAATTTGAGCCCAACATGATCAAAATTGGAAAAAAAATTGACCAAGTTATGGTTACAAGAAAGCCACCATCAAAAGTGGCCTTTGACCTTGAGATGACCTCAACCTGAAATGAACCTTGACCTTTAAAATGACATTTTTGACCTAAAATTGACCTTTGACCTTGACTTTTGAGATGGCCTTTGCTTTGCTATGATTGAACTCCTATATACTTGGAACCACATCTACTACAGTATATAAGATATTGAAGATTTTAATTAGCCGTCATTTGCATAATTTTGAAAAACATGACCTGTCATTATAAAAAGGCGAGACTTTATCTATAGAAGTATAAGTGTGCCAAGTTTGGAATTTCTACGTATATTACTTTTCATATGACATGTTGGACAAATTTATCTGGAAAGAAAGAAAGAATGAAAGAAAGAAATAAAGAATTACTAGAACAACAACATGTCTGTGTTGGCACACAGACATAATTGCTGTCTTATGTTTAAACAAGAGACCCATGAGGCTAATGCTCTGCTAGCATCGTGGCTATATTGAGCCTGTTAATTTCAAAGTTGTGAGTGCTCAAGTGGCTTCTGAACATATAAAGCTTCATGTAAAAATTTGCCGTGAGATGGCTCTTCGCTCCACATGTAATCATAGCTTATTTGTGCAATTCCTGTGATGAATATTGTTGCATGTGCCAAGACAAACAGTGAGTGAGTCCTTAACTTTATGTCCTTAGTGACCTTGCAACAGAAGCTCAAGGACACACAGATTAGGTAATACAAGAGGCCCATAGGCCTGCCCGGTGCTGTGCTGACATTGCCATTGAAGTCCAAGCTACACCCTGCCATTACAAAATCACCTTTTCAACTTCACAGGCATGGGGACCTCACAAAAATACAGCAAGGTCACTGATATCATATATGACTTTAGCTTTGGACATTGTCTATATATCCTATAAATTTGGCAAGTCTAATCCAATTACTTTTCAAGATATGGAATTTTATATTTTAAAACACATTTTGTCTCATAATTTCCATCAAATTATAGGTTGCGCCACTAGTATCATTACCAACTTAGACTTTGACCTCCCCCACAATCCCACCAAATTTGGTGAAGATCTGTCACAAATTAAAGATGTTAGAGTGTTCAAATAATTTTCATATTTTGACCCCTATATTGCATAATGTAGGTGACGCCACCAATATCGACAAAAACCTAGATTTTTATACCCCCCCCCCCCCCATAAGTCCTGAAAGTTATATTAGGCTAACTTGAAAACTGGACAGTACTGCGGTTACAAGATTTTTACATTTTGAATTGTATATTACATAATACTATAGGTGGCACCACAAATATTAATGACAAAGATTTTTATACACTTTAAAACTCCTAAAGGTACATCGGCCTATTTCAAGAATTGTGGGGTGCAGAGCGTTCATGAGATGACCGCAATATTCAAACTGATCATTTGACCTTGACCTTCAACTTGAATTAAAAAATTGTTAGTCTATAAAATACGAGCCCAATATCCAGCTTCCCATATATATAGTCTGTTCAAATCGGTTAATAACTTTTCAAGTAATTGAGGAAAAACAATAAGCTTGGACAAGCACCAAACTCCATAATTACTGGGTCACAGTGACCCAAAAAGCAGGTCATCAAGTACAGTTTTATGCATTACGTAATCAAGTGCAATTTTGATCTGCAGGCTCAATTTTCTTTGTCATTGATGTCAAAGCTACTCCCAGCCATTACAAGATCACCTTTTTCAACTTTACAGGTATTGTGACCTCACAAAAATAGGTGAAGGTCACTGATAGTACATAACATTCTACCTTTGGCCATGGTCTATATACCACATAAATTTGCAAGTCTTATCCAATTACTTTGCCAAGTATGGAATTTTACATCTTAGAACACATTTTAGCTCATAATTTCTGTTTTATTATAGGTGGCGCCACTAGTATCATTACCAACTCAGACCTCAACCTCCCCCACAATCCCACCAAATTTGGTGAAGATCTGTCAAAAATTACAGATGCTAGAGTGTTCACAAGATTTTGACATTTTGACCCCTATATTACACAATAATGTAGGTTGCGCCACCAATATCGAACTTGGCCTAGACTTTTATATATCCAAGTCCTGAAAGTTATATTGGACTAACTTGAAAACTGAGGACAGTATCGCCCTAACAAGCAAAAGTTTACAGACGGACGTCACTAATATGATACACTATGTAGAAAAACTTGACCCATATTCATAAATATCATACCCAACAATGACAGCAAAGAGATTCCAGAGTTACCAAAACAAACAACATTTATCTTCCAATACCAATATGAAGAAACATATTTCACTCTGGACTTAAGACAGGCAGTCACCCACAAAAGGCAACTGGTGGTTTTAAACCGGTCCTCCAAAGCTTTGAAATATTCTTCATTCAATACAGACTATAGTGTTTCCAATATGTGTAAGTCCAACCACTCAAAATCCAAATTTTATTACTTCTGCAAAAAATAACGAGAATTGGTAGGCCTATCACTATTTTGGTTCTTCTGACTAGTTTGTCAGCTGAATTTTAATTTATTTGGGCTAATACAGCCTATGTCAAAATTTTACAGAGGAACGTGTGCAATATGGACAATAGAACTTCTATGTATATAAGTTAGACAGGGACAGGTTAGCTTATGGAGAGTAAAGAGTTCGCACTGCGGAATAGGGTAATGACTACTAGGAAGTGGTTTTGGACAAAAAGAGTCGTTACCCTCTCAAAGTATACAAAATCTATGATTTTAACCTACCACATAATAATATGCTTTCCCGTGATCCCATTTTAGCTGGCAACCAACACTAAACAAAAGAACCCAGGACCGAATGATTCATTGTTCATAAGCCAGCCTATGGGGATAAGTAAGCTCTCAAAGCTAATGCAAGTTATGGCATAAGAAGCTGGCATAAACAAACAAGGCAAAAATCTGAGAATCATTCTGCACACAAGTATCTTGTCGAGAAACTCAGTGGCTGTGATGTTGTACCTCAAAGATCATGCAAATATCCGGACATCAGCATGTGAACAGCATACTCAACTATAGTCAAATCAACATGAAAGAACACACCCCAAAAAATCAAACCTTCCGAATTTGCACCCCATGAATCGGAATGCATTTACCCCTTTTAATTTGTTGAAAGGCTTAATCATGTAAGCCCATGTAGTGTGCCTGTTGCAACTACATGTTCTGTCCCACAGTCAAGCAGCCCAGCCTCACGGTAGTCCTACATTTGATCCAGTAATTATAGCTGTACCATCCAGATATGCTGGAAAATACAGACTGGATGATAAACCTGTCCATATCACCACAGCGCAAAGGTCACTGAGAACTACTTTCCCCCAGTCCCTTGTTCACGGGGTTCAAACTGAAAGAATATTGTTTGATGGAGCCAATTTCTTTGGTCCTGTGAACGTATGTGGCTGGAACTCGAAATAAATTGTGTTCCTTTCTAGTTTACTATGCCCCTGGTTAAATTGTAACTTGTACGGGCCTCTGTGCATCTGTTTTTTACTGATAAATTTTTCTTGTTGCACACATCAAGCATGTTGTATATTCAAATGACACAATAACTGGGTCCTGCATCACACATTTTTATATGCTGGGCTATGCACAGGCATTTCTTGATGATATAATCATTGAAACTATTTTTAACTGTTTTATTTGTATTTTACAGCAAAAAATAAACCACAGCTATAATGACCGGATAAAATACAACCAGCCATGAGTGAGAGACAGACTGGCCTCTTTCCCACAGCAGATCACGCTTCGTCCAAGCACTTGGAGTGATCTGCCACAGAAATGAGGCCAGTCGACTGACTATTCTCTTACACTAGGCTGATTTCTATTATTTTCCAGATCTGGCCTAATTCAGCAGATGCCAAATAAGAAGAATTACAGTACATCAATACTGTGGTGATCAGCAAATAGATACCAGTCCTAAGGCTGATCTGAATTTGGATGGATGTATTCATGTGTCCATACAACAGCCCCAGTTAAACATACGTACACTCCCTGTAATTGAGAGTGATCCAGATCTTTCTCAGAATTAGACTACTACTAGTACTAGGTCTACTCTTTAATCAGCCTAATGTCTTTGATGCAGCCCAAATCGACTTTTTACAAAGGCTAATGTTGCAACAAGTTATGGTTAAAATGTTATGTAGGGCATGGCTAGCATTTTACAAGTCACACACAGGCATATAAAGTTACAAAGACACATAATGTACACAAGTCCTGTGTATCAAACTAATTATAATCCGTGGGGTCTGCATTTTACGCTCCCACTGAGCTCCATTGACCAACATGCGTCACCATTACTGGATGTTATTTTTATTGAAGTGACGTTATTTTCTGTGTTTATTACGTTTCACCTTGAAACGGTGGTGGTAACGATAAAAATATTCCCACAAATGCATAGATTTTATGAGGTTGATTTCTTTTCATTTAGCTATGTATAAATTAGGCCTAGCTACACGATGTGTTGTTTATCCATGGGTACCTATTGAAAATATTCTTTGCGAAAGAAAGCAGTAAAGAGACACAGGAAGAAAATTTAATTTGAGAAAATTTAATTTGATGTTAAAGAATGTTTAAAAAATATCCAGTCGACATGGGGCTACCGATGGCTAAAGACGAAAAACAACTTGTTGGGCCAATAGACTGTTGTCCTCAGGCCTAGGCTTACCCTAATCCTACAGTGCTGGTCATATAGCCCTATTATTAGGTCTACATAAGCATGGGCAACCAACTGGGCATAAATAACACATTACTTCAACCAAAGTAACGTGTTACCATTTGACATAAACTTACACCAACAAGGCAACAATAAACCTTTCCAGTACGATAGATGGCGCTGGCGTCATTTTCAACAGTGCTTCACGGATTGGGAAAATCAGGGTGTAACACCTCTGCATCAGACGGTCAGTGCCATACGCCAACATGGGGAAGCGAGACCACTGCTGTGTACTAAATTGCCAGAATAATTGTCGTAAACAACAAGACCTAAGATTTTTTGCACCATTTTTATTATCCTAAGCATGGATCAGTTTTATTCGCATGTATTAATGGGTGTTTCTCGTTGGTATTTTGGCCAGGCTCGCGGCTTTGTTGTACCCTGAATCTGCTTCGCTAGCTTTGCATGTTGACCCCAATTAATGTTGCATTTAAAAGTTTGATAAATATATTTCGCCCATATTCAGTCGAGTGACGTCTCAAATATGTATTGCTGCACTAATAACGTAAAACCACTTGTAATTGAGAGCAATTTTGTTTTGACGCTAGTTCTTGGTGGGATGTTCAGTCGCGTGGCGTCGGCCGCCGTTTTGAAAAACTTGAACGGCTTGTTCATCGAAGATTGTTTCCTGTGTATTTTCGGGACAAAACCCCTCGTGTACTCATTTTATCAAAAGTATTTACAAGCAGAGCTATGTGATAGGAAGTGACCTCCTGTTTAGTTTATTTTCAATGCAACAGTGGCCTTAATCGGCACAGTTCTGTGTAATTGAGAACAATTAAGTACTTGCTGAAGAAAACATGTTTTTGTGTGGCTGCTTCTTGCCAGCTAGGCGGGCGTGATATTTGAATATAGCACTAACCGCATTGTAGTGGACCCAAAAATGTTTCTTATGCTGGGATTTAAAAGTAATTTTGCATGTATGATGCAGACACGTATAATCTAAATTCTCCCTTTCAACTTCTGCTCCGCTTTCTCTTGCATTCGCGTCCATTTCTAAACCAGTGCTCGATGGCAACCGGAACACCCTGCATACCAGCAGAGCCACCATCGGTGACAAAATATACTAAATGTTCGCAACGCCCTCTAACGTATTGAAAAGGTCTATTGTCTAAAGTATCAAGCTACTTTGACCGAAGTCACACGTTACTTTTAATCCAAAGTTACACGATACTTTGGCAAAAAGTACGACGCTACTTTAACCCAAGTAACATGTTATAGTTTGACCGCAAGTAACACCTCACCTTTACCCAAAGCTACGCATTACTTTGAACAAATGTAACAAGTTACTTTTACCCAAAGTTACACGTTACTTGGACCAAAAGTAACACGTTGCTTTTTCCCCAAGGTTACACATTCCTTTGACCACAGGTTGAATTGTCAACAATGCAGCTGTAGTTGTGAAATGAGCTAACCTCTCAGTTTATGTTGACTGGCTTGGGCTCTCAACACCTCCCACAGGTTAACGTTGGCCTGCAATATCAATAACTGCAATGACGTCTTCAGTGTTTGCGGCTTTGGTTTGCAAGAGTCTGGAAGTTGTTGAAACAGCTCAGTACATAGTTGGATCCATTTGCATTTTCTGTCTGATGAAGCTCAACATTAAAAGCTATGTCATTGGTTCAGTCATTTTTAGTTGTTGCCTCGTCAGAGGTTTGCTGGCTCCGTCAGTAAAATAATTTGTTTCAACGTTTTCTTTCTATGCTTTTCCATTGTAGTTTCTTGCATTCTCCACCTTTTTCTTGGATGTCTGTCCAGATTTTATCACCTCAGCTAATTTAACTGTTGTTTGTATAGCTATTGTCTGACGCTTTTTTCACTTTAGCAAGTTTAGCTTTCTCTTCTTTTTTACCATTCTTTCTTGGTTCTTCTCTTCAATTTCCCCTTTTCTTGCCAGCCCAGCTTGTTCTTTCTCTGTTTGCTCATGTAATGTCTCTTCGGTTTTGTAATTTTAGCAGCTTCTTATTCTTTTGCTTCTTCTTTTTCTTTGAAAGTGTTCTCCCCTTTTGTTTAGGAAACAACTCATGGAAGTTTTTTCTTTTTGTTTTTTCTTTTGACCTTCAGCATTTTGCTTTGGCCTGTATAAGTTGCTGTTAAATGGGTCGTGCTGTTTATTTAGAGCTAACAACACATTTTGTATGACTTCAACTGACTGCATAAGTGATCTTGGTTTGGTTAAGGGTTTGCACTTATTAACGTATTTTCAGCTTGGTGGATCTGAGTCATTAGGTTGCTTATTTCTTTTGAATTTTCCGTTTCCACAACTGGAGAATTACTTTCACTTTCCTCTACACTATATATGTTTTGTTTTCTAAATCCAAATCTTCTATTGTCGTATTTTCTACCGTGCTGGTATCCAATATGTTTGAAATTTCTGAAGGTGCCTCATGTACATCTTTCGGACTGAAAGCTGGTTGTACATGTGGGCTGGATGGTGACTGATGTACATCTGTATCTGTTATTACAAACTCTGAAGGTCTCGCATCTGGTGCATTAGGTACCTCCTGTGTTGTGGGGCTTGCATCAAGGCCTGTTGTCGTGGGGTCTGTGTTCACACCTGGTGTGGACATTGTGTTCAAGGTTGGTGTGGGCTCTGTGTACATGTATTCACAGCTTAGGTTGTGGGCCGTAACAACCATAACAAATGATGACATCTAATGGTACTCAAAGACATTAACACATAAAATGAGTGCTTGGGAGAAACTTTTTTCAATAGATTCTTTGTTTCTCGATTTTAATAAGCATAGAATGAGAAACAATTAACGTTAAAGGATGAAAAGATCATTGCTATATATGCAAACATGAAAAAGTTGTGTCACTGAGCTGGCAGATGTGCCAAGAATTAATGATATCAGCGATGCTGCTGGAGGTTGCAGGCTCCAGCATTTAATGAGTTAACTGTTACCGAAGACAATGTTGAATATACAAAATAAAGTGGAATTACAAATTGTGCTGGCTGACATTGTTTGATTTGATAAAGACAAATGTTTGGTTCCAAGGCAGCATGAGGCATGACTTCAGTAGACCTAGAAAATGCAGGCAACTGAGATATTGGATGGGCCGGAGCCACAAGCTCAAATTCTATCATGATGTTACCCCATAACCAAGGACCATCCATTAGGAACACACTATTGCCAGGTCGTAATACTGGTATAGCAATCTCCTAGGATTATTATGATCTCCCAGACTATTTGTTCTGACGGTAATGACACTTTTATTTTTAAATTGAGCTTTATTCATGTAAAAGTTGAATAAAATAAGCATAAATTTATCATTTTCGCAAAGTGTTATGCATATGGGGGTCTATGGCAGTTTGTTTCAAAATGGCTGCCAAAAGGTTTCTCTTGGGTCCTTTCCAGTATGAAGCTGGCGAAATTGTGCATTTTAAGGGGAGCAATTACATTATCTCCATAATCAATGAATTGGGATTTGACTCCTACCAATTAATGAATCTCGACACTGGTAACAGTGTCAGGGGGCATATACACGAACTTGACAACAGGACACTCCATGGTGAAATCCTCATATTACTGGGCCTACTGGATGCGACTTTATGGCTGAGTGATCAGGCATAGCTGACATGACAATTCAAACTGCTCCTGCGAATCCATTTGGCCCTCCATCCATTCAGACGGAACGGTTTGCTTGTCCAGGCGACTAAGAATTGAACAGTATTGCTGGGCAATGTACAGCAAAGTCCACCAACAGGCAAGCTGCTTGGGGAGTAAAGCGGTTCCACTTCCATGTTTGTTTGTTGCGCAATTTGTGTGAAAATGTCAATAATTTCATTTATTTACCACATGATGGTCATGTTCCCCTTTCAATTTCGTTCACAATAAAATGTACCAGCCGTCCTTGTAGATATCCTTTTGTTCTCGGCTCGTAATAAAGTGTTATATAGTGGTGAAGTACATCCTTAAAGTTTACATTATGTCTCATGTGAAATCGCCATGATCCTGGAGGTATGAAAAGTAGCGCTGCCATGCACGGCGTCCTTGTTATCCGAGGAAATTCTTTCGAAAATAACCGCTAGATGGCAGTAATCTTTATCTACAGACTGATGGGCCTGGATGTGATATTGATTTTTGTTGTGCCAGTGTGATTTTTTTTACAGCCTTTTAGGTGGTTCTTCATGATAGAAAAGTGATGAAAACCTGTAACTTGGGAAACTTGCCTATTTCCACCTTAATGTTACCCGGGTACCAAGGACCATCCAAATAGGAACACAGTATTCCTAGGTCGTAATACCAGTACAACAACCTCCCAGACTATTTGTGCAAATAGAGGGTAATGACAGCTTCTATTCTATTTTGAAAATTCAGCTTTATTCATGTGAAAGTAATATAAAATAAGCATAAATTTATCATTTTTGCAAAGTGTTGTGCATGTGGGGGTCTGCGGCAGTTTCTGTCAACATGGCTACGGAAAGGTTTCTCTTGACTTGGGTCGTCTCCAGCATGAAGTTGGCAAAATTGTGCATTTTAAGTGTTGCCATCACACTACTATCCCCATAATCAATGAATTGGGATTTGACAACCACCAGTAAATGAAACTCGACACTGATCACAGTACTAGTAGACATAAACACGAACTTGACAACAGGACAGTCCATGGTGAAGCCCTGTTTCTACTAGTACGAGGCCTACTCGATGCCCATGGCGATTCTATGGCCGAGAGGGCAGGCACGGCCGACATGACTATAGCCATCACCTTGAGTACTCCACCTCTGTTGCCTAAAATTTCTTCACTTAGAATTGGCATTTCATAGGGAAAAAATTGTTAACCTTTCTTGTACCTAACAGACCCTTACTGCATGCATGATGCAACAACCTCGTGATACAAATCATGAAGTTATAGAACAGACACGTGTAGTTTATGAAAGAGTAATACTAATAGTAGTGAACTAGTGCCACTGGCAGTGTCAGGTCGCACGAGATTGCAATGATTATTGCAGTAATTATACCTCCTTGTAATAGTTTAAATTGAACACCTGCAACTGATTTGTAATAGGTTCGGTAAGATCAAAAGTACCTTTCCGTCGCAAAGTCAATGAAGACGTCAACAAAAATGTAAAAACTAAAGAAGAGTGTCCAATGAAACACGTAATCGAGAAAGTCAAACAAAGCTTATAGAATGGGAAAAAGAAGAAATCAGACCTTAGATCTGTCATGAAATGTTTCAATTAGTCTGTATTTAGAGTTGATGTAGTTGTGAAAGGGAACTCCTCTTGATTCAAGCAGTCGTTCATGCCGTTACTCGTTTGCTGGCGCCATATTGATTTTTTAGTGCGGGATTGCTGCGAGACAAAGGGACTATATGTCGGATGAATACAGTGTATACAAAGTGCGTAGATTGGCGATCCTTGACAACGGTAATTGGATGTATTAACCTAGATTCATTCGAAATTCAGTACCCTGAAGCCAATCTGTTTACAAGAGTCATGGCTAACTGAAAATAGTGATCCAAATCAATTTGAACTCCAACACTACAACTTGTATTCACAAGGAAGTAATCAGTGTTCTGAAAAAGGTGGACTCATAACATATATGAGAGATAACTTAAATATAAAGAAAGTACAACAACACAGAAACTTTCAATACTGGCAAGGTTTATTTCTCGATATCGAAGATAATTCAAATAACAAATTGAAAATATGTAACATATATCGTCCCCCAAAAGGAAACAATAGTGATAGGTCCATCGACTCTTTTATGCAAGAGTTTTGTCCAGAAATTCATAATATAAATAACGAAATTAATAACCTTGTATTAGTAGGGGACTTCAACATCGATCTACTCCGAGTAAATACTAATGAAACATATCAAGAATTCTATGATTTCATCACTGAACATAACATGCTACCTAATATTTTGTATCCAACGAGACTGCCCAAACGAAATGCCACATTAATTGACAATATTTTCAGTAGAAATTCAAATTCTTGTATTCCTGTAGAAACTGGAATATTGGTTCACAAATTGTCAGACCACATGGCCAAAATTTCTACTACTAATTTTAATTTAAATGCCAATTACAGTAACAATAAACAATTACAATTTTGGGCTTTTCAGGCAAAGCTACTCAGGACTTTCTCGACGAGCTAAAGAATACAGACTGGGAAACTGTTTTTGACAACAATATCAATGCTCATCCACAAATAACATATGACCAGGAATTTGCTATCAAAATGTGTGAGATGATTGATAAACATGTTCCCCTAAAAAAGAAAAAAATCGATAAATACAAACATAAAAAAACAAAATGGTTTACCTAAGATATTTTGATTAAAATAAAACAAAGAGATACACTGTACAAAAAAGTTCATTCTATTACACCAGACAGTGAGGGGTATGATGTTCTTAACGGAAGACTTCAAGAATGCTCTCCAGAGGTCCGCTCTATGATTAGAAGGGCAAAATCTGATCATTATCAAACAGAATTTAATAAATACAAAAATTATATTAAAAATACATGGAAAACTATTGAAGATATCCTCAATAAATCCAATACTCACAAAGAATTCCCCAAGTATTTCAACGTCGATAACAAACGTATAATAGACACAGAGACCATAGCAACATATTTTAATGACTTTTTTTGTAAATATTGGCCCATCTTTAGCTGAGAAAATATATACTCAAGGGCAAAAACCTTTTCATTCTTATTTGCAAAATATTAACGTTAATTCCGCCTCCCAATTCACTCATGTTGAGGAAGAACAAATTAAGAAAGTGATAGATAACTTAAATCCAAAAAGAAGCGCTGGAGTAGATAACGTATCTTTAATTCTTCTCGAACTGTGCTCTGAAGATATCACTAAGCCTATAACTGCTATAATTAACCAGTCATTAAAAAATGAGGTCTTTCCAAACAAATTGAAAATTGCTAAAGTAATCACGATATGTAAAAAAGATGATCAACATGACTTCAATAATTATAGACCCATATCTCTCCTTCCGTCCATCTCTAAAGTATTTGAAAGAATTGTTCATATGCAGTTATTCCAGTACTTTACAGATAATAACTTATTTTACAATCATCAATATGGTTTTAGAAAGAATCACTCTACAAAAACCGCTGTATTAGAACTGATAGACAGGATACATGCAGATCTTGAGGAAAAGAAACTGCCAATTGCTTTTTTCTTAGACCTTTCTAAGGCATTCGATACTATACATCATAAAATACTCATAAAAAGAACTTGAATACTATGGAATTTCAAATGTAGAACTTCAGTGGTTCAGTAGCTACTTAAATAATAGATTTCAATTCGTCGAAATTAATAATATTAAATCCCCAACACTAGAAATCACTACTGGAGTTCCCCAGGGATCTATTTTGGGTCCTCTTCTGTTCCTCATTTATATCAATGACCTGTCCCAAGCCAGCAGCTTTAGCTCAATTATGTATGCTGATGACACAAGCCTATTAAACACTATATGTTATTTTAACTATAAAACAACACCCCCATCCACACTAACTGAAAAAGTTAATAAAGAATTAGCCAAAGTAAGTGACTGGCTTGCTGTGAACAAATTATCTCTGAAGGTAAATAAATCAAAATATATGATCTTCCATACAAAACAGAAACACTTACCTCTTCATCAATTACCGGATGTTATGATAAATAACCAGCCAGTTGAACGAGTTGGAGACTTTAGTTTGTTAGGTGTCTTAGTTGATCATAATCTTAGTTGGAGCAAACATGTTAATTATGTATCAAATAAATTATCCCGAGTGCGTGGCATACTCTCTAGACTAAAAAACCTACAGCCCCAAAATATATTACAACTGATTTACAATGCCTTATTTTTACCACATCTGAATTATGGAATAACTACATGGGGGTTCCACTCTTGCAGTAGACTTGTAAAGCTGCAAAAGAAAGCGATAAGATCTATAAGTAATAGCAAGTACAATGCATACACATCTCCTATCTTCAAAAAACTTGGTCTTCTTAAGTTCAGTGATATACTCAAGCTATCTTCCATCAAAATATACTACAAGTACAAAAACAATATGTTGCCTAACTATTTCAATGATATGTTCAACTATCACCAGACACAACGCACTGATAGACCCAGAAGAACTGTAACAATACCACGTAGATATGATGCAACAGAGCATAATATAATTTCCTATTTTAACCCCAGTGATCCCAATACTATTTACAAATACCAAAATGAATCGATTCTGTTTAAGACATAATGAAAATTACTTACCTGACATAGTAATGACAAAAATTTGATACACACTCACAAAATGCTAAGAATCATATTATTAACCACTATGAAATTAACTGTAACATTATTAATTGTCACATCTGCAACAGACGAAATTAGTCAAATGTATTATTATTGTCACTTGGTTTATCAACTTAGGTTTTGTAATCTCTGTTATCATTCAGCCTATAGTAATGTGTTAAAAATCTTATAGCGTATGAGTTTAAATACAATAATTAAATACAGTATATCTTTAGGGTGGCCTACATGTCAGCGACTCTTCGGAGTCTTAATGTATGGTCTCCTGGTTTTTAAACATAAAAATGTCTTCTTGTAACACAATTGTGTAATATTGTTTACACCAAATCTATCTATCTATCTATCTATCTATCTATCTATCTATCTATCTATCTATCTATCTATCTATCTATCTATCTATCTATCTATCTATCTATCTATCTATCTATCTATCTATCTATCTATCTATCTATCTATCTATCTATCTATCTATCTATCTATCTATCTATCTATCTATCTATCTATCTATCTATCTATCTATCTATCTATCTATCTATCTATCTATCAACCTTGCTTTATGGAAGCGGAATTTTTAGCCAATGCATAACCTGTTCTCATCAATGTATTACTTTTGAGGTATATGTGGTAACTATATACACTTTGTATTTCTTTTCGGCCAATTTTTTGGGCATTTCTACGGCGCTAGCAAAACTGAACAGAATTCATATCGTCCAAGAAGTGATAAGTGCGCGTGCGGATATGTGATTGACAGGTATTTTTTTTTAAAGATGTTGGAAAGTTTCGTAAGTAGGGCACAAAAAACGCGAAAAATTGATGGTTACAGAAATAAATACAAACCACATTGCAAGCAAATTTCTTTCAAGAGTAAGGTAAACTGCTCAGATTTGGTTATGTACAAAATGCATGTTTGGCTAATTTGCCCGCTTTTTACGTAATATTCGCAAAATCCCCTTCTGTAGCGTAGGCCTAACTCGGGGTTGACCGACTATAGTCAAACTGCTCCTACCATTTAATCCACCTGCCTCTACATCCGTACAGAGGAACGATTTTATCGTCCAAGCGACGAAGACTTGAACAATATTGCTGGACAATGTACAGCAAAGTCCACCGACAGGCAAACTGCTTGGGGAGGAAATCTGTCTGTCTGTCTGTCTGTATCTATCTGTTTATTCTTTCTGCTTGTCGCGCCATCTGTGTGAAAATGTCAATACTTCCTTTGCCTTTACCTTGTTAATCGCGTTCAAAGTCACATTAATAGTCTTGTTCTCCTTTTAATTTCGTTCACAAAATGTTCCAGTGCTCTTTGTACATATCCGGTTGTTCTCTGTTCGTAACAAAGTGCTTTAGTGGCGAAGTACGTCGTAAAGTTTACATGTCCCATGTGAAATTGCCACGATCATGGAGCTATGAAAAGTATCGCTGCCATGCACAGCGCCCTTGTTAAATGTTATCCGAGGCAATTCTTTAAAAAATAACCGCTAGATGGCAGTAATTTTCATCTACAGACTGATGAGCCTGGACGTGATGTTGATGTTTGTTGTCTAAGGGTGATTTTTTACAGCCATTCAGACGGTTCATCGTGAGAGAAAAGTGATTCATACCGCCCACGAGGGCTTTGTGCATATGTACCCTGACCGTCCACCAACACAACACCCTTTGGTTCGGGAGTTGTGCTGGTGGCCGGGTCAGAATACAGACACAAACTCCTCGTAGGCGGTGTTATTCCCTTATGTTATTAGGTTTGGGGGCGCAGAGTGCCGGTAATGTGGTTGTAGCCGTACAGGGAGGAAGGCCTGCATGCTGCTGACGTGGCTCACGCAGTACATCATAAATGGCCTCTAAAAGCCCCTACAGTCATTTTGTCCATGTACCTTGAAATGCGGGAGTTCAATTCTTAATGTTTTGTTTAAATTCACTTTTTGTTGTTGTTGTTTACCATTATATTCTCCCCAGGTCATATTGACAAAAGTAGTGCCGCATCAATGGATATAGGCCTATCAGTGCGCTATGTGATTCGCCGTTGTAGTTCATGACCTTGCATTCATGAGGGAATCTTGGGAACGACATGGTTTCTGGTCGTTTTTCTGAGTTCTATGTACTAAATTTCTAAATTTTGTCAAACCCAGCAGAAAATTCAGGGGAAATTTTGGCTTTAAGGGTTGCTTTTGTGTGTGTTATGGCATAATATTTACATTTGGTCCAAAGTTTAAGGTTAGAGAGATAAGAGTTTTCCTTCGATTTGCCTAGTATGTTCAAGTGTTGAGTTTGGAAAAAAAAGGTCAGAGTGGCTTACTGGAATGTGGACGGGCCACGTGTCACGGCCTGTTATAATATAAGCTTATTATAATTAGATTCAAGACGAGCACTGATTGGCCACTGGGTTTTGCAGGCCATGTGTTAATATATAAATATGGCATATGATGCCATGTACTATTGCAGATTAGCGCCCCAAGGACTGATGATCTGCAATAGTACATGACGCCACATGCCATATTTGTTTTATAATATAAGAAACACTAATTATACATTGTGAATGCCCTCATTATAAACATCTGAAGTACAAGATATTTTAGGTAGTTAACACTTGGGGCAGGGTTACTGTTACAGCAACTATCTTCCGAATTTTAGTTGCATGGCAGTTTTACAGTAACACAATGTGTCATATTTAGATCCAGATGAGGATAATTATCAGTGTCATAAAAAGAGAGCACTGTAGACTAACTTCCAGTTCCATTTGAAATAAGCAACACAAAAGTGAAACCGAGATGAATACTTCAAGAGCATTAAATTAACGTTGGAAAATGAGATTAAATGCTCACAGTAACAGTGACTCTTTCAGGCCTGTATCATAATGTTTAAATAGTCCAACATCAATTTAATAACTACAGCTTCTGAGTCTTTGTGGCCATTCTTACAATCACAGTCTGTAATTAACTGACAGGCATAGGGGACCTATGTGAAGCATCATAAAACTTACAAGTATGTTCACCAAGCAGAGGATATGTTATATAAAACATTTTTAAGGGTTATGTTTCGGCATTACATGTATTCTGAAGGCTTCTAGGCCTAGTAGCTTTATCAGCCATTGTTAACGTAACGTAAAAACAAATGACCCAATTTTATCACAGTGACACTACTGTACTGTTAATCAACCCTGTAAACCTAGGCCCATACAGCATCAGTAAAAATTGAAATTTACAGAGCAGTTGTTGAGTGTCAGCCGAACATTATATCTCCCCAGAGAGTTAGAGGCAAAGGAAATTTGTGACTCGTTGGAGTTTGACGTGGCTATGACAGGCCTACTTAATAATGTAGCACTACTTGCAATAGGCCTACTCTGACTCTGATAACTTAAAGCCCAAGAGTTACTTTGGCGATGACTGTTGGCTGAGAAAATCTCACTATCATGTATGCTAGGTTGAATATTTTTCAGTGTCAGGTATTTTTTCAAAGAAATGAGCTAGTTGACTGCAAGATAAATGTACCATTTCATCTGCAATATCCAGTGCATCTATGTCATCCACATAATAACAGGTTCTTGTTTTGTGTCATCTGCAGGCACAAAACTGCTTGTAGGCCCATCAAAAACCTAGTATGGTAAGGCATAGACATAGGCCTACTAGTATCGTTGTAGTTTTGTTGCAATGTAGCGGTGTTCAAAGTATCTGATGAAACTAGTTTTTTCCTCTTCTGTGACTGGCCTTCTTTTTTGCACTCGACCAAAAATGCCTTGTATGCATTCCGGAATCCTCAAAAGCCCTGATCTTCATTTATGTTCACTTGGCGTGTACTTTCCAAATGTCTTTGCAGTCCATATCTCAGGGATGTTAGAGATGATCTTCTCATATATATCCTTTCTTCGTTCTTATGTTTGCTAAGAACAGTCTCAAGTTCACTACCAGGTCAGATTTCAAAGTCTGCATCACCACCAGTACCAGTACTGACTAAGTATTCACGGAAAGTTTTCACTTCGTTTTGCCTGTTTTAATCACTTTTAACTCCAGATGGTGAAAAATATAGGAATTCCATTGGTTATTCGGCCCTTGCATGTGTTCATGTAGAGCTGGCTGCACCAGGGTCTATTTTCTGTAGCGCCAGGAGTGCTCAGGGGTATTCCTCCTGACGCCATTTGGAGCCTCGTTTTATGTTCGACCTAGGCGCTTTTAGACGAGGACATTGTGCAGGAAAAAGTTTACTTGTGCTGGACAAAAGACCAGAAAACTGTGAAATGAAGCGATTTGCTCTATTTATGGATGATGGTATTTTTTTTCACCATCCGGAGATAAGATCGTCACACTGGGGTTGAGATGGTGATCCGGCAATATGAATCACCCTGCGAATGCAGACCCTTAAGCCAAATCATCTAAGGAAAATATAAATCCTTCAGGCCCTACATTTTCTTTGGATGGTTTGGCTTCAGGGTCTCTATATTGCCGTATTACCCACTCCACCCCAGTGTAACTGATAGTATGGTTGCTTATATTATAAAGCAAAAGATGCAGGGGAGCCAATGTGTTATTGAAGGTCATCAGTCCCCGTAGATCAATAAGACACTCGGCTGGTGTGTTATTATCTCCTCGGACTGATAACTTTCAATAGCACATGGGCTCCCCTGCATTACTTGTATAATAACACATGGGCTCCCCTGCATTACTTGTATAAAACCACACTCTAGGCTCTAGTGTTATGGTCTGAGAACACACTAAAGGACAGGGCCGAGAGAACATACACCTACAACCTATAGGCCTATCATTTTGTTGCTTATATCCGCAAGAATACTGTTTGACCGGTAGTACTCGATAATTCACGGGGACATGACCCTGAAATAGGAGGTCATAGGTCATGACCCCTGGCAAGCAAGTATGCTGGAGGATAGTGCACTATATTCACACATTCCTGCGTGGTATCAAGACTTCATTTGTCAGAATCACTTGAATAAAAATAAATTTTGTTTTTTTTCTAAACCATAGGTCAATTAAACAGTCCATTAAGTACCATTAATAACCAATATTTGCCTTAATTTAGAGTAAACGAGTGTTTTAACATCAATAGTTGAACCGAGCCCCAAATCATGTTTTGATGTATTCTTCAGATCATAATTTTATTCTGTCTTTTTTAATCTCCTGTTTGCCTTTCATGAGTGCTTTTAACATAAATTATCTTAGAACTGAAACTGATTACCTGTCTTAAAGTGGTATTGATTTTCAAGATCCAAAGTTAAGGTCAAGGTCAAGCCAACGCCCATTTTCATATGTTCTTGATTTTTCGTATTAAGTTGAGCCTTTTATTTCTTGATGATTTTACATAATAGGCTAGAGTTCTTACGGTAAGTGATTCAGGTATTATACTAAAAACACAATGAAAATGTCTCACAACAAAAATCATTAAAGGTCAACACCTTGGAATATTGTACTGTTAACCCTAACTCTCCAAGCAAAACTTTGGTCGAAATCTATGGACGATGTATGCCATGTGGAATATTTTTGCGTGAAAACAACTATATTTAGCATTGAGCCAAAACGTAAAAAGGGGGGTTAACAATAGATGAAGGGTCCCATTTGATGCAATTTTCCCTTCATCAAATGTGACCCATGGTGGGGAAAGGGGCTTCATGTTAGACAGTATTTCTTGTCAGGAAGGTACATCGAAGAAATTGGCACAGTTTTTTTGATTTATGATAATAGACTTGTATCATTTACATGATATTCCTAATTTCTTTGTTTTTGCCATTGGCTTATCCTCAGATAATGTCGATTGCATGTGAGATTCTGTTATAGCAGTCTTCATTTGCTATACATAATCAAGCACTGCAGCATAGTGGTATAGATTTTTGACAAGAACAATCACATGAGCAAGTACTTCTACTTAGAAAACCCTGGGCATCGTAACATCACAAAACAAAACGTTTTGTTAAGATACAAAACCCAGGGTTTTGTGGATTATTGAACGCTGCAAATACAAATCCCTAGATATCACTGCAAAACGCAGGGATTTGTAACACAACTCTCGATTCTGTTGAGAAATAAAATAACAAAAACTATTAATCTGATGCTTTTTTGGGTACGTTCAATTTTCTAAGGACACATATTTTACGTATCTCTTGACACAACTCCACTAAAACAGAAACGTGGAGCACATCTGTTCCCCTTGAAAAGTATAACACCCCTCCCTTTAAAAGTATAAACTTTGCCTAAATGTTTGGTTCTGGCACAAGGCTACACACTAGATAAACAGCCAAGTGATCTTACAGGATCGGTCTACATTTTAATAGTCCATTGTGCATCCACGTATCCATCAACAATCAACCTAAGTATGAAATTTTAATTGTTACTAAAGACTTTACCCTAGGTCAAAAGAAACAGTATCAGAAGAAACCCCACAGATAGTGTCCTTTACGTCTACGTATGTATTTTGGCTCGAGAGAAGTTGAAACAACAATTATGTGAAAAAAGGGAAAATATGGAGGCACTTTAACACAAAGCGTTGATTGATGGGTCCACCTTTGCATATACATAGGTCTTTTGAGAATGAGGTCAGATTCAAAATGTAATGAAACCAAGAATTGATGTCAAGGTACGGTATCACAGGAAAGTCGTGCACCGATTTGCAATTGGTCCCTTGGTGTTCCCTCGAGTGGTCTCCTAGAGCTACCCTGTCTGGGGGACTTCCATGGGGTAGATCCTAAGGAAATTTTATTTTCATTACAGTGTGGGATGCTGCTGCCAATCTGACCATAGCTGGGTTTTGAACAATGTTTGCAATTCTAAGATGATCCTGTCTTGGTACTGGACAAGAAGTAACATTCACGGACGCATGGATAGACGGATGAGCGGCCATCCTACATGCTCAGCTGATTGTCAAGTCAGCTTAACTAAAATTTCTCCAAAACAACTTAGCCAATTGCATCAAACTCATATAGCGACATATCAGAGCACTCTTAGGTCTTAATTTGTACAAGGGTCGTCACTGGAGTTTTTTTTTTATTAATTTATTATTATCATTATTGTTATTATTATTATTATCATCATCATCATCATCATCATCATTATTATTATTATTATTATTATTATTATTATTATTATTATTATTATTATTATTATTTGTGTTGATGACGAATCTTTGTGCTTTTGTAATTGTCGACTTGTTCAAATGCATTATCTGAATTCTCTTCAAACGTTTTGTCAGTGAAAGGTGTTTACTTTATGTATCTGGGTATTTTTGGAGCAAAAAATAAGAAAAGGTGACTGATTGTGAGCCTTTACAGGTTAGTTGACTTACTGGTTAATCAGAAACAAGCAGACAATTAGACCACACCTTCTGTTGAATTACCATGTGGTAACCTCTAGAATAGCCCAGCAGCATGATGACAGGTCCGTCGGTGCATAGATAGAGACACATCGTGGTGTCCCAGGCTTTTGATTTGTTCATAACCATAACCTTGACTGATTTCCAAGGTCACAGGAAAATGTTGGTAAATATGGTTTTCGGATAACAAGAATCTTTTGAACAACGAATGTTTTAGAGCTAAGTGCACGCGAGCCTTGTATTTACAGGTCTTGCATTTGCCAAGGAATGCCTACACATGTATATTGAGAGTACCATTTGCCAAGGAATGCCTACACATGTATATTGAGAGCACTATTTGCCAAGGAATACCTACACATGTATATTGAGAGTACCATTTGCCAAGGAATGCCTACACATGTATATTGAGAGTACCATTTGCCAAGGAATGCCTACACATGTATATTGAGAGTACTATTTGCCAAGGAATGCCTACACATGTATATTGAGAGTACCATTTGCCAAGGAATGCCCACACATGTATATTGAGAGTGCCATTTGCCAAGGAATGCCCACACATGTATATTGAGAGTACCATTTGCCAAGGAATGCCCACACATGTATATTGAGAGTACCATTTGCCAAGGAATGTCCACACATGTATATTGAAAGTACTATTTGCCAAGGAATGCCTACACATGTATATTGAGAGTACCATTTGCCAAAGAATGCCCACACATGTATATTGAGAGGACCATTTGCCAAGGAATGCCCACACATGTTCATTGAGAGTACCATTTGCCAAGGAATGCCCACACATGTATATTGAGAGAACCATTTGCCAAGGAATGCCCACACATGTATATTGAGAGTACCATTTGCCAAGGAATGTCTACACATGTATATTGAGAGGACCATTTGCCAAGGAATGCCCACACATGTATATTGAGAGGACTATTTGCAAGGAATGCCCACACATGTTCATTGAGAGTACCATTTGCCAAGGAATGCCCACACATGTATATTGAGAGTACCATTTGATATTGATGCCTTTTGTTTAACTTTTCATGCGGACTGTCTTAGTGAAACCGTAAGCTAAGATCAGAAGCCGATTTCCGTCTCAGGCACGTCTAGGTAATCCAGGCTCCAAAATGTATTCTGACAGTTACTTGCTGAAGACCAGTAATTGTCTTTGGCTGTTAAGGCCTTTTTTCAAATGTCATCTGTTGAACTTGCTTTTGTAAAAATAAGAATGAAAGTTGGAAAAAGAAATTCAAACTTTTTGTATTCACATTTTAGGGGTAGGCAGTAACAGGAACCGACATGGAGAGTATTGAACTTGGCTTTAGAATTTTGGGTATTGCGTTGCAGGACTTTTGACATTTGAGATAATGCAAAAAGTGTAGATAATGGTACACAACATCACAGTTGACAAAATGATGGTCCTGTAGTTGAAATAGCACATTAATGACCTTGTCCCAGTTCCTAAGGACACAAGGACTGCATGAGCACTTAGCGTATGAGTGATGGCTTGAGAAATGTTAGAATCGGAAATATAATGGTACTTCACGCAAAGAATGCCCGCGTAGGTGTTCCAATGTCGTCGAAACCCTTAATAAAGGACACTTAGCGTATGAGTGATGGCTTGAGAAATGTTAGAATCGGAAATATAATGGTACTTCACGCAAAGAATGCCCGCGTAGGTGTTCCAATGTCGTCGAAACCCTTAATAAAGGACACTTAATTCAGCATGTTGAGAAAGAATAAGGCAATGATAGCAAATGTACCACAACTGTATGTCATGTGGAAGCGTGATATTGTACAGTGTGATTGACCTTGAACTACTTTCTCAAGGTCTCAGGGTTACTGCCTTTTTTATGGTCATCCAAGTACATCTGAGCAGGAGCACTGGGCCCATAAGTCTCTTGTTGAAGTGTACCTGTACTCCCCCACAGCCTCTTTGTGAACTCTTGTTCTTACGATGACCCCCAACGAATTATACCATGGTACATAACATTCTGTACATGTTGCTGCTGACCCGACCATATTACAAAAAAGGACAAAATCTAGAAGAACATAAAAACAATCATCAAAAGGACGCTTAGTGCAGCGGCCATCTTGAACCTTATCGTAGCGAATGTTCAACAGCATAGTATTGAATTAGACATCAAACATCACAAATCCTTTATAGTAAATTATATTTCATGACATAAATATGCGTGTTTCCATCATATATTGTGGTAAAACACCCTGATATATCCCCCAATCCGAATGATGATGGAGATAATAATAATAGTAATAGTATTAGTAGTTGTAGCAGTATTAGTAGTAATACTACTACTATTACTACTACTACTAATGCTAACAATACAACTAAATTATCTTGAATAAAGAAGGGAACAGACACAACATAATTCCTGCCTTAGGAACCAGTCCCTAAGTGCCATCTATCATGCCTATTTCTAACTGATATATGCCTGTACCCACGCACCCTATCTACCGCAAATATTTGCAACTAACATATGGCTGTAACCATGCACCAATTTGCACAAACTAAATCACAGCTTCCAATCAAGTCCTGTTTGATGGAATAACGTTGCAATTACTGATTAACAGCTGATTTTTGCGCGTAGCAGTTTATCCAACAGCCATTCGCTGTTTGTTTCTTCATGATTCTTATTGTAGTTGGCAAGAAAACAAAAACAAAAACAAGAACATAAAAAATGTAAAAAGTTGAATACATATGCGACAGGAATCAAGAAAGACCTATTGACAGAAACTTGAAAATGAGTATTGTGCGAACAAATTGTAAGAATTTTTACAAGTGGTGTATACAAATATTGACAAAGCTGCGTTTGTATTGTGTGATATGATAAATCACGCTGCAGAGAGAATGGAAAGAAAAAGCAATAAAAGAAATAGATATCTGCACAACCAAAGTGGTTGGGCAATGAATGTGAATGTGCCAAAGCAAAAAAGTTTGGAAAGTTAAATCTTTTCAGAACTGTAAGGAGTGAGAAAAATCGCAAAGATTATATGAGAACAAATAGCGACAGTTAAAAACATGCAAAAAGAAAAGGTGTGAGTTAGAAAGGGAAATTAGTTCTCTTGACAAATAGAAGGAGACAGGTGTAAATGACTTATGGAGATTTATAAAGCAAAATGCAAGAAAACAGGATGATGTAAATGAGATAAAAGATCATGATTGGGTGAACCATTTTAAATATCCTCTTAATAATAAAATGAGAACTGTAGAGTCAGATTGTAATGAGCAAGTGTCGAACGACGTTGATGATCATATTTGAAATAACACTGACTGCATTTCTAACGGTAGTGATTGGGCATGGAAATAACAGAAAAAGAAATTGAAAATGTGATCAAGAACATGAAAAATAGGAAGGCTGCTGGATTAGATGGGATCCCCATTGATTTTTTAACTATGAAAGAATATGGATCCCTTATTTACAGAAACTTTTTAATGATAATTTTGACACTGGAAAATACCCAGTAGAATTGGCAAAAGCTATCGCCTGTGCACTTCATGAAAAGAGGGATGTCAGAAGCCCGCAAAACTACAGTGGTATCTCCTTGCTGGATGTAATGGGAACAAATTCACTGAAGTTTTTGAATAATAACTGGGGAAATCGGCAAATGAAAATGAGAAATATTTGGAAGGTCAAGCTGCCCACAAGAAGATTATAGCACGCCTGACAATTTATTTAATTTTGCAAGTGCCCAGAAAGTTTGTCAAAGAAAAAGGGAGATTTTATTGTTTATATAATGACTTTTCTTAAGCATTTTTGTAATCCAAAATAAGATACTATTCTATGTTTTTCAGAAGAATAACATGCATTCTAAAATTCTGAATCTATTGAAATCCATGTGCAGTAAATTGCAATCAGGTGTACTTACCAATGAAGGAATGACATATTTTTTTATATGTAATACAGCTCTGACTCGCCGGGGCTGCAGGGTGAGTCCGTCTCGTTTTTTCTTTGGGTCAATGAATATGTAAACCTCTTTACAGTGAAATGATTGCCAAGGTTTATTCATTGATCCAGAATTACCAAATGTATTTATTTTATCATGTGCAGATGACACAGTGAATATTGCGGTCCCAGTGGGTCTTTTGCAGAAGCAAATAGACACATTAGCAGAATTCTGCAGTACGATCGACATGAAAGTCAATTTACACAAATAAGAAATAATGGTGTTTCGTTGGGGCGAAAAATTCAGGGACGATTTTTTTTAATGGACAGAGAATTGAAGCTGTGACTGGTTATAAATACTCGGGAGTTGTCTTTTCTTCAAGATTTTAAGAGTATATGTAAACATCATGTGGCTGCACAGGCTAGCAAAATTATGCAATAAGATCGACATTAAATCCAATTTACACAAATCAAAGATTATGGTGTCTCGCGGAGGCAAAATATTCAGGGACAAAAAACGCTTTTTTTGTTTTTTGCTATGTTTTTTAATGGATGGAGAAGTGAAGCTGTGACTGGTTATAAATACTTGGGGATTGTCTTTTCTTCAAGATTTTCCAAGAGTATATGTAAACATCATCTGGCTGCAGAGGCACGCAAAGCGATGTTCATGCTCAAACTTTTCACATGTATGTACGACATTCGTATCAAAACATCATTATATCTATTCAACCACATGAAAGCTCCTATTCTATTCGAATCCGTGCATTTAAAATTTTGTAAATATTATTTAAGATAAATTCATATGCAAGTAATGATGCAGTACTAGGTGAGCTGAGGAAACGTCCATTGTCAGTGTCATAAATGTACAAATTCATCAAATACTGGCTCACTATTCTCCAAATGAAAGAGGACAGATACCCAAAACAGTGCAATGTTAAAGCATTTAGATGATCATGGTGGAGTAACTTGGGTTACTTATCTCAGATGTTTAATACATAAGCTTGGTTTTGATGATGTATGGATGTCCCAGGGTGTCGCCAATACAAAGATGTTTCTTACATTATCAAAACCCATGCTAAACCATGTTGCAAAACAGAATTGGTTAGAAAATTACAGAGAAAACAGTTCATTACATAGGCTAAAAGAAATTAAGCAAAATCTTATTCTTGAACCTTATTTGAGCACCATCACTGTTGAAAAAATTCACAGCTTTAGATGTGTATGCCTTAAACTGGTAGGCATATGCATATACTGCAAAAACAGTGCCAATTTAAGGATCGAAGATGAATTTCATATGTCAATGTCCATTGTATGAAAATTTAAGAGCTAGGCATAATATACCTAGCACAGTTTATACATACAACTTTACACAATTATTGGCAAGCACAGACAGAAAAGTTATTAAAAGATTGTTACTTAATGTAACAATGCTGACATCAAAAGAAGTAGCCACATAATAACACACTGAATTGATCGGTTCATAATTATTGATTATTTGTGATCTCTTTATATGCTATGTAATGCCTCTTCACAAAACTATAAACACCTTTGGGCTGGAGGCCTGCAAAGAGAATAATAATAATAATAATAATAATAATAATAATAATAATAATAATAATAATAATAATAATAATAATAATAATAATAATAATAATAATAATAATAACAACAATAATGATTATGATAATGATAATGATGATAATGATGATGATAATGATTAGTCATTATTGTTGTATCTCTGATTGCTACAAGATGCATTTAAAAGTCCACATACATGCGCCTTTCCCTTGAACATGCTATTGGTGAACGCACTGCTTAATACCATGAAAAAGCTAAACAATAAACAAAAATTCTGTGCAGAGAGTTATTAATTCTACGAACAGAGGTTTTAATTCTGGAAAGGCAGTTTTCAAGTCTGTGCACAAAATTTAAAACTATCTTGTAGAGAATTACTCTCTTCATGCTGCTTTTTCAGCTATCAGTCAGCTAAGCGTATAGGATAGTCGGCGTGGGTCGTTTTCCCGTTCTTTCGTCGCCAATTTTCATTGTTAACATCTCACAAACCAGGTCCACTTCAAACATGGTGGGGATCTATCTTTGGTGGATCTCTGAGTAAAATTTATTCGGTAATCATGCTCGGGTAAATTTTAGATTTTTTGTTCATTTTTGGGCAACATTTACACAGCTCTGCATTTATAAGCAAAACATCACGCATTTAGCTGATTCATCATTTCTCACGTTCATATTTATTCATTATTATGTGGGTTGTCTTCGCTGAATATTTAGCTCAGACAAGGAGGGACATGTACGGGTATAGGCTCTGAAACATGTTCTGAGTAGTTACCCACTGAAGACTCTTTAGTTTATATGGGCTAATGCTGCCTATGTCAACATTTTACAGAGGAACGTGCGCAATATGGGCAATGGAACTTCTATATGTATATAAGTTAACAGGGACAGATTAACTTACGGAAAATAAAGAGTTCGGACTGCGGAATAGGGTAATGACTACTAGGAAGTGGTTCTGGACAAAAAGACAAAAAAACAAATCTCTGCAGCCGCCTGGCCACCTGCTTTGAAATTGCATAGGAACACTTCTGGGAAACTGTAGATCCTAAGTTGCTCAAAAGGTGGCGATGCGAAGTTTTTAAAAAGAATTTGTGCCTCTAGGTATCTTCGACTTCTCCAAAACCATAACTCAGATTATGCCGAAACGGGCTGCAAATTTACCTTCCAGAAGGGTAAAAAAGTTTGTTGTGCTGCTAGGAATATTTGATTTTCATTTCACTTTTTAAAAATTAAAAACCAAATTGAGGTACTCACTGACTTATGCAAATATAACTATTGTTTCCTATGTAAGGCAATAGTAGTTCACGCCATCAGCCAGATTCACCTCAAAGGGAAAAAAAGGTAATGGGATATACGGTGGGTGGATGTGTGCTGAGTTTTATGTAAGTGGTCATGCTCCAGTGATTTAAAAAAAAAACCTAACTTACCTGGGTTTCAGCGGCAGCATTTCGTTCCCATGGAGCTGTAGTCCAGACATATGGTGGCTGTCAAACACCCTGCTGGCCTCCACTGCTGTTTAGCATCCTGTTGTTGCATCGTTGTGCATGTTTATTATGGGGGTGTGTCCACAAAGTGGAAAAGCCAGATTTGACAGTTTCGCATAGTTATTTGTTTGGCCAAAAAGATCTGAAAATGAGGCTCGTGGGGCTTCCAGGGCTAGGATATGGAACAAATTTTCAAGTTGTCTCATGTCATTTTCTTGTAGTGATTTGTATATCCAGTGTGTTTTAATTGCATATTGTGGTTGTCTTAACTATTCGGTAAAGGGCACTCCTTTGATGATGTTTATACCACCACCACGTGGCACTCTGGTATATGGATTGCATTGATGTATACGTAGTTCCTCCTAGACCAAGCCTAAATGGTCTAAGAGGATACTGTAGCATGTGATTTCGTTGTAATGGTCATAAATAATAAAATTTAACCAGATCACATCAAACCTAGTAGGAGTGCACCGTTGATGGGTCTCTACCAATTTTGTTCCAATGGTCACAGTTCTGTGTTTTTTTAATTTGAGAACATTCATTCTTGAGAAAACGTTTCAAAATTACCCTCTCCGAATCAACTCGTCGAATTGCTTTGAAATTGAATGGGGACACATATAGAGCGCCCCAAACCTTAATTTGCTGAAGAGTTGATACTACAATTTTTCCTTCTTTTTAAAGGTGCGCCCCATGGGGGGGAGGGGGGGGCTTTATGTTTTCGGGTTGTTCGTCCGTCTGGATATCTGTCCGGGTGTGCACATTCTCCTTACCGCGATATTTACAGAAGGCCTCCACGTATTAAGCTCAAATTGGGAAACATGCCTATCTTACCTAGCAAGATGAGCTGATTAGATTTTGGTGTCACCAAGAGCTAATTTTAGCAAATGGCAGCCTAATTAAATGCTCGTTAGGGCTCGTTACCGCAATATCTCCAGAATGATCCAATGTATTTTCTCAAATTTGACAGTTTGCTTATCTAGTATGCCCAGATGAAATGAATATATTTTGGTGTCACCATGACCCAATTTCAGCAAACGGCAGCATTTTTATTCTAGCGTACCCTTCAGCCAGCGCTTTGCGTTGCGGTATGTCTGGTTTAAAATAATTTCCGTGTGTTTGTGTTATTCTTGACTTCTGGCAATCTACATGCTGGAGTTTTCTCTAGCTTGGCGGAGAAATATTCTCACTTCAACTCCACTAACATTCTGCACAGCATGGTGCTGCTGGTATTTCTTGATTTTTAACGAATCTTTGAAATGATAAATTAACTTGTAAGGATAGACCTGCATGTGAACATTGTTATTGTAGGGAAAGCAGTAACTCCGACAGATTGACTTATATCTTGGCAGCTGTGGATCTTAGACCCATGGTTACCATTGAGCATGAAAAGAAAGTGCTTTCTATTAGTGTTCTCAAGTCTGACTTTGAGTGACGTTGAAAGGCTAAATTGACATATAGACATATGTATTGGTAGTGGTGGATATTGCCACCTTTCATTTCGAAAATGATGATCCCAAAACTCTGTGAGTGAAGATTTATGATATTGCAAACTCTTGTGGTCCTCGAAAAAAAAAAGAAGACCAGCCTAACAGTGCACATGGGTCACACTGCAGTTACTTATATTGTACTCTTGTTATTTTGTTTAACGTTCACACACAGTAATTGTCCTGTGTAAGTTTTAAACTGTTATGGACCTTGTTGATCTTGATTCTATTTCCAAAGTCACATGACTATTGAATTTTGTGTTTTGAGTTTCAACTTCAGACTTATTGAGACATTATTTTTAGTGGTCAATTGAGAACTATCTGTATTGTACATGATAATGCCTTAAAGAGAATGACACTGATCTCACCTATGAAGGGCACAGATCCCCTAAAGTATGTGAATCCAAGATAAGCTAAGCACAGGACAGTCACAGGTCTCTTGTTTAAAAAGTGCCTGAAATGTAATTCCGGGATCGTCCGTCAGTTACCATCCCCTGTAAAACATTGATGACCAGTAAAGTGGCGTTGGTCGGTAATTGAATATTGCTTGTTGACTTATATTCATAAACTAGAAAAGTGTCCAAAGGACACGGATGCCCCCACCTGTCAAGCCTAGCATCGAATCAACATTTTCCCTACGTTAATTTATGATTAATTAACACTGTATAATTAATTCAAGAGAAAAGCAAAACCCCAGGTGGATACCTTCATATATTGATAGATGTTTCCACAAAGTTTCATGGTTCAGCCCCAAATACTTTCTGAGGTACATGCGACACAAATGTGACAAGTCTAATGTCGAATGAACATTTTCCCCAAGTTAATTAATGATTAATTAACACAAGATAATTAATGCAAGAGAGAAACAAAACCCCAGGTGCTCACCTTCATTTATTGATAGATGTTTCTACAAAATCGCATGGTTGAAGCTTAAATACCCTTAGAGATACATGCGACACAAATGTAACATGTTTAACGTCGAATCAACATTTTCCCTAAGTTGATTAATCCTTAACACAATATAATTAATCCAAAGGAGAAACCCAAGGTGCACACTTTCGTATATTGATAGATGTTTCCACAAAGTATCATGGTTGAACCTCAAATGCTTTTTGAGATACATGCTACACAAATGGGACAAGTCTAACGTTGAATCAACATTTCCCCTAAGTTAATTAATGATGAATTAACACAAAATAATTAGTCCAAGGGAGAAACAAAACCCAGGTGCACAATTTCATATATTGATAGATGTTTCCACTTAGTTGCATGGTTGAAGCTCAAATACCCCAAGAGATACATGCAACACAAATGCGACAAGTCTAACGTTGAATCAAAATTTTCCCTAAGTTAATGAATGACTAATTAAGACTGTATAATCAACCCAAGAGAGAAACAAAACCCCAGGTGCACGCTTTCATATATTTACAGATGTTTCCACAAAGTCTCATGGTTGTAACGCAAATGCTTTTGGAGATATACGCGACACAAATGTGACAATTTTAATGTCAAATGGACGAATGGACAGACAAGGGCAAATCTATACGCCCCTTCTGGTGGGGGCATAAAAATTATGGTCTGACCCACTACATCTCCAAGCATGGACCTTTTCTTATGGCATTTCAGGCTCTTGATTGGCCTATATCTAAATATATAGACGTGTATTTTTCACATTTGGTACAATGCTAATTTGTGCTTTGAAGTTTAGTCTTGAAAAAAAACGGATAGTTTCAAGACGTACTTTCTACATGGCTATCATTTGAAAAGGAAACTGAACAAGAGGATCATGATTGTGCTGTGCAATGCAGACTGGAATCTGCTGCATGTGCAAGTGCAGACTTTACTGACCAGAAGCTTGATATTGCCAAGGTATAAGCCAGTATGTTAGCATGGCCTCTCAAACTGTCTCTTGTGTAAAATGGAGATCACCAAAAGGAAATCCCCATTGGAATTTACCTTTTAATGTTTGTTAGTATCCACGGGCTAAGGATCCACCATTAAGATTGCAAGACCATTGATCTATTTAGATGCAGCATAGCGGATGCGACCAATAGAATTACGTGAACGATTTGAAAATCGGATCTGGTGGTGAAAAACACCATATATGCTTCGTTTTTTTTGCTCTGGAGGGTTCTTCTGGTCATTATACCATGTTAACTATAAAGTTAAAGGATAAACCTCAATTAGTCTCGTGTAAATTAAAATACAACAGGAAAGATATATTCACCAAGAATTCCAACTTTTACCATGACAAACAAATGAATCGTCTCGATGTTTTAAGCAGTTGCCTTATTAATACTCTACCATGGCTTAAGTAGAGTTTGTCCAAGATTCTGTCATTTCATCCAAATTGGCTGCATATTTATAAAAGCCTGCATTGAACTCAGCGCATACCTTTGAGCTTATTGTAATGAAAATCTGTTTTGGAACTGTTTTCGGACATTATCTTTTTTTCTTTATGGGGATTTTTTTCAATCAAATTTGCCATAATTCCCAGACATTTTGCAACATGTATGGTGTCATGAAAATGTTCAAACCTTGTGAGACTGTTTCTAACCTCTTGCACTTTATTAGAAAATCGGAGAGTCCATATGTGACATAACGATATAAACAATACAAGTCTCTCATACTGTGATGTACCATGTTGACAAGCGTATTCAGCAACCCAGCGTTTCTCATCTCCAGTGGATCAATCGTCTGGTGTATTGGCCGAGCAATGTCCCATGTAGTTTGGACACGTTATATCTTGACTTGTATTTCTGGGTTTCTGTAGTCACACTCCGTTTTTGCAGTTATTGATCATTACTTTCTTTTTTCACCAGTGTATACAACGCCTGTGTGCCTGGCTGAAGTGTCAGAGAGTTTTACATCTGCCAGAGCAAACTATGTACTTCTGTATGTTTCGCGCTGACCTGGGCAAGCGAAAGTTATGTGTGCAATTCAAGTTTGGTTGAAAAGCATAGCCATCGGAGATGGCTAGCTAACTTATTTGTATTTTGTAGTTTACTTACATATACGAAAGAGGCCTTTTATTAATATGAAAATATATAGCACATATAATGTTGATTTCGTTTGATTACATAGAAGATAAACCTAGATAGTGATGGTGCTCAATGAGATCTTGGGGTATTTCTCGGTAAATGCAACCTCCCACCTCCCAAATATGAACTTCAGGAACGCCGAGTGAATCTAAGGAGCATTAGAAGTCGTGTCAGACAGACATAATCAGTTTAAAATTTGGTGCAGTGGTCAAATTTGCCACAGTTTCTTCCCCGACCCTCACACATGCCCAAATAAGGGCATGGTCATGTCGGCAGTTCAGGGACACCTGTTGTCTGAGATGATGTAATCTACCTTGACACTCACATTTAATAAACATCCTTAAGTCGAAACGTTCGTGAATGGCTTCATCTTTGAAGCCGGATGGTACAACCTTGGTTCTGTTGTGAATAAAATACTATTTTTTTTTATTTTATTCAAAAATGACTTTGATAATAAAATACATGAAACAATTAAAGATGATTCAGGCCGCTATATTATTTTGGATATAACTATTCAAGAAAAAAGAATAACTTTGGCAAATATCTATGGAAGTAACACTGTTTCCACTGAAAAATATTCTAAATTTATAGAGCAAATAGAAAATATAAATAATGATAATAGAATTATAGGAGGTGACCATAATTTCGTGTTAAATGTAGATAAAGATAAAAGAGGGGGAAATCCAGTTACACATATAAAAACACAAGAGCTAGTTCAAGTTTGGATGAAGGAGTCAGATATGATAGATATATGGAGAGTGAAAAATCCTGATATTTTTAGATCAACATGGAGAAGAAAAAACCCAACCCCCATTCAATGTAGGCTTGATTTCTTTTTGATCTTCTTTGGTCTGACTGGTTTTGTTTGTAGAACAGAATTTTACCTGGATATAAATCTGATCATTCAGCAGTTAGTCTGAATTTGGATTTAAAAGAAAATCAACGTGGACCTGGATTTTGGAAATTAAACTGCTCTCTCCTAAGAGAATTAGATTATGTACAGGAAATTAAACAATATATTGGAGAAATTTATGAAAAATATAAAGATGAAAATGATATTGTGATGTGGGAAATGATTAAAATGGAAATTCGTGCAAAAACTATGCAAATTTCAGGGAAAAAGAAACGAGATAGGAAAAAGAAAATTGAAGATCTAGAGGAAAGATTAAAAAGTTTAGAGGAAAATGACGCATTAAATTCTTTGGACATACAAATGGAAATTGATAATATAAAAATTGAATTAGAAACGGAATTAAAATATGCAGTAGATGGATCAAAATTACGTTCAAAAATACGATGGTATGAAGAAGGAGAAAAACCAACAAAATATTTTTTTAATTTAGAAAAGAGAAACTATAATAATAAAGTGATTAATAAATTACAGGTGCAAAATAAAATTATTACAAATTCTGTTGAGATTTTAGAAGATATAAAAAATTTCTATTATAATTTATATACAAGTAAAACTGATTCTGATTTTGAAGTAAATTGTGAGGTGTTCTTAACTGAAAATGAAAATGTTCGTAAAGTTACAGAAGAACAGAAAGAAAGCTGTGAAGGGGAGATAACTGAAACAGAAATGTTGAATGTATTGAAAACTTGTAAAAATGATAAATCTCCGGGTTCTGACGGTTTTCCGGCTGAGTTTTATAAAGTATTCTGGAATGATATAAAAACCTTTCTATTGAAAGCTGTAAATATGGCATACCAATCTGGCATATTATCAAAAAGTCAAAGACATGGGGTAATATCTTTGCTGCCAAAGAAAGATAGAAATATCTTAGAATTAAGTAATTGGAGACCTATATCATTACTCAATCAAGATTATAAATTAGCTTCCAAATGTATTGCCTATAGGATTAAAAAAATTCTCCCAGATATTATTCATGAAGATCAAACCGGGTATATTAAGGATAGGTACATTGGGGAGAATATCAACAGAATTATGAATTTGATAGATTATACTGATGAACAAGATATTCCTGCTTTACTGGTATTAATTGATTTTGAAAAGGCGTTTGACTCTTTAGAATGGAATTTTATTCGGAAAGTTTTACAGTATTTTAATTTGGGCCTTCTTTGATGAAATGGATAGATACTCTATACACTGATATCCAAAGTTGCGTTATTAATAACGGTTGGACATCAGAAGCTTTTAGTCCTTCCAGAGGAGTTCGTCAAGGATGTCCTCTTTCCCCGTACCTCTTTGTTTTAAGTATTGAGATATTATCTATTTTATAAGAAATGATTCAAATATAGAAGGCATAAAAATTGATACACATGAATTCAAAATTTCCCAGTATGCAGATGATACATCACTTACTCTTCTCGCATCAGCAAACAATCTTACTTCAGCCATTAATATATTTAAAGATTTTCAAAATATTTCTGGGTTAAAAATCAATATGAATAAAACTGAGATATTAAGATTAGGAAGTTTAAAGAAAACAGAATTTAACGTTGCAGGATACTTAAAATTTAGATGGAAATCTGATTATGTAACAGTTCTAGGGGTTCAAATCACTACAGATAAAGATGAAATGGAAAATATGAACTACAGACCAAAAAAAAATCGAAAAAATAATTAAAGTGTTAAATTCATGGGATAAGAGAAAGTTGTCTTTAATAGGAAAAACATTAGTTGTAAAATCTTTAGCAATGTCACAGTTACTCTATTTGGTTTCTGTCATACCTAATCCAAGTGACAAAATACAAAAAGAATTGGAAAATATACTTTTTAAATATCTTTGGAATAATAAACCTGATAAAATTAAACGTAAATATGTTATAGCACAAACAATAGATGGAGGACTAGGGTTTCCACATATAAAAACTCAGTTTATTGCTCTAAAATGTGCATGGATAAAAAGATTAATTTCGGGCTCACCAGCTTTATGGAAACAACTGGTACTTTCATATTTACCATGTCAAGATAGATATATGTGGCACTGTAATTTAAATATAAACGACATGCCTTACGTTTTTAAGAAACTTAAAAATGTTTTTTGGAAAGAAGTTATTGAAAGCTGGTGCCAATATAATTATCATCTTCCAAATAAAAGAAAGGAGATTCTAAAACAAACAATTTGTATGAATTCTCATATTAAGATAGAAGATAAAGTAGTTTATTATAAGAACTGGTATCAAAAAGGAGTTAAATATATTCATGATTTGTTAGGACAAGATGGTAGTTTTTTATCAGTTGGAGATTTTAATAGAAAATATGGATTGAATGTTAATTTTGTTATGTATTATGGTATTCTATCAGCCATTCCAGATAGATTGAAACAAGTGCTGAACACTGTTATAACTGATGAAGTGACAGATGAAAGTTTAGAAAGTAATTTAAAGAAAGTAACTAAACAGATTAAAGTTCCAAAATATGTATATCCCATTTTATTGAAGAAACAGATTGAAAGCCAAACACCAGTAATTAGTAAATGGCAAAATGAATTAAACATTGATATTGAAGAAGAAGAATGGTTTGAATTTTTTAATATCTTGTATAAAGCATCCATATCAAGTCAAATAAGAGAATTTCAGTTTAAGTTTTTACACAGATGTATTTATATGAATAATAGATTGTTTGAGTGGAAATTAGCCGACTCTGATAAATGTGTATTTTGTAAAACACATACAGAAACCTTCAAACATTTTATCTGGGAGTGCGAATTTAGTAAAAAATTTTGGAACCAAATTTTTAGACGATGTAGTAATGACATGGTGAATATAAGATCTTTTACTGTGAAAGAAGTGTTTTTTGGTAATAACAGTTTACCACCGGCTTTTAACTTGATTTTTGTATTAGGAAAAAAATTTTCATATTCTTGTAAATGCAAAGAAGTTGTTCCTAATGTTCAGAGCTTTGATTTTTATGTAAAAAACATTCAACAAATTGAAGAAAATATTGCTTTAAGTAAAGGAAAAGTATCCAACCATCAAAGAAAGTGGGATAAATTTAAGTTCACTGTTTGAAGTTTTATTAACATATGATTTGTAAACATCTTACTTCTTTGATATCTGTATATCTAGTCTTATGTCATAGGGGTCTCTATATGAAATGCTAGAAGTATATATGGTACAAATCAGTACTAACTGGAATAAGAATATACACTGTATCAAATATAACAATTTGATGTAAATTGTATATGTCCTGTTTTGGAAATAAAAAAGAAACAAAAAAAAAACAAAAAAAAAAAAACCTTGGTTCTGTTGTGTTGGTTACCTGCTTAGCGGCCCTCTGTCTCTTGTTCTCATCCTGTGTGCATTTTATGTGATGCTATTTTTCCGAGATGTCCTCTGCTCATCAATTTCCTGTGCTTTGGTCACCATTTGATCGCTTATTTAAATTATGTTCCAGTCCGTTCTGCTCTGTTTATGAAAAACATACTTCAGGTTATCAAAGGTTTAATGCTAACTGATACTTTTTGTACATAGAACACTCCATATTTACTGGAAAAACAGTCAACTTCGTAGAAAGCGTGCAAACTAAAATCTATGCTGTGGTACTATGGCCATGTTTTTGGGAAACCTTGCTTACATAGCAATTATAAAAGTGTAAAACGTTATCGCCGTGCTTTGATATAGATACTCAATTCAGACTTTTACATATGTCGCCATTAAAAAGCGTCTCTCAAATTTTACATATTTGTTGTTGTATCTGATATACAGGTGTTTGAAGTTGGATTGATGAATGAATCTTTGTTAGCTGCTCCTTCAATACACAGAGAAGGTATTTTGCCAAATACAACACAGTACATGCACAATACACACAATCCAACCTTACAAAAAGAAACCAAAGAATATACACTGATGTTTAAATAAATACATTACCTACGTTCATAAGGATCCCCTTATTACAACAGTCTCATTTATATAATTTATCATAAGTGAAAGTCTCAAAATCTTCACATTTCATCAAAAATATAAATTTTTCTTCCGGACTCAAAATCGCAAAATTCACAAAAATTTCGGACATTCCTTGCAATAATTTTTTTCTCGGGTTAGTAAATTTTTCACAAACCATCACATAATGAAACTCATCCTCAATAGTCTTACAGTAATCACATGTTCTTTCCTCAACAGGTGCTTTCACTGGTCTTCGATGTCTGCCTAATTCAATGTGTAAATTATGTGCACTAGTTCGGAAGCGTGGAAATTTTTTTCTGTAGCTAAAAACCTTTAATATAAGTAAATATGATTCAATTTCGAATTTGGTTTTGAATTTATCGTGTCTTCGTAATTTCTTGTCGGGTAACGATTGCATGTTCATGGTATTTTGCCACTGTGCCAAAAATCTTTCTTTTAATAGACAATTTATAATTCCTGGAGAAAAATTTTAAAAATCGTCACTACCATGACGCCCAATATCTGACATCTGATTATCGTAAAAAATATCTTTCAGTGAGGCTATCCAATGTGATTTACTGGGTGAAATTTCATAATTACACCTATAAACATAATGTAACAAACTCTCGGGGTTAACATTCTTCATTCGATGCCAATTGATGACGCATCAAAGGAAAGTTACTTTTGACTGATTGTAGTCACAAGACGCTACCAAATTTTCAGTCTGGAACACTTTTCTTTATTTAATGTATAAAATTGCTGATTTTTTAGGTCCTCAGCTTTAGAATTGAATATGCTGAATCAACATTTGTGCTTGGTTTAAACGTATTTTATTTCCAAAAGAAAAACAATTGGGAAGAAGGGCAAAGCCCTCTGTTAATCCCTCTTGTGGAGAAAAGACAAAAACACAGGACTGACTTGACAGCACAGCTCCAATGAACCACCGTTCGTCAAGTCCAAGGGGACTTGATGAGCAGCGTGGTGGGAGAAAGACAAACGGAAGGATAGACGCCACCAGAACAAACCCAGATAGCGGGGCTCATGAAGTTGTCAATATTACCTGTATATATTATTAATTTACAGTTTCGAATTATCGATATGAATGATTAAATTACAGTTTCACCTTGGAATCGTTTACTTTTTTCAATAAACTCTTGAACAGATAAAAATATAACAATATTGTCCTCGAGACTGCCAGAAGCACTGCCAAACAAAATTGTGTTTATAGAAAATGGAGCCAAAGGACCAATGGTTGTATGTAATGTATCTCGAGTGACAATGTATTTTGGACAGGTGAGAAAGTAGTGCCAGATACTATCGGTGGTGGCGCCACATGAACAAGCTGCTGAATCTTTTACACCAATCTTAAAAAGATGTTCGTTCAATTGGCTGCGGCCCATGCGCAAACGAGAATGTAAAATAGACATATATCTTTTGCCTACATTAAGAAGTTCGGGAAATATAACAGAAAACTGTCTGGGAGTTGAAATTTTCTTCTTAAATTGGGACAAAGTTGGAAGATTTCTAATTTCCGATGGGAGAAGGTTCCACAACGTGATAGCAGAAGGAAATTTTTGAATAAGACTGTTCTACAATTGAAAGAGGGTAAGTCTAAGCGTCTGCTTTGATCGAGTTGTGCCCTAGTATTACGGTGGAATATTGGAACATTGGAGAAAAGAGAGCACAAATAGCTAGGGGTTAATTCATGAACTATTTTATACATCATGATTTGTTTGGATCTTTCTCTTAGTTTGGATAGGGTCTCCCAGCCAGTTTCTTCGTATAGCTTTTTTATAGGGGTGGTTTTCTTTGCTCCTGTCACGATGCGGGCCGCAGTAAGTTGAATGTCTTCCAAAAGTTTTGCATCATCCTGCGTGCAGCCATCCCAGACCACATTTCCATACTCTAAAATAAGTCGAATAAAGGAGGTATAACTCGTTTCTAATGTGTCCCGGTCCAAGCGATACTGTAGAGTTTTCAGAATGTTTATTTGTTTACAGGCTTTAGTTGCAACTTGTTTAACATGCTCATTCCATTTTAGATCTGATTTTAACGAAAGACCCAGATGCTTGTGTTCTAAAACATTCTCTAATTGGTGACCTTGGAAAATCAATGGAGGGTGATCAGGGGGATTTCTTTTTAGAGAGACAAGCATGGTGTCTGTTTTTAGAGCATTAAAGGATATAAGCCATTCCCTAGACCATTCATCCAGGTAGGCCAGATCATCATTCAAGACAGTAGCAGCATGACCAGGATATTCAATAGTAAGATAAAGCGACGTATCATCCGCAAAGAGTTTGACTTCTAAATTAACAACGTTGACTATGTCATTAATATAAATCAAAAAGAGTAAAGGACCTAATACAGATCCTTGAGGCACACCAGCGCTTATAGTTCCCCAGCTAGAGGACTGACCATTTAAAACGACGCGTTGCTTCCGATTATAGAGGTAATCTTCGAACCATGTCAGAAGATTGTCAACGATGCCGTTTTTTCCAGTTTATGAATAAGACCTTTGTGCCAGACTTTATCAAAAGCCTTACTGATATCTAGGAAAACAATTCTTACTTCTTTTTGCTGATCAGTGGCTAAATATAGCTAATGGTATATGGAAAGTAACTGGTTGACTGTTGCGTCACCAGGAATAAATCCTATTTGTGCTTAATTATTGCGATTCTTCTATGATTGTTATGAACAAATTACCAACATTAAACATTATAAAATTGTTATGAACAGAAACTCCAGTTTCTTAGGTTCAGAAAACTTATACTTTACCACACTGAAACTCCGACCTAGGGTTATATATTACAATTTGTTAAAGTCACTGCTCACCTAACGTATATCGTTAACAGCTTTATGAATTGGCTGATCCCATGTTTGACTTCTACCTTGGAGGAATTATGGTCCATAATTCCTCCAAGCTTCTACCACAGTCCTTTCACTCAGCCAGATAAAAGGTTTTCTTCCTTGTCCGTTTCCGTTGCAACTGACATTATAAATCACAGCGACGCCTATCTGCATACTGGCATTTTTCTTTCCTTTCACACTTCCTTGACCTCAATTCGTGAACAGGTTACATAACTTACTCTGTGAGGCTTGCTTAAATGCCCGTATCGCTTTACAATATTTCCCTAAAAAGCTGAAATATATATGCATGAGGAATTTTATATTATGCTTCAAACATTGACTGGGCTCCAACCCAAGGAATTGAGGGAAAATCCAGGGCTGAGTATAATCTTAGATCTATCCCTAAGTGTTTGTTTATGCTAATTTATCTAATAAGGCGAGTGATTAGTTCCAGGTGTGCTTGCTGATAATTTGATTTTATCTTGAAGTGAAAGTAGTTTCCTTTGTTGTTACTATGAGAGGGACTTTTTTTTAATCGATCAGTCTTTACAATTACTATCAATATGAAATAACAGGTTCACAAAAGGAACCTTAACTTGCTGGACAGTGCTTCCAAGTTTCTGTTTTCTGCATGTGTGAAACTTGGTGTTTAGGAACTCTGTACAGGTGTACAATCCGTGTCCTCTACGATACGAGTTCTTGTACCTCCTGTTCTACAGCTTTCAGGATATAAATATTGTTGGATTAAAGATCAGATGCGATTAACATATATTCTCATACACTGAAACTTCTGATCGGTTAAAATTGAAATTAACCTTCGTATGGTTACTCCCATGATGAATTGCGCAATTGTCAGTGCCATTAATATTGTCAGTTTTTTTCTTAGAGATGGTTTAACATTTGTATGATTTTTAAAATTGGTGCTTAATGTTGTTAATATGATAACCCCTTTGTTTTCTAAATTGTTATTCTTTTGTACGGGATATCATTGCGCAAGATTACTGACTGTGGGTCAAATTGCCATCATATTCCATCACCTTTAAAAATAAAAATTGCGGCCTAATGACATCTCCGCCCCGTCCTTGTATACCCTAAATACTAAATAAGAATGATCGATTCCCCACTAACATATGCTAACACAAAAATTGTTCTACCCACAATGGGTACCTCTGAATCCCGACTTAGGGCAAATGTTGTTAGAATGATCCAGGCTAAACTAAACTAAACTAAACAAAACAAAAAAAAAAAAAAAAAAAAAAAAGAAATCGGTGGGACGTTGATAAGTTCATGAACCCAGACCGTTTCAGTGCTATCTGTCATGGACAGTTGATCTCGGTTGTCTTAATTTTTAGTGGTAGTAATATACTTTATTTGTTTATAGATGATTAGACAGATAGTCAGGTAGACTAATAAACGTCTTCTCCTCGTGTACAAACAATTACACCACATCATATATACATTCAACGCAATTTTTGGCGGTGCACACGCGTACCACAAATGTTGGCCTCCGACATTTCTGAAAATGGTCATTGGACATTGATGCAGTAGAGCTCAACGAAATTGCCAGCGCAACCGTCATATAGCTGATGCTATTTGTTGTAAACATCATTACATTTAAATTACTTCATATAAACTTAGTACAAGTGAAGTACTTCTGAAATAAATAAATAAAGGAATCTTTCATGTCTTCATGTTCTGAACATTGCGTATTTGCACTACCGTTGCACATTGCAGAACTGGGTACATATTTTTTTTTAAAAGGAAATGTTAAGATTTACTTTCGTCAACACCTATTGTGATGTGCACGAAGTAAGTACGAGTGACCGATATATTGACCCCATAATGAAGTTTGTGAAAGATAGAATGACCGCTATTTATGAGCCTTGTAATGAGGGCTGCAAAGGATGAAATGTCTGTCAAAGGCACTCAAAGAACCAATGGAATAAATAGAATGCTACGATAAAATGTCTGTCAAAGGCACTTAAAGAACCAATGGAATAAATAGAATGCTAGTTGAGTCATGATCACTGCATGCACACCTGACTGCACGCAGAAGCATGTACGGCTGAAGGAAGTCAAGTTTACAGTGGTCTATTCAGAAATGCTAAGTACCTGACTACCTAAATTGCCATTAATTTTAATTTATTTGTGCTTCTAGTTTTTACATTGTGTGCAGGTGAGACATAAAGAAAGGACACATACATCTACCTGTGTGGAATGGACCGTCCCGGATTTGTGACCAGTGGCTTTGGCTCTTTCCGGCGGTTCAACTGCATGACGAGGACCTTCGCCTGGACTTATTTTAACGGACACAGGATATTTTTAAATGTAAACATAATTTTCAGGAACATTAAGTTTGTTTCCCGTAGCTCTGTAAAGAGCGGCTGCATGATCTTTTTCTGTTTCATGTTCTTAACTTTTAGATAGTGTAAGTGCATACGAGACATTAATCAAGCAATACTCCTACCAAATTCAATGTGTAGCAAACATGCTCACTGAATAACAAAGTGTACAAAGTCAAGCAGCTTTGAACAACATTGTCACCACTGGTTATTTGGCCAATGGCCAATTTGACGGGGCTGGGTGGTTGGGTTGGGGCGGGATTGGGGTGGGGGGTGGGAGGCGCTGGTCGCTGGAGGGGTGGGTGGGTGGAGCTATGAGCTTGTGCTCTCTGTAGCCCATGAATTTACTAATGCTTTATGGTCTCTCCCTGGTATACTTTTAAAAATTTGAGTATCTATTTTTTTTTCATTTTTTTAAAAGTTTTCGGCGAGTTTTTATGAATAAATTTTAAATATGCAAGGAGGTACCTTCATTGGGTGAAAATGTTGTAAATATGGCCACATATTTTGGTGTAGGCCATCAATTTCCCAATCTCGGGGGTTCAATAATAATAATAATAATAATAATAATAATAATAATAATAATAATAATAATAATAATAATAATAATAATAATAATAATAATAATAATAACAACAATAATAATAATAATAATAATAATAACAATAATAATAATAATAATAATAATAATAATAATAATAATAATAATAATAATAATAATAATAATAATAATAATAATAATAATAATAATAATAATAATAATAATAATAATAATAATAATAACATTTTCCACGGGGGCATCACCAGCCGGGGCTCAGCTAGCAATGCATCCAACATCATGTGTACACCTGTTCATGAAGTCAAACAAAAAACCAATGGGGTGTAAAACAGTAAAAATATTATAAAATATCGAATACGTTGTACATATCGCAGATAATACTGAAAAACAGACACTAAAGTGGATCAGAGGTGTTATGTTCCTTCGGCCAAGGCTTTTCGCATACCCCAAGCGTCATTCAGGAAACGTTTACATACATCATCAAAGAGGCGTCCAGCGAGCTGTCCATGGTCACCAGTGACATCAACGAGAAGAAAACACAGATTGCAAGTGCTGGAGGCGCTTATAAACTTCTCCCATACATGCAAGTGACCTTTGTTGCTTAATTGGTATTGTAATATATTCCACAGTGTCATGCGGATTTAATTAAACCTTGGGAATAAAAGTAAAAAAAAAATGGTTTATATTGTCGCATCCATTTTACAATAAGTACAAATATCAGAATCTGCTGAGCTCCATTTATGTAAATCTTCTTGCAAACTTATACATCCCGAACGCGCCATGAATTTTAAACGAGCATGCTCAAAACGCTCCATCGCAAAAAGATAATCTTCCTGAAACGAGGTTCTCTTGATTAGCTCATGCAAATGCAATGAAGTCTGTTGTCTATTTGGTTAAAAAATGAAAGACGTAGTTATCTAGACTAAACTTGTGAAAAGTTTTGATCCATGTACCATGATTACTAAATATTTATCGTCTAAACCAACATTCTTTAGTATATTATGAATCTCACTCAAGTAAGGCCAAGTAGTTTTGACACCATATGCCTGCATTTTCTCCATTTCAATAAAATCCTTTTTACACAGTCTTGATTCTGACAGAGTGTATTTACTCTCGTTTTGTCAATAAGTTCAGGGGCAGCCAGCCCAAGTCTCCCCAGACGGTTATCATAGCTGGGGTGCCCTTTATTCTTAAAATGGCACGGGCGGCTGAATACTGAATTGAATTAATGGTCGCGCTACTTTCTTTGGAATTACATAACCAAACTATTATTATTTTGAACACATTGAACCAGAAATAAACACGTATCCTTTGATTAACGATTTGGTTACAATTGACAAAAGCAACATTCATGGCAAAACAGAGAAAATAAGAATAGAAAAGCACCATATGGTGTAAAATGCACAATGTGTACGATAGATCTGAGAGAACTGTAGTATTAACAGTGTCATGGCACTTACATTAGTCCAACAGTGAACCCTTCATGTATTAATAATAATGATTATGATGATGATGATGAGGACGACGACGTCGACGACAATGATGATGATGATGATGATGATGATGATAATAATAATAATGGTAACAACAGTAAGAATAGCAACGATTATAATGATGATAATCCTAAAAATTCCGATAAATAAGGAAGGGTAAAATACGTCTAGATCAAGCTAACAAATCACAATCACGGCAAATAAAAAATAAGAGAGCATAACGAAACCATACGTTAAACAGCATGACCACAGCACCTGCCTGACCACAGCAAGTCCATGGACCTAGGTACCCCTTTGTACATCCATGGTAAGTCCCAAGTTCGACATATGACACAAATTGAGCTGACAAGAATGCCATCTTCAAAACGGGAAAATTATGTGCAAATCAGACACAGCAAAATCATATGGGTTTATCAAAATTATACAATTATACATAATCAAATTATGATAAAATCAGATACATCAGAATTATAAAATAAAGGACCTTCATACTACAAACTAAAGTAAAAATACACAGTGAGGTTAAAACGCGCAACGAAATCAAAAGTGGACGCTTCTCGCTACACAACTTTGGTAAATTTTTCTCATTAACACAAGAAGCGATTCTTCAGCGTCATCGATGGATAACCTCGCCGTCTGCAATTTACGAACCGGGTGGGTGTTTTAAAGATTGTATGCACAAAGGGAAATCCTGTGTGCTACAACTCGTTGCTGTCATGTGTGAGGCATGACAGATGTACAGAGAGGTCACGTGGTGGGCTATCAACATGAAAAATGCGAGAGATTATACTCCTCAGCGCCCAATTTCTATTGTTTTCAGCGGAGTCTAATTTTCATAGAGCTCCTCTCCTCCTGGGAGTCCAATTGAATTAGATCCGCTGAAGTGCAAGTGACCTCGTGACGGGATTTTGCAATGGAACTTCGACAATTTTTGTCTACACTTTTTAATGAAAAAAATATTTTGTCCATGGCAGGGCTCGAACCAGGAATTCTGTGTTCCACGGCTGAGCGTGCTGTCCATTACACCAAACAGCTGAGATGATTCTTCCATGATTTAACATAATATTTATTCCAGCGTGTCTATTGTTGACCAGCATTGAATAGGGTCAGGGAGCGTGACAGGTCAAGTGTCAAAGGTCGTTACATTATGTACTCTTACTTGTCGCTTTTCTCTTCGAAATCAAGTCTTTTAACTTTGTTTCAAGTAGGAAATACTTTTATAACACCCATCTTTTGGAGTATAAGTATGTCAGACGCCTCGTAGAGTTTTCCAATTGAATTAGAAGACTCGCGCTGCGCGCTCGTCTTCTAATTCAATTGGAAAACTCTACTCGGTGTCTAACCTATACAAAGAAACCTGACGTGCAAGTGTCTAAACGGTTTAACACACATAACTCACAGCAGTTTAATTATTGAGACCTTTTGCTCAGGCCAAGACATTGTTTAATGAGTTTTCCTTTTGTATATCTAAATTTGCAGTCTAAGCCATGCATTAAAGTCGCCGGTTTGTGTGCACTTTCCCACGCATAGCCTTCACTGTCAGATGCAGTGACTGGGTAATTCATACCACATTTGGCTAGATCATGAAAAAAACGTCAAGACAGGTGTCAAAATGCAGGTCTTGTTTACATATATTTTAATTCATCATGCCTAATGTATCCAAATATATTCTATATTTGCCTGTTATACGATCCCAACTACACAATTTCAATGCATGCTTCTTTTACATCGCAAATTGTATTGTATGGTTCTCCTAACAGCACCCTGACAGAAAACACCCAAATTTTTCTCTGCAGTTCAAGATTTTATTGTGCTCTCTGGAAGATTCACACAAGCAGGTATCGGCTGAGAAATTATTTGTTTTTCTTACTCTAAACTTCATCTGAATTATGTACCCAGTAAACAAAATTATTAATTACTTTGAACGTATTGAGCCCCCGATCTGTCCCTGTCCAACTGTGATGCTTCTCACTCTTCTATCGCGGCAAGTCGATGGGCCCTGCCTCACTGTGCAGCCATTGTGTGTCTGTTGGTGTCCTGTTTAATTGTTGTCTATTCTTCAACGACATGGATTTATATAGGACCAAGCCCTCTTCCTAATTGTTAATTGCCGATGAGAATATTGTATTTGTATATTGTTGAAAAAAATAAAATACATCAAACGTGTATTTCCATGTTTTGGAGAACCGATCTATTAGTCATCTCGATGTACGAAAGGGCTATCCAGATTAAATAAAAACATTTAGACTTAGCAATTCAATTCATTATCTATATTATCACTCCATATTCAGACTCAACAAGTAACAATCGTGAATAAAAATATTAAGGAGAGACGAGTAAAAAATATTTCAAATACTTGCTCGCCGAAGGCACATTCGAATATCACCGTTCCACTTTACAGTGGCATGCACAATTCTATACCATTCGATCAGGAATATCTAATGAGAGACTGGAAACAAGTCTATTAGTTTATTTTGTAATCTTGGAGGGCAGATCCCGGCAAATCTTTTCTGGACATCTAAAGTTGGAATGTGTAAAGGAGAGATTGACTCTTAAAATAAGTTACGATATCGTTGAAGAAAGAGTACCCCACTGTGTGCTACTGCGCATGCCTTTTCAAAGACAATTTGAAATTTGGAAACATCATCGCTAGGTAGGGTTATAAATTAAAAATGTATATGCTGAAGATAAAACTACCGGGTTCACGTGGATTTGGGGTCATTCTCTTTAAAAATGGCAGTATTGTGCCCATAGTAAACGCATAAGGGGCACAGGTAGAAACAAAAAGAATGGTAAATTCGCTGGCGTATCATAATGGATGCAAAGTATGGACAAAAAGAATTGTAAATGTATTCGCTGGTGTTTCATGAGGGACACAAGTATAAAGAAAAAGAATGGTAAGTGAATGATGATAATATATTGTATACTTTCTTTCTTTTAAGAGAATTCGCTGGTGTATCATGAGGCACACAAGTATAGAGAAAAAGAATGGTAAGTGAATGAAGATAATACATTGTATACTTTCTTTCTTTTAAGAGAATTCGCTGGTGTATCATGAGGCACACAAGTATAGAGAAAAAGAATGGTAAGTGAATGAAGATAATACATTGTATACTTTCTTTCTTTTAAGAGGATGGAGAAAATAGCCAGTGGCTAATACAGATCTCTCTTCTCGGCTAAATACAGATCACATCGAGATGAGTATATGTTACATAATACAGTTGGAAAAAGAAAAATATATACATAGTAAAACTGAAATAAGAATAGCTAGTAGAAAAGCTGCGATACCAAAGGCAACAGTTACTAATAAAGCAGATACTACGGTAAATTAATCCATGTATATTTACATCACGTACTTAAAGACGTTCGGTACACCGCGTTATGCGCAACCATTTATGGTCCAATGCCTCTATGCAGTTAGAGCTGGTATTTGTCGATACCTGCACTAGCTGCTGTTCGCTTTTCCTATTTTGCACAGTTCCGTTCCAGAAACATGGATTGTTTACGATGAGTGAAAAGGAAAAAGAATGGGCGGTTTGTTAACAAATGCCAAAACAAAGGACTAAATACTTTAAAACAAGGCAGAATACGTCGAAACACGACAGTGGTAGACCAAAACGCATGTACACAATCAGCGAACGCTGACCAAGCCACCGTCGAAAAGTGCTACGCCCACCCCCCCAAATGCCACATGTACATGTAAACACTGACAGTTATAACTGGGACGAAGGTCGCAAAATAGTGGAACTAAGTGTACTAGCCGATAATCTTGTATGCGAGGAATGTAAAAAAAAAAAAAAAACATTGTCCCTAAAAAACACAGAATCAGAAAAACGATATGGCTTGGCCAGTGTACTGTCCATTTCTTGTGAATGTGGTACGATAAACGCTGTCCCAACTGGAAAAAACAACAACAGAGTAATACCCCAGCGTCAAAAGGTGGCACAGGCATATTTGATAATGTGCTACCTGTGCTACCATTCGACACTGTATTAAGTCAACTATAATTTTGATATTCTTATGTTTACCTCTTTTTTCCACATTGCTGTATTGCGCTATGGAGAGAATCTTTAAATGTTTGCCTCTTCTAAGTAAGACTATGAAAGTTTATATTATGACTGGAATATAAAATTAACGACATACTGCCGTTCATTCGAGCTACATACATGTATATTGATATGGTATCGAAGTGAGACAATGAATGGATACCTTTACCTATGAACTTAGAACAAATTAAGTCAACATGCATGAATTCTTTGTACAATTGCAGAAAAAATAGCACCGTATGATACCTTTTTTTGTTAATCAATGAAATCAGTACATATTTTGGAAACCCCCTACAATTTTTCGGGGATTTGTAAATATTTTTTCTATTTCAAATTTACAAAATACTGTGAGCACTTATACATTTTTGCAAGACGAGATGAATTTAAAGTCACATTCCAGCATGTTTTGTCTACATATTTATTATTAAAAGGCTTGATATACAACGCAAACACTCATATCGAGGTACTTTATGCATAGTTATGCATCCTTAATTTGTTTTTTGCTTTTACCCACATATATAATGGATGCTATCAAATTTCTGTAGTCCTCACATGTATCGCCACCTAGCGACAAAAGTAGCACCGTGACATGCCAATTTTTTGCTTGCATTTTGTTTCAAATGCCAATATCTTTGTTCACACCAAAAACCAGAGATTTCTAAATTCTTTTGACCAGTGTACCGAACGTCTTTAATGCGAATCTGTTTGAATTTCTTAGGAACTGCATAGTAGCATCGACCAGCAAACAGTAAACTCTGTATGATGCTGCTTCAGTACCAAATAACAATATATGGGCTTTTTCACAATTTGGGGATCGATTGAAGTTAATATATAAGTTTTCGCTTGTGATAATTTCAGAAATCCTTGCCAAAAGAACTTGTCATGGAGTGTCATGAAGTGGACACTGCAGTAGGTAATGGATAACAGTTTGAGAAAGGCGACTACAAGCACGACTGGGATTTTCGATTAAACGTCTTGCATATAAGTGGGCATTTAAAGCACTGAAATCGACTCAAAGACGATTCAGTAAGATATTTAGCTTTCGTGGACCATGTCTCAACTAACCGAACCTGACAAGGAAATAGATGACACTTCAGATGTAGCTTAAAGATATTAACAGAAGGGCAATTTCTAATGTTCAATGGGAGAGCGTTCCAGAGACGAGTTGTAGACGCGATGAAAGAATTCATTAAAAAAAGATTTTGCGTGAAAACCAGTGAGCGCGCATTGATGTTACGTAACGGATAATGGACCCTCTCGCCGTTGAGCCCAGGGAACGATACGATACGATATATTTTATTTCAGACACTCAAACAGGTACACACATAGTAAAAAAGATACAAGATAATACTAAAGAGTTTACATAAAAAGTAAAAAAGGGCTGGTAAATCTTACAATTGGCATATATGAAAACAATCTTAGATTAAAAGTCTGTAGCCGTTCTCATGCTGAGTGTAGAGTGTCCTTGTCCATAAACCACAAAGTGGGGAGCACAAACGGATATCACTATTTATTCCAAGTCTGTAGTAGCATATTATCTGACATTGATATTCTGCACACAAAACTGTACAGAAATGTCCTTTGGATTTCTATGTCTTAACATTGTTTGACACAAAAATATCACTGGTACTACAGAACCTAGGGTAGCTGAGTAACCATCTGAAAGCATTATTAAAACAAATTTTCAACTTTGTCAAGTCAGTCTTGGAGTATTTACACCAGAGTCACAAAGCATAAAAAGCCATGCAGTACGTTTAAAAAAGCAGAACCTTAGTCCTACGGCTACACATGTAAAATTTCCTTCTTAGCATATTCGCTCTAACACACAATGAGCGGTATTGTCCTCTCACATCTTGATCATCACACAAGTTTTCAGTTAGAACATGATCATGATACTTAAATTCTTCAACAAAATTAAGCCTCGTCCCAGCCAAGTAGAAAGTAGTTTCTACAATAAACAAGGATGCACGAGGTTTCATATACATACATTCTGTCTTTTCTGTGTTATATGCTATATCATGCTCCATTGCATATTCTTCACAGATTGTAACAAGGCATTGCAAACCTTTGACTGAAGACCTAATAAGTACCATATCGTCAGCATAGCTGAGATTATTCTTAAGAATACCAGCTATGTTACAACCAACGCCACTTTTAACAAGCTTAATATTCAGGTCATTCATGTACAAATTAAAGAACCGAGGCGAGATAATTACCCCCCCCCCAGGATACAAAAATTATTTTGAAATCAATGGAACGAAGCTCTACTCGAAAATAGTGAAGATGAAAAAAAGTAAGGACATCTTTAAAATTCAAACATGATTTCGTATTAGAACCTTCCTTTTTTGGAGAATGATTCTCAAATTAAAAAAGATATTACTCGTTTTTGGATCAGCGCCCATAATCTTAAAATGGAAACTGGGCGGCACAAAAGACCAACACATACCCGTCTGCGAAAAGCTTATCCGAAAAATGTGGACAAATTGAAAGTCAAAAACATATAACAATATCTTGTAAAACACTCTCAAAACAACGTGATAACCTTTTGCAACAACTTACTTACATATTTCCCTTGTTTTCTTCCCTTTCGGACTCAGAAAAATTCTATTCATCATGAAACTGGACGGTAATAATTTGATATATTACACTGCAAAATTTTTTGGTTCCAATATCGCCACCAGAGGGAAGCTCTGGTAGCTTTCTTTATGTAACTTAGTTTGGATGAGCATTAACGCATATAGGTGCTTAATGCTCGTATATGTAGGACACCTTTGTATTTCATTTGTACTTTATTTGTGTGTATGTGTGTGCTTGAATTGACAAAATGTCACATTGTATTATTTGTGATGCAGTCAATAAAGTTTATTTCATTTCCTCCCTTACGCACTCCATTAGTTACTGAAAAACCACAAAGAAAGCGCTGGACCTCAACGTACACAGTATTGTTGTGTTGAGAACCAAACCATCAGACATTTTAAAACATAACTGGGCATATTAATGTCAAGCATCTTACGAAGAAGAGTCCAGTGATTGACGGTATCAAAGGCTTTCTTTGCGTCAATGAAACATGTATGTTGGCTATCAGGTGCAACGGCTTTGTTGCGGTTGCATTGGCACACCAGCTATTACGTTTCCATTTTCACCCTTGCCGATCAAGGAAACGGAAAGCAAATAGACCAAGTAGCTGCACAAAACAGGCGTCAGCGACGGTAATGTAAGTGTGTTGTGCACCGTATGCTTGAAAACGCACTGAAACTTCATTCAACATGGAGAATAACAGATAAGGAACACATACATGCATGATTTTACCATATTCAAGCAAGAAATATGTACTTTATTCACATGTATACGGAGTGGTACATGTATGTGTAACATTGGTCGTGGGATACTGGCCTTGTGGTATTGCTAGACAAGCAGCATCGGTGCTCTCGCACTCAGACTATTTTCATACACCTGTGATTTAGCTAATGCAATATAAATTAAATTAGCAAACCGTCTCAAAACCTTATTTGGAATTCCATCAGGGCCCCGTGTGTTGCTAATCGATAACTATTTTAGCAACTTTAGAGCCTCGTCCTCAGTAATGATAATACTGTCGAGTCTGATCTGTTTTATGCTTAATCACAGGTAATTCAGAAGTGAAGTCGTCCTGTATTCATTGAGAAGCGAAATAGTTATTTGCGAAATTTGTTTTTTCCATAGAATAAATATAAATAGACCCATTTCTAATCAGTGAAGGAATAGTTTTTTTCTATATCCAACCACAAGCTTGCTTCAGACTTTCCCACCACCTTTTGTGTTCGTTTTTTTTTTTACCAGAAAGCATATCATGAACCTTTGTAAAATAAGCCCGTTTGGCCATCCTGACGAGGTCCACAACTTCATTTCTGAGCCTACGATACCATGCACATTCGTTCTCACTGCCAGACATTTTCTCCCGTTTATAAGCACGATCCCTGGCCCTCATATGGTGGCGAAGCTTACCGGTCATGAATGGCTAATCCTTGGGTCTGATTGTAACTTCTGTGTGTGGTATACACTAGACGCCACATCCGACAGAAACTCTGTTATACATTGACAAGCATCATTGATAAATGGTAAATCAATTCTCAGGCATATCATAAAAGACACCAGTATGGGCAAAAAATAGTCAAAAATTCGTTGGCACATCATAAAGGGCACAGGTCTCGACAAAAAAAAAAATGGTAATGAATTTGCTGGCGTATGACATAACTCCACACTTGTGCCATAGCAAACATGTTACGCATTGATCTCGTTTTAACCAGGTGAACGATTTCCGTTCAGCGTGTCAATAAGATCAGAAATAAAGTCAGAGTAAATCTTCACATTACACAATCTCCTGATTTTTATTATAACAATACCTTATCCTTTATAAGTCTTTGCACATCACTGGGAGGGGAAGACTCCATTATAAGAAGCGAACAACTGTGCTGTTAAGACGAGTTCACCTCATTCACTTTCCCTTTTTAATGCGATTTGACAACAATGTATTTTTTTTTCGCTTGATTGATGAGTCAAGTCCAGAGCAGAACCTTTATTCTTGGTTGTCTATACAATATCTAATTCTCTGTCGGAATAGTTACAACATACCCTCATGACGTTTGAATAATTCACCTGTAAGAGGCTTATGGCTCTGTTCATATATGATACTAGAATGACTGACGATTAGTGCTTCAACTCGGGGCACTAGTAGGGATTTGAATCACATGCGATCACTGATCCAACTAGGGGCGCCAGTGGGGCTTAGGTCGGAAACATTTTGTAGGGAGACAGCAATCCATGTTCGAGTGGTTACCCTGGTGGACCACACGAGTGGTTTCCAGGAGGTACCTTTGCCACAGTTACTGTCATAGGATTGGCACCAGGAAAATTAGATTTTAATACCACTGTGGGCTGCTGGTATCATTCTGCGGGCCACATGCACCTCGGGTTGCTGCAAGAACTTTATTTTTATTCCAGGTGGGCAGTGGTGCTGGTGAGTGGCCCCATACCACTGTGGGCTGCTGGTATCATTCTGCGGGCCACATGCACCTCGGGTTGCTGCAAGAACTTTATTTTTATTCCAGGTGGGCAGTGGTGCTGGTGAGTGGCCCCACCAGTGGCCCTCCAGCGGGTAAAGTGCCCAGCTTCCCGCTGGTATTGTACTTCTTTTGCCGCAGAATGAATACCATTTGAAAAAAACATCACCATTATCACAAGCCATAACTTGTATCTCGTTGCTAGTGATGGTCGTATCTATTTCATAAAGATATGTTCAATATGCTTCAATTTCTGCTTCAGGTATCTGTATGACTGATTCTTCATATAGTTCGACCAATTACGTACACCTAGATTTTTCAACTTGACACAGTCACGTCATTAATCTTACGTACAATGACAGTTGTTTGTACTCCTACATTACACATGTAGGTGTATATATATATATATATATATATATATATATATATATATATATATATATATATATATATATATATATATATATATATATATATATATATATGTATATATGTTTATTGGTACTACTTGTGTACATAGCTGGGAAAAAAGAAGAAACACATGCACAATAAATCGGATATATACTTTTTACATTTTGAGATCCTAAATGAACCAACCTGTCAGAAACCTTTGTCGTTTGTCAGTAACCCTGTCCGAAACCTGAGTTCCTCTGGGGCATAAAAAGTTACTCTGTACACAGAGTTACCAACAGATCAGTTACTTCTGCGGAGAGAAAGGAGAAATCCCTCCTATCTCTGAAATCGACAAGGTCTGATATAACTCCTGCGACATCAGTGTCCTCTTCAGACATACCTCTCAGGGATCACTGGCATTCAAACTTCTGATGCAGCATTACACGACTCGATGTTAAGTACGTCATAAACAAAGCCTAGGTTGTAATCTGCAGAGCATACTAATTTTTGTTGTTGTCACAGTACCAGTATTTCTCAACTCTTCCAGCAATAAAATCAGCCACCAACAAATCATTGGCACTCATATTCACGTAAATCTTGTAAACATTTAACCATATGTCATATATGTGCATGGATTAAGTGATATAGGCCTTATCGGTAGAGTATACCATGTACATAATGGTGAACTGAGGGAACACTGTAATGAGTGCTGAACAGACTCTCTTCCAGGCATGATGAGTCCTGGAAAGGCTCATTCCCAATGGTGCAGTAGCAGGCATGTCATGTTTTCATTACTCCTACCCGGCATAGGCGACATTCCAACCTATATAGGCTTGTCGCAAATATGGTTCAGATGAATAATATCGATGTTGGAGTTGCGGCAAACAATTTCCAACACGTTTCACAAAGCTTGATTTGAGGTCATATCTGTGATTTTATTGGACGTCAGAGAGAGGCACCCTTTTATTTTGTTTTTGTTTTTGTTTTAAATTGAAGAACAAAAATAATTTTCGTAGCACAACTAATATGTTGTTTTGTGAACTGGAATATAGAAATGAGACATAATACCACTTTATCACAGGACGCTGACATGAAAGGTCAAGGTCATGCAACTATATCATGATATTCAGGGTAATTAAATTTAGAGGTTTTTTGCACCTTTCCATATATATATATATGTATATATATATATATATATATATATATATATATATATATATATATATATATATATATATATATGTATGAATACGATTTTCATTCCATTCATGTTACAGAGCTGAACCACATGTTGCAGCATGTACACATATATACAAAAATACGGAAATGGGGGAGATTTAAGAGAGTGGATATATATATATATATATATATATATGCTTGTGCATATGGGTAAGTAATTTTCATGAACATAAGGACGCAAACACACACACACACACACACACACATATATATATATGTGTGCTTGTGCATATGGGTAAGTAATTTTCATGAACATAAGCACGCAGACACAAACACACACACACACATATATATATATATATATATATATATATATAAATATATATATATATATATGTATATATATAATTGGCCATCTATGTGAACACATGTATATTTGAATATATACTTATGTGTGTAGCTTTCATGTCAACTCGGTAGTGTCATATATTTTATGAATAAACACAAGATGATCAGTACCAAAAGCCCTCTCAGTGCCCAGAACCACATCGGATACCAGAAACTGACATTCCTGTTGCAGATACAAGCAGTCCTGAGAACAAAAGAGCCTGACAAATGGACCTATCATGGAGACTTGTCCAATATGTTCAAGGCAATCTGTATGTTCCAGGTTGGATCATGTTTAACAGTTTTGCTACAGTGCCCTTTATGCATGATCCATCTTCAGATTTTTCAACAGTCACAGAAAATACCATAGGATAAGAGTAAGGTTTCTTTTTTTGTTTATACTTACCATGAGTAATCTTGAAATGTCAAATTAATATACCGCCTGATGTGTTAATTCTGATGTAACTGCCGCAGTTGCTCTTAAACATATGTACAACAAGTGCTTATGGGATTTTTTCGGCAGTGTTAATTTTGACTTTAAACGAGCTTGAACGATCAAACCAACACATTTGCTTCTATCTCTGTATTATCCAACGTTCTCTGCCTATTTCTCTAATCAACTTCCTTCTTTTGCTGGCAGCTTAGTATACTGACAGGTCAGGAACACCAAAAAGTGGCAGGTCTACCATGTCTCTTTTTATCTTGGTCACAAGTGAAAATTTTTTGAATATTAAGTGGTTTGAGCTATATGTTTTGGACAAATTAAATTTTGTGGTTAATGAAGAATACTTCGCAGATTGAGAGGACTGGTTTGAAATCCATTTTTGGGTGACTGCCTGTCTCAAGTCAGGGGTGAAATTTCTTTTTTCCCATGGGTATTGAAAGCTGAATGTTGATGTTTTGGTAAGTATTGAATCTGTATTTTATTCTTCTCTTTAACTTTGCTTTCAGTGTTGCTGCCATACCAAAGAAGAAAGAAAATCATGAAACAAAAAACACCATCAAGTGCCAAAGTTTATTTGGTCATTTAAGGAGATTCAATGCCACCAAATTTCAACGCAACTTGATTGACGGATTTCATATAAATTTGATAATATACCAAAAGCGGACAAAACATAAACCGTGACAAAAAAAACAAAAAAAAAAAAACATGTTGAACATATACAGATCTATCTTCAATTATATCAATTTTCAGTGCCCTAATGAATCTTACCAGGGTGACTACAGAGCAAGGCCTAATTCATATCATTATAACTGCTGGTTCAGCCAAATGCATAAAAACCCAGGAAATTGTATGAAACAACGATCAGAGGTGATGGACAAATTCACAATGCATCTTGAAGGAATGCATTTTGTTATGGCCTACATAGTCAGCTTTGGTTATCTGTTTGGTGATGGTGGTCTTCTGTCAATGTGAGTAGATTCCCACATATATGCAGAGGCAACAGCAGGGCAAATGCTCCAGGGAAAACAGTTTTTCAGGCCAATCAGGAGCCCACATATTGCTGGTGATGCAATATATAGGCTGTATTTCCCGGGAATGTCACGCTGGTTGCAAAGTGAGCAAATGGTCTTTCTAAGTCCCAGAGTCTTTACTTTCTGAGCTGCAAGGGGCATATTCATCACACAACCAGTCCCTTCTGTATGACATTTTTGATGAACTAGAGGAACATCTGCCCCAGATTGAAAGACATATATCAAAGCAACTGGCAGAGGTGAGTCTGCAACTTTTGATTTTTGATACAGCAACTGCAGAGGTCCAATCTGCATTAATACAGTGTGTTGAGACTGGAAGGCACAAAACACAGAAGCATATTGAAGAAAAGCTGTCTGAGGCAACAAAATGTGACAGTTTTTGGAAACCCATCTCTCGTGATAAAACCGCCACATTTTCAAGGATGAGGAAGCCTTTGACAGTTCAATCAAAGCAAGAAAATTACTTGCTATATCAAAGCACGTGAAGGGTCGTTGATCTAGAGAAGGTGCTCTAACATAAATTTGCTGCCGTTCCCCCATCTTCATTCAATGATGGTGACAGTTTCAGGAAATCAGCAAAATCATGATTGGCCAAAACGCTTGAGGCAGTTTGTGAGATCCCTTTCCGGACACAGTTGGGGCCTGACAACTTTTGCAGGACAGCCTACCTGATTGATGGCATGGCACTGATATTTTCTCTCAATAATGCGAACTTTCATACTTTTAATGATCTAGCTGAGGTGGTCATTAGAAGGTTGATAGTCTTGCTGCCAGGGAGTGAAGGCATTTGTACCGTGGCCTTCATATTTAAACAGATATGATAATATGATATCTGTCAAGTCATGTTCAGAGTGGTCCAGGCACAGCAATGATGGAGCTACCCATGTCATATCAGGCTCCCTCAATGTACGCCAGTGCAACAAGTTGTTAGAAAATGAAGGCAATAAAGCAGCATTGGCTGCGTTTGTGTCCTCGTATTTAGTTAGAAATGCTTAAGCACAACTTGTAGGGAATTGCAGGGTCGTGTTAACACGTCCCTGTGAATTGTAAGCCCATTGTTGCTGACGGTTTTCACAATGGCGAGGAAACTAGCAGACTCCTAGCAGGGACTGAAACTGTAGTCAAGCGGCTAACTCATTGATATTCATCTAATGAAGAAGCATATACCGGCATCCTTCTGCATGTTATTGATGCAGTTTGAGACCACTCACGCCTGGTTGTTTGGAGTGACAACACAAAGGTCCTTGTGTTGTTGCTGTATTATTGTCATTCTACGTATTCAAAAGCAGTTGCAACCTTTATGCAAGCTGTATGTGTCCATGGGTCCACTGGCAGGCATAGATTACTGAAAAGCTCAGGTCATTAGTTTGCCACTGTTTACCAACAGTCCATGTATGACTGGCTGTGATACTACAAGTGCTTTATACACGACTGGAAAATGCACTGTATTCAATGTTTTAACGACGAACTCTGACATGCTTGAACCTCTGACAACATTCGGTTGATCTGAGTCATATGACAGCATAATGCCTGTTGCCCAACGCTTTGCTGTTCTCCAAAATAGAAAACAAAAGAATGAGTCAAGTGAAGTTTGTAGAGCACTCGACCAACTTAGATATGTTCTTGCCACTACAACCAGCAAACCAGCTGCAAACTGCCCCCCTGCCCTTGATGCTTATAGGCAGCATGTTATGTGGTGCTTGCAACAAGCTGGGATTTCGTGTCAAAGGCATATCCAAAAGCCAGATTTTGTACAATCCACTGACTATGGTTGACGACTGAAAAGTAGTAGGAAGCTAAACGCAGTTGTGATCACTAAATATTTAGTTCCAGAGGATGTGAGAGATGTTGTGAATCTGTATTGCACTGATACTGTGTGTATCTCAAGAGCACACTGTCAGTGTGAAGCAACAGGGTTAGCCTGTATTGATACATGTCATTGCGAAGATGCCTATGACAATGTTGCACAGAATAATGATGAAGAAGACACAGGTAGTGACTTAATCTTGTGCGTCACACTCTTGTATGCTAACAAAAATCTAAAAAATTGAAAAAAAATGGAATATTGATGTTGTCTGTGAGTTAAAATTCACAATGGAAAATGGTTGTCTGTGAGTCAAAATTCACAATAGCATTAGTCGCTTCCTAAGCAAGATATTTTCAGAATAGCTGCAAAAGGATATTCTGTGACAATTTTTTGTTATTTCAAAACTATTCATTTCATCTCGATCACCTAATTGTATGCAAATTTAAACAAACAGACCTCCAGGGAAAAAGAGATTCTCCAGAATAATCGGTGTTAATGAAATCCAACTTGCCTAAAATATTTCAAAATTTTCTTGTTTTGAGCATTCTGTTGATCGATGCAGAACAGTCTGTCAGGTATGTTGCTACCCATAGATCCCAGAAATAAATGATACAGATAAACAAGGTTCACTGTGTTACCGACAGTGAAACAACGTGGCTAAATGTTGGAGGGATCAAGGGGCGCACCGTTCACGAAATTACGCAGGAAAAAGGATGCTTTCAAGTTTCATGAAATTCATTTTGTAAAAAGTTGTATTTCGTAGATCTACAGAATTCCGAGGAAAATATCTTGGTTTCACACTTTACTATTTAATCAAATAGTTCGTATGTCATGATTTGTTGACATGTTCAATCACGTTTTTGACTGGTAGTTAATTAGCCTTTCATGGGTAACAAAATTATTGTTTATTTTAACTTTTACAGTTCTCGAAAAGTTAAAATGCTGCAGTTATTGTTCACGGAAAAAGCCTACCCCATGCCATATATAATAGTATATTTTAGAGAGAATGCTTACCCATGCCAGACCTGTATCACCCGTAATCCCTTTGCGCCCATAACACACCTGGCGATAGTGAAGAATGTCGCGCGGGCATGTACAAGATCGTCCTTTTAATTATATTCCATACTCCAGGATCGCTAATCTATCGACGGCATTATAAATTAAAATTACAAAGAGGTACCGGGATCGCCAAAATAGAACTAGCTGATTAATAACTTACCATGCAGGTGTCCTCGAGACTATTACGTTGCACATGTACACTTCAGATTTGGGATTCACCTGATTATCAGGTGAGAACCGCTTCCCAGATTAATTGGGTGAAAACAACCTCCGTTAAAGTCCCTATAGATTAAATGAGTGTGGAACTAGAAAAGAAGATTTGCTCCAAAGCAAATGTATTCGTGTGCCTTCAAGAGTTATAAATATAACTAGATGAAAATTTAAGTCCGAATGACCTTGACCTCTGACCTTTAGAGGTCACATGTAAATTACAAAGATGTGCTGTGTTGCAATACCTACAATTTGAGTTCAACATGATCAAAATTGGATGAAAATTGACCACGTTATAGCTAGATGACCTTTACCTTTGACTTTCAGAGTTTACATGTAATTATAAACAGCATGCAAATTGAGTCCAACATGATTATAAATTGGAAAGAAATTGACCAATTTATGGTTGGATGAAATTTCAAAGGTCCAAATAACCTTGGGTTTTGACCTTGAGAGGCCACATGTAAAATACAAAAATGTCCATCGTACAATATCTACAGTTTGAGCCCAATATGATTAAACTTGGATAAAAATTGAATGAGTTATGGCTAGAAGAAAATTCCAAATTGAAAAATGACATTAACCTGACAAAATTGGAAAGAAAGAAAGAAAGAAGGAAGGAAAGAAAGAAAGAAAAAACGAAAGAAAGAAAGAAAGAAACAAAGAAGGAAGGAAGGAAGGAAGGAAGGAAGGAAGGAAGGAAGGAAGGAAAGAAAGAATATGTCTGTATTGGCACACCGGCATAATAAAAACAAGTATGTCGAATAGCTGTTTTCCATTCACTGTGCACTGTAAAACTCGAGCGTTACTACCAGGTTGACCATATCATACTGTTGATTTTGTACATGATAGATTATTTTAGCCTATGCCCGCATTAAAAAGGATATAATACTGTTGAATCAACAGGATATTGCTATTCCAATACGCTTTGTCTGTAATTCTAAGACCTATGCCTACAATATGTAATTAATTAGAATTGGACATTTTCTGGTACAATTGGGCATGGGTATTTTTCTTTTAGTTTTACCGCATGTGCCTATTTTAGCTCCGCGGAGCAAAATGTGGTACTTCCATGCCATTATATTAGGATTTTTGAAAAAACTAAGAACTTGAGAACGGCATGAATAAAATACTTCAGAATTAACCTAATGTCCCTGACACAGATTAAGATTTGGTTTGACGAAAGGGGGTCAGAAACAAATAAACATTATACAGAGAGCATAACATGCACTGCAGATACACAAATTTATTCCTTTAGCCGCTCGCCTGCGTGGCATTTGTTTGACATGTTTCATATCGTTCTCGCCTTAAACCAACCAATAAAGTGCATGTCTGTGTACAAAACTGAGCCAATCAGATGAGGTCCTTAATTTGCCAAATGGTATTATTACTCGCGGGGCTTATCGCATGCTATTAAAAATATAAAGAATACACCACCCCTTCGTGCATCAAGTCTCCCAAGTTTAATGCATTATGGATCATTTGGAGTGGCATATTGACCATAACGTGTGGCTGCCGTTTCTTGTAAACTAAAAACCTGTTCATGGGTGACCGACCGTCACATGCATGTATTCAAAGTCGTGTATGGCCATAATTTCCCTGTGTTTTGACAGAGTGTATAATGTTTGAACAGGCATGGTTAGGCATCAAATGTGTTGTATAGTTAAAAAAAGGACGCCGGCAAAAGATTCACGTGCAATGGAAATTGTAATTACCGTCGTTGGGGGTGGGGTGGGTGGGGTGGGTGGGGTAGGGCTGAAAGCCCATTGAGTTGTCCATTGAACAAAATCGACATTTGTGAACAAAAAAGGAAACTCATTTGCGTGTGGCACTGTGTGATATCGTTGACGGTCTTTCGGTGGCTGTAACGGTATCGTTGACGGTCTTTCGGTGGCTGTAACGGTTATCTATTTATGTGTTTTGAACTGAATGAATGAATCTGTATTGGCTGCATCTATTTACAATGGTAAAGCATTTTGCCTGTACAATACAACACAACACAACGCGGTTTTTTACGATGCGATTCAAAACATAACACAGCGTACACACAACTTACACACAAATATGTTATCACAGCAGAAAAAATATATAGCATCCCACCTATTTAGTAAATTGAAAATTTTACCATCGAACTTTTAATTTCAACAGTGTAATTTATAATTTTGGGACCAGAAGTATAATTTCGTAATCTTCGCATTTCGCTTGCATATTAAATTTCCCTTCCGAATTTAGACCCTCCAAATTGACAAAATCTTATGACATGTCACTCATCAAAATAGCTCTCTGATTGGGAAATTTCTTATAAAAATAAACAATGAATTTCAACTTCGATTATATTGCATATGTCACATATCTTTCTGCTATCCAAGGCGTTTTTCAAACGATACCAATTTTTACAAGTACGAGTAAGTATCTGAAGAGAATATGGATATTATCCTGTTTCCCTCAATGCAGCAAGATTACACGCTTTCTTGTTTACCCCAAGATCATATTTCAGCAAACTGATACAGACTTTTTTCAAATTCGATTTTGAAGTAGGCTGATATATGGTCACAAGCAATGGATTTGGAAGGTGGGATAACATATGCACCCCATATATATATATATATATATATATATATATATATATATATATATATATATATATATATATATATATATATATATATATATATATATATATATATATATATATATATACAACAACTAACAATGAAAAGTCTAGCATCGGTGTGTGAACTGAACAACAAACAAAGCTGACAATAGATTTACAGGCTTTATTACACAATGGTTTTATAGCACATTTGAAATTTCCATTTGATGTAAATCAACGCCTAAATATGTATCACTATCTACGATATCAGGTCTAAAATTGTGAATATAAAATTTTTAACAGCCTTGTTCCTGATTTATTAAATATAATTACTTTTGATTTGTCTACGTTTATACTCAAATTCTAATTTTTACAACATTCTTCCAGTTTATCCAAACAAAACTGCAAGCCAGTGTTGCTTTCTGAAAAAAGAGCTACAGCATCGGCACATAATAAACAACTATATTTGTCTTTTGACAAAACCACTGGGCAGCATTCCTCTGTAAACATATTGGCAGGTCGTTAAGAAACAAATTAAACAACGTGGGGCTGATGACACTCCCTTGCTTGACACCATTTTAAAGATATATAATTGTTGATTATCCAGACTGAAGCTTGTGCTGTAGGAAAGATTTTGTATACACATCCTTCAAAATTCTATACAAGTGTCCATCAATACCATACTTTAAGAATTTATACAATAGACATTCCTGCCATGTAGTATCAAACTTCTTCTTTAAATCAATAAAGCATGTATAAAGGAATTTCTTTTTACCAAACACTTTGACATTTTTTTCTATCAATGTTCTCAAAATAAAACTCTGATCACTTGTACGTGAAGTCTTTCTGAAACCAGCCTGATATTTATTGTTTAAAGTCTGTTCTTCCATGTATTTTATTAGGCGTTTATTTAAAATAGAGCAAAATATCTTAGACACACAACTATTTTTTTTTATTTATTAGAATATATTTTACCAGGGTAACCCGTTCAGTCTATAACTGTTCATCCACGGGACCCTGGGCTACAAGACAACATAAAAGTAAACATGGAAGGAGATAAAATAAATTCATACAAACATTCATACATACATTCAAACAACGCAAGATATATTGATGACATTGCTTGCGTTAATGTACAAAATTTCAGTGAAATTGCTAAAGAAATTTACCCAAAAGATATCCCTTGGAGGGTAACAATTCAGATGGTTTCAGAGATGTGTTTTTGGACTTGGATATTCAGGTCACTAATGACAGGTTTTGTATTAAAGTCTATCACAAAATAGATGAGAAAAACTTTGAAGTGGTTAATTATCCTTTCCCGGACAGTTATATTTCGGAAACTATTGGATATAATACGTTTTTGTCACAGATTTTGAGATTTGGTCGTATTCGTTCTAAATTTCAGGACTTTGCATCTGGAACCAAATTTATTTACAATAAACTTGAGTCAAGAGGATTCAAAGATGTACTTTTGATCAAATATTTCTACAAATTTTGCTGTAAATATCCCGAGATGGTTAGAAAGTTTGGCTTCAATAATTTTAGAGATTTTAGACTTGCCTGTTTTGCTACTTAATTTTGTCTTTTGGCATCATTCTGTTTTAATGTTCACCTTTCAGACATTTTAGGCTAGCTTGTTTTCTGTTAGGTCAAACCCCCAGGGGCTATAGGTAGGAAGCAGCTACTGACGACAGTTACAAGCTTGCCTAATTGTGCTTGATATCAGGTTAAGAAATATTATATTTTCATTGCATTCTATTGACTTAAGTACAAATAATGACTTTCATTCTTTTCTGACTTGCCCTATAATTTAGCTGTTAATATCCAAAGATTATTAGAAAGTTTGGCTACAATAATTTACAGTTTTTAGACTGGTCTGTTTTGCTACTTAATTTTATCTTTGGCATCATTCTGTTTTAATGTTCACCTTTCAGGCATTTTAGGCTAGCTTGTTTTCTGTTTGGTCAAACCCCCAGGGGCTATAGGTAGCAAGCAGCTACAGGCAACAGTTAAAATCCTGTAAAGAAAAATTGTTTTGATAACATGTTTTTTGACATAAATGCTAATGACTTTCATTCTTTTCTGACATGCCTAAATGCACATTTACTCAAAATTGACAGTATTTTCTCAAATGTCACAAACCTGACACATTAAGTTGATACATTGACTCAGAGTTGGCAGTTATATTGAGCTTAATTTTTGAGGGGGTAGGTGTCATCACAGAGTTTGTTTTACATTTCTGGTGCAGGATGTCCATTGTTGCAGTCCTTGTTGGGATTTCCCTTGGTTTGTACAGGTGGTCTAGTTGCAACTGTTTATTTTACTATCAATGGGACTGAATATCAGGCCCCAGCTTGTTTCCACTTCAGTTATACACTGGCGGGTGGTTTAACTAGGATAAGCTGTCCAGCTAGAAAGGGTACATATTGGTTCAGGGCTAAGTCAAATTGTTCTTATCTGAACCTGTACTATACAAATTTAGTAATTATGGTTTGTTTGACAGGTGTTCTTCTTTCATAATGAAGCTCTGCATTTATAAGCAAAACTTCACGTATTTAGCTAATTCATCATTTGCCACGTTCTTATTTATTCTTTATTATGTGGGTTGTCTTTGCTGAATATTTAGCTTAGACACGGAGCCGCTACTCAGAGAGACATGTACGGGTAAAAGGCTCCGAAACATGTTGAGTAGTTACCCGCTGAAGACCCTTTAATTTAAACAAAGGTGATGTGATATTATTCCCAAGATCGTAGAACCACTTCAGTCTGTGTATGCAAATAAATTGAGCACAGGACAGTCACAGTCCATTTGGTCATGTTAACATCACAAAGAGCTTATGTTGTGAGCAATTCTCCCCACATTTCTTTGAAGCTTGGTACAGTACCTACACATGATGTGTAGTTAGGCTGCTGACAGGACGTGTAGATGCCACTACGTGGCTTTTTATTGCAATACTTCCTTCTGCTTCCTTGGTTTAAACGTATTTTATTCAAAAAACAATCGGCCGACAGGCTCACCAGCCTATATTAGCGCCTCTTGTACATATAATTCTAATATATAATATATTCTGCTTCCTTCTGTACATCTGTGCAGACACAATTTTGTGTGTGCAACTCCTCCTACGCTTTTCTACAGATTTCTTTCAAGATGGACGCAGTAATTTTAAATGATGTGCATATGTGCATCAAGTCAACTGTTTAGGTACAACTGGATATCTTTCATTGTGAGATGACTGCAGTCGCCATGTCTCTGGATTTAATGTTTTCAACATTATTCTACATTCATTGCAAGTCCATATACTTTATGCGACTACTAGTAAACTTGCCCAAGAGTGGTCTCTGAATGCAGCTACTGTACCGACGTATCATCCGAGTGAGGGTATCCAGTCTGTCCGCGACGACCGGTATATTTTTAAAGTCTGCGAATGACAGCTATAAGCTCCGGGATCCTGTGGTGCCACCTGGCTGCAGGAAGGATACTGACTGGAAGCAGCGCAGATCCATGAACTGCTGTGATAAAAATTACTGCTTGAGAAAGCTGAAAGCTTAAGGACAGTTAAGACACCAAAAAACTTTGTATGGTCGATTTTGAAATGTTAACGGTTTTTACAAGATGAATGTCCTTTCTATTAGTTGTCATAATTTCGAACTTTCAACGAAAGTAGAAATATGAGAAAAACGCCAAAAAACACACAGGCATGTGGACATCCGAACTCCATGTGTCATTCTTTTGGTTTTCAGCCGCCAAACGGAACAATGCCACCCGTCAATCATTCTTAACAGCCTGTCACGTGGTTGCAGGTAGCAACGGCCCATGGCAAAAGGTGAGTGGTATCAGGGCGGCAATGCGAAATAAGGCAGCATGCCGAAAGTATGTTTGTGGGCAGGGAAAAGATGCAAACATGCTAACATATCATAGCCCTAGTGGTTTACTTTATAGTTATCTTGCTTGTTTTGCGTTCTTATGAAGGGAGCCTTTAAATGTTCAAGAGGAGCGGGAATCGTCAGACGATCACCCTTTAAACTTCAAAGGGCGTGCCGCGATGGATTACCCCAGTGGTCCTTCACCAAAGATAGGTGGGGGAAAAACTGACACCCTAATCAACAATACCAGCGTACATAATAATATTTTATCGGAACCCAGGGATGAGGAAATAAAAGTACAAATAATCACATCGAAATAAGCATGAACGTGAACAGCAGAGAAAACACACAAAATAGCGTTACAAAGCTCAGGTTGGAAAGAGAAATGAAACTCATTGAGAAAACAACTACGAAATGATGAAAAGCTAACTAAGTAAAGTGTAAAGACAAGTCTAACAAGCTAACTACATAAGGTATACAGATAGGAGACGAGTAAATACAATAAAACACTATCCCTAAAAACGAGATGACGAGGTAGCGGGCTGAAGACCAAACCGCCATCCGTACGCTGACCACGAGCGGCGGCAGGCCGCCCTACCGAAGCAAGGCAACACAACTTTCGTTGCTAGGCTTGAGGTCACGGGGCCGGAAAGGCCGCCTCCATGACGTCACACTTTGAAACCAGACTGTCGCTGCTGCCGTTTGACAGATCGCTGAATAATGTTTTCCGTACTTCAAAGTCTCTTTTATTCATGTGATTGGCCAAGAATTGATTGACAACCTCTCCAAATAATCAGGGACGATGTTTACTACGTTTTGTACACATATCAGCTCAACTTGAGCAAATGGTATTGTTTCAGAGGCAAATGATCAACATCAAAGGCCCTTGAAACTTGTTTTCTCAGAAAGGACCAGAGCCCCACCTAAGAACGGTTATTCCAAGAATATGGCTGGGCGAAGTTTAATCAGGTTAACGGCTTTTGATTCTTTGATGTCTGAACTGCAAAAACAATTCAGCGATTCTCTAAATTTTGCTTCGTTCTTTTTCTATGAAATGAAGAAAATGAACATCCTAAAAATCACAGGGAAAATTGAAACGTCAAACTTTGAGGATGGATAACAGAAAAACAAAACCAAACATAAAAAATCGCAGGATCGTTTTTTGTTGTCAATATGTTAGGATTAAGATCCAAGTATAATTATGATTTTATCACAAACAGTTAGTGACTTATATCGACATTTATGGGGTGGATGCTTTGCGGTCAACTTTCAATTGTTTATTCAACAATTAACATCACAGACACCCAAATACGGGGCATATAAATTCTTTGGAGTATGACGAGTAGACATATATGATATGTTATCCTAACGCAAATACATTTTGAGCTAGGATTGACTTAAGTGGGATTCATTTTTGGTGTCTTACCTGTCCTTAAGAAAAATCACCTTACTAAGTTTTGAAACATACAAGATGCTACACATATTTAGAAATTTCCATTTGTTTGGTAGAAAGGTGTTATTTCGGAATGCTACAGTAGCATAACTGGTACAAGTGCCCTCATCATGGCAGAGGCAAGGCTATGTTGCCAAGCAACTGAGGAGACCAGAGCAGGTCTGCAGTTAACGACACGAGATGCACGATCACCTTTTTGACATTCAATTTTAAGATTTTTGCAGATTTTGACAGCTGTACATCATATCTATCGACTGGTGAAATTTCAATTCGGAAAGCAAAAAATAAATATAAGAAAATGACTGAAAAAAACATTTGCATATTAAATACCACATGGGTCTTTCTGGCTCCTTTCATATAAAAAGACAATAGCAACCGAAAATCATACGAGCTGTGAACAACGTGATGGCCGTTAGAGAACGGTCGCTGATGCCTCAAGCTTTGTCAGATCACAGATACGGTGAATGCTGCATCATGTTGGTAGCCGAGCGCTTGGTCTGACCAAGCAAGCTACACGAATGACCATGGTCTGACTATGTGAGAGTGTTAGCCAATATCCCGGGCCAATATGGATTATGAACTCTTCATCAAAGGCCAACAAAACCGTCTTTGTTGTTGTTGTTTTTTTTCATGAAGACCTTGAAAGAGTGTGGTCATTTACGCTTTGATTTTTACGAATTTATGAACCAACTGACTGTGAAGTAGTTCGAAGAAAACGTGTCCCGCAAGGAATTTTGTTTGCAGTTATGACTGAAACCATTACTCACAGCTGTCCGTACGTTAAAGGTCCTATTGATTGGTGGGGTCTAACTTCCCATAAAGTTTGGGTTCAAATGTCTTAGAAATATTATCCGGTCATTTTACACATATATCAGTATTTAAAATGATGATTTTAATGCATTTAAAATGAGCCAACCAAGCCACAAGCGCGACTTTCCTCCAGATCATGGTCGCTGGCACCAAACTGTTGCCTACGTAGACAGACTCAGTATCGCTGGCGAGGTGTAATATAATCAGAGGTGTAATAATCATGGAAGCCACAGTCTATGTCCATAGGCAAACGAAACTGTTGCGGACGCCATAAACGCAACCTTTCTCTCAGCCAGCGTGCGATAGGTCACAGAACTGCATTCGTGCTGAACAAGTAAATAGAAAAGCTAGCCAACGTGTGCCTTTATTTGGCCTGGTATTTTAAAGTCAACTCAAACTGAACACAGCATTGTTCGATGCGGTTGTTCGGTGATCATTTTCGTAGTATTACGCTAGATTCCATGTGCCCGTTCTTCGAGTTACCTGGGCAAACGGTCCTTAAGGTTAAAGATCTGAAGTCAGCACCTATGGATAACCTCCAATCACTTTTTCATATTTTGGAATAGTTTGATATTTAAACTACATGCTCCGAAAAACTCAGATGTGAAAAAATAAAATTTATATGCGAAAATTGATCTCAAAACTTTTTTTTTCACTGAAAAGTTAAAGCAGTGCCGAGCACATCGGTTTTGTTCGCATGGGCATGATAATGAAGGATGTCATTGTTTGTACAGTCATTAGTCCATGACCCCTGGAAACCAATTGACAAGGGTCACTCATAGGGAACAGGAAACCATTGGCTGTGGAGAAAAGAATGGGCCAGTTCAGACTAATCACTACCATTGTTCTGATTACTTTGAAATTCTCTATTGATGTAAAAACAAATTAGTACAATCCACTCACTGGGCCCCAAATATGGAAAGCTGCATGTGAACCCACACCCAAACAAGCCAAGTGTGATGTTCCCAAGTTTAAAAAGTCTAGATTTAAGCCACAAAATATACTTTTTTTAATAACAACATCACAGAGGTAAAGCTACAAGTTTATTTCACACAATGATTAAAACACGGGACAGAAGAACTGAATGTGTGTCACATTACAGTCTTAAATGCGTTAGAATTGGCAACTTTTTCTTTCAATGCGATTTTCTCAGAGCTGTATTTTGCTCAACCTCTGCAATTTGTATCTTGCCTCACGAACGCATGAATTGCCCTATCACATTAAAATCAACGGACATCAACAGAAAAATACTATATCCAGGAGCGGTTCCCAGGATTGTTTTTTCTGACAACCCCTTCCGTGACTTTTGGAGCCATTTATAGAAAGAAAATGAGCAACCTGTAAGGACTAATTTAAAAAATTTATAATTTTTTATTGATGCTGTATCAGGACCCACCATTGAATTCGATCCTGGACATGGATATATATTTTACATTTTTTTCTGATTAAAAAAAAATGTGCGACTTTTGCGCGAAAAATGTGAAAATCCTACCAAGTCAGAAAGAATGCAATACAATCTCACAAAATTCCAATCCTGCAAAAAAAAAAAAAAAAAAAAAAAAAAAATAGGTTTAATGTAAAATCAGAAAATATATAGGTTTAATGTACTTGTGAAAAAATTAAATGGGTAATATTGATCCAAAGTTGCCAGTCTCACCACGCGGTAGCTCACAGCTTCCACCTTAAAATATTTTGAAAACAAAACTTACTAAAGCAATCTGCCCGTTCGGTTGTGCCTGAAGCAGTTATCATGGTCATTTACAAATCCAAAATGCTATACGATACCCTAGCAGGCAAAACACGCACGTGGTGTTGGTGAGCGTCATTTAGAACATGACGCAATATATTCAGATATTGTGAGACAGTCGCACAAACCCAAAGTGACATTTGATTTTGATATCAAATTAAATTGCAGCACTGTAAATGTGCATGAATGAAAATAACGAAATGAGCTGAACATGGTCAAATGTACCCAAGTTTGTACATGATCGTATTAATCTCAAAGTGCTTGGCACGTGGCCTCACGCTGTTTGTTGACTATCGTTGTTTATTCATAACCCGGCATACGTACACATCGTAATGTCTTGCGAAAATTGAAGTTTTGATGGCTTGTTTTTTCCGCTTTCTGAGAATACTTTATTATGTCTGGGTGCCAACCGAGATATTTTGTTTTTCCAAGAATTCTTTCTTTCTTTCTTTCTTTCTCTTTCTTTCTTTCTTTCTTTCTTTCTTTCTTTCTTTCTTTCTTTCTTTCTTTCTTTCTCTGTCTCTGTCTCTGTCTGTCTGTCTCTCTCTCTCTTTCTCTCTCTCTCTCTCTCTCTCTCTCTCTCTCTCTCTCTCTCCCTCTTTCTTTCTTTCTTTCTTTCTTTCTTTTCTTTCTTTACCACCAGATTTGTCCGGAGTTTTTTCGGACCCTACTATTCAAAAAACCACCAAACTTGCTATGGTGAATGACCCACCAGTGAAATTTGGCACCTGACTTGGAATAGTCATGATAATTAAAACTATGCAAATGAGGGGCAATTAAAATTTTAAAAGCTCCATATCTTCTTAACTATTGGAGATAGACATAAAGTTCTAACTTACACATATAGGTTTAAGACAACTGGCAAATCCAATAGCATACAAACGAAACTTGGGGAATTTTAATGTACGCTAAATTCACCAAATGTCTCCCCAATCCACATACAGGCCTTGAACTGCTTGCTGTATGACCTATTGCTTGACCTCCATGGTGCCAGGCAACTATTTTGCATTCATAATTAATTAGCTTGAACCTATCTCACAGCTTTTCTATCCATGTATGCTAAGTGTATGCTTTGAAAGGTTGGGGTCTTGAAGCAAATTGGGGGGGGGGGACTCCCAACAACTGTGTAATGGAGGTCTCAATAAAATACAGAATATCTCTTTCTGTTCATGCAGGAACAGATTGACTCTATGCCGCCATATGTACATTGCCTGATGCAATGTAAGTCTAATGAGCTTATCAGTCCCAAGGGAACCCATGGTCTAGACTTCTAAGCAGAACAAACCTGAGTTTTCCGTCTTTTCAAAATAGACAACATACAGAGCTGAGTCGGTCAGACCAAGGAGGGTAGAATTTGTGTCATCTCAGTGGACAATTTCATGTCCTTGTTTTCTTGTAACCAGTGAGATGAAGCCTGTTCTTCATAACCAATACTGAGACAGTATAGTTTTGTCTTGGTTCACAAGTACAAGTTTGTGTAGTTTCTTGACAGCTTCTGTTAAAATTTGTTTATGCAATAAAGGAAGAAACACACTTTTGTATTGCATGTATACATATACATGCACACATACTCATCCATACTTCCCAGAAGGGCTGACCCTCTCAGGAGTGGGCACTTTTCTTTGGTCCCATGGATTACTTTTCTTTGGTCCCAAGAGTGCCCACTTTAGAGAGGTTTCACAGCATTAGTAAACACTGGAATTTTCTTTCTTTCTTTCTTTCTTTCTTTCTTTCTTTCTTTCTTTCTTTCTTTCTTTCTTTCTTTCTTTCTTTCTTTCTTTCTTTCTTTCTTTCTTTCTTTCTTTTCTTTCTTTCTTTCTTTCTTTCCTTTCCTCTTCACAACCAAGTTGGTCTGGAGATTTTCTCAATCACTATTTTTCTTAAAGCCACCAAACTTACTATATGTGACTGACCTAACCAGTGAAATTGTGCATCTCATTTGGAATAGTCATGATGTTTAAAAGAATGCAAATTTAGGGGCAATTAAAATTTTAAAAGCTCCATATATTCCAAAATATTGCAGATACTCAAAATTTCAATGTGAATATATATGTTTGTGACACCTGCTAATATACTGGACAGTATTAATTAAATAGAATTACAAATTGTGCTAATAAGGGTCTTTGAAGAGTTTCAAAGTTGAATATCTCCAAAACTATGATACAAAGACGTGCTATTTAAACTTCATTGTAAAAGTTTGTGGCAAAGCCATATCCAATGAACCATGAACCAAAGTTGTAGGATTTTAATTTATGCAAATTAGGTAAACAGGCAAAATATAAATCTTGAATAGCTTCAAAATTGTTATAGATAGAGGTGCCATTTCTACTTCAATTAATGGGATTATGGCAAAGCCCCATCCAATGAACCATAAACCAAAGGTGTGGGCTTTCAATTTATGCAATTAGGCAACTACACAAAATTAGAATGTTAATTAGCTTCAAGACTATTATAGATACTAACTTCATTAAAACTTCATTTTATAAGTTTGCGACATGGCCACATCCAATGAACCAAGAACCAAAGCTGTAGCATTTTACCTTATGAAAATTAGGCTAATTCACGGAATTTAGATTATGTTGAACAATGGCAAAGTGTAGCATTTCAAACTGGTCTCATTTGTAAGGCACCCACAGATTTGCAGTGAAGCAAATCTTCTTTTCTAATTTTAAAAGTGGATTCGGGTATGGTAACTTTTGAATACAGGGTTGGAAGGTTTCATTTTCCAGAAATGTATATTTCCGTTTTATTTTACCGATTTTGTGATCCCCGTCAACCATCACGGAATCTTGACATCTCCATTCAGTTTAACATCACCAACTCCCACAACTCACAGAATCCTGCAATGCTTTCCATTTTGCTGATTGTACGCTTCAGTTGATTATTTGTTACTGGGCTAGTTTGTAACCCCCGCTTTGTGCACATGTGTACCGACGGTCAAGCATCGCTCCCCCTCCCCCGACATAACTTCACAGGACGAAACCTGCATTCCAAGTGGTCTCTGATGCCTCATAAGACTGTGATGTCGCCACTTCAAAGGCCATAAAACTCATCTCAGTATGATTGTGTGACAAACTTGTGAGAATGTTCAGACTCATGTAATGCTTCAAATACAGTAAGACGTAACCTAATTCGGAATCCAAGCTATAAAGCTCTATAGTCAATTTATTGTCTTCAAAACCCTTTGGATCTCGATTTCCCCTTTTGATGAAACAGACAAGACAGGTAACTTTACGCGGTTATTCCGGGAGACCGGCTCAGCGAAGAGGAATGGAATAAAAAGTATTACGTTTGTAAAGCTCCTAACTAAAAAGGCCATCCAGCGATTTTAATTTGCTTGCCCAGTTTTTTTTTCTATGGACCAAAGAGAAGACAGGTCAAAGTTCAAAGGAAAAACCGACATGTCAAACTTTAGGGTCTTGTGGTGACAAAAGTAAACGAGATACAAAAATCGTATGATAGTTTTCTATTTCCGCAGATTTGTTAGCTGCAGAATGCAGAATTTTTTTATCAATTTATGTCAAGCAAGCAATGACTTATTTCTATATTTTTAACATCTGCCAGTGTCGACATACTAGTCAATGTTTATTTAATAATTAAACAGATAAAACTCCAGTCACAATGCATACATCATCTTTGGATCATGACAAACACATTCATATATGGTTTGTGTGCCGTACAGAAAATACTTTCGGAGATGCATGCATAAGTGACTGAAGTCGCCAAGAGTTCGGGTGTAGCTCGTGTTGTTAGAATACATGTAGTTAAATATGAATACCTCCTATTTAAGAACTCCCTCATTTAATTGGTTATTCTTGCCTGTAGAGTATGACTAAAAGGCGTCGAAAAATCAATTTGTTGGTATTTGAAGGGCTGCATTTAACGCAACACTGGGTTCTCATAGATTTACCGGAGATTAAATTATTACAAGGCTTTCAGAATGCTATTCTTGGCTTACCCTACCCTCATGTCCAAATTACATAACGAATATTGAGTATAGTGAATGTAGCTCGTTCAAGCGTGTCACTTTACCATCAGTCAGCTATTGTGAACAGGAAAGGAACGTCAAGTAAACAGGGTGTGTCGTTATGTGGCCTTCGAACAGTTTTCTCCTGGAATCGCAAGAACTTCTTCTATCAACATTCGCAATATAGGTATGTGTCGTTTTCGTTTTGATGTTTGTTTCCAGTGATACTATATGTCAGGGTAGGATGGTAAACAGGAGCAATTTGACACTCTGTCAAGGTCAATTCACATATCTTCAAAGTACATCAATCCCAGGTTGACCTAGAGCATTCATACAGCTGGCGGTATCCTGGAGAAATGAGGATAGCCGCAGATATCCACACACGTGGCCCTACGATAGGTGCGGTTGCTTTGCCCATTCTGCGTACTATGAAATCAAGGAGACCATATAAAACGACAGAGAACTTGCACATTGCAGGTGTCCCAATACATGTTGAGTTGTGTCATGTTTACAAACGAACTATAATTTTGAGTCCTCAATCTTTGACGGACATTGCAGACATGGTCATGATGCAGTTTCGGTTTTGAAGACAATATCACCAGTCGAAATATTTATTTTCAAACAAATATCTTCCAAGTGTCAGTTGATCAGCACTTTCCAATGATGTCATGAGTGAGAAGAGTCAAACAACTAAAACTTGTGATAATTAAAAAGAAAGCAGTTCAAAACTGGCCTTCTGCTATGCAAACATGAAATAGACACCTTTGCTTGAGCACAACTGCAAGCTTGTTTACATCAGGGAAGTGCAAATCCTATGGCACTTCCCTGCTTACATATACAATTTCAAAGATCAACACATAGGAAGTGAATGGCATCCATTCTATTACATCGCACTGAAAGAAAGTAGACCCTTCTCCTTCCTTCCAGCTCCAGTCTTTTAGATGAAGCCAAAACCAGTTTTAAAACAATGAGAGACGCTGCGAGCAGGAGTGAGGTCTTGTGTCCCAAGGAACAAGAAACCAAGAAGCGCACAGTAGTTTGCTGTTTGTTGTGACAGCAGAACCAACGACAACGAATGAGGTCTTCTTCTCCAACCCTGTGTTGTGCCTGGTTTACGAGAGTAAATTAACTCCTAACTTTGGACTAAATGTTGCTCAATATTGCTGAAAAAACGCGTTGAACTAGAATTTCTTACAGACGCTGATCAGGCGAAGGGAGGGAGAGAGAGAGAGAGAGAGAGAGAGAGAGAGAGAGAGAGAGAGAGAGAGAGAGAGAGAGAGAGAGAGAGAGAGAGAGAGAGAGAGAGAGAGAGAGAGAGAGAGAAGTCAGACCCAACCTTTCTTAGAGGGACGGGTGACCTGCTCCCTACGCGAGACGTCTTTTGGGCGGAACCCCTACCACTTTGGCTCCAAGATGGGAGTGCCAGCCGACGTCAAACGAGGAAAGTAACAATCTCTTCACCCTGCGACTGCTTGCGCGCTCAACCCTAACCCTCTCGGAAAGACCATACCTCTACAGCCGCAAAAACTTAGTTACTAAAGTTTGAATGATATTTATACATATAATAGTTTTAAAGATATCCAACATTTAGACTTTACAAATGTCCCTTATTAGCATAAATGAACATTCTACAACATTTGTTTGTAGTTCATTAGATGTACTTACGCCTCAAATCTAAGAATTGAAGTTGCAATGCCACCTACGATGGTTTGAATGATATTCGACGCATTTACTTTTCAAATGCTTCTTACTAGCGAAAGTTAGAATTCACATTTTCTTGTTCTTGGTTTGGTTTAAACATACTTTATTTCACTTGAAAATGGATTAGGAAACAATCTTAATAAAGCTTATGTGAGTTTCTCTCCATAGTTACACAATGTACATTTGCGAAACCAACCACTGAAATGCTCGAAAGTATATTCATAATCTAAGACATATAAATGGCAAGTAAAGAATGAAAAAAAAGAAGAGAGAGAGAGAGAGAGAGAGAGAGAGAGAGAGAGAGAGAGAGAGAGAGAGAGAGAGAGAGAGAGAGAGAGAGAGAGACGAGGTATCCTTATACTATCTTGAAGCGTTTTGTCTTGGTGATGTACATCTGTACAGCACCAAATACTGTGTGATTCCAATGGACACTTTTCAGTGGGTCACCATGAAGTAAAATGGCTGTAGATAGCTTATTACCTAAGTGCAGGGGCAATCTAACAAGAAGTGAGAGGTGTTTTCGACCGGTGCGCCACATGAACACTGTGGACTATTGCTGAAATTACATCGAAATAGAAAATCATTCAAAGGACTGCAGGTGAGGCGCAACCGCGTATGGTGAATTTGTGAAAACCGATTACCACCGTAAAAATAAGTAGGAACTTGTTCAACGTCTCTGTTAAGTCTGCTTTTGAATAAACCTAATGAATTAGAGCTTTTGGTATCGTTTTCCAAGTCTCGCCATGCTTTGATTGTAGATGGAAAAAATGATTTCTTTCTCTGTTCAGAGTTGCAGAAAAGTAGGGGTATTTCGCCACTAGTGCGAGTGTCGTAGCCAGTTGTTATGGGTTCAGGGATTCTTTCGGGTGTTAATCCGTGCATTATTTTGTAAAAATGAATTAGTTTGTGTTTTTCTCTACGTTCTTTTAATTTTTCCCATTTAGTTTCTTCGTACAGCAGACGAGAGCTGCAGTTTAAAGTGGCACCTGTAACAACACGTGCAGCAGCCAGTTGAACTATTTGTAGCTTATCAGAGCATGTTTGGGAAAAGTTGTCCCAGAGAATGTCGCCATATTCAAGAATAGGTCTCATAAAAACTATATAATGCGTTTCTAGCTTCTTGTCCTTCATTGGGTGCGCCCATGGCACGAGCTCAGGAATAAACTTGGAATAGTACACGTGGTTATAATAGCTTTAGAAATATGAAACTAAATTCAAATTGCCCATAATTTGCTTGATTTTGAACAGTTCAAACCATGTGTACATACCAGTCGTTGCACTGCATGTGGTATTACTTGGCGCTATTGTACTCGAGAAAAGTTCGGAACAAAATTGGCTGTCAAGAAAAAAAATATTACCGTGTCAGCAGACATAATTTCTACATTACTTTAACATTTGGCGGAGTGTTTTGGGGGCTAGTTCATAATCAGGACCGTCTTCTTGGCAGACCAGTCTCTCTGGGCCTGCTGTAGCTCTGCAGCAGATGTCTTGCTACAGAACTCCGCCTTCAGAGCTAAATAATTGATGTTCTCGGGCAGACTTAAGTGTGTGTTACAAGATCCTTGTTCTGGAGCACAGGATGTCCACAAGAACTTCAAGACAGAAGTAATGCGTAATCGATTATGCTTGCACTAGAAAAGGTCCATTATATATTGCATACCACATTTATTCCATAAATAACCCTTCACTTAACACTAGCCAAATAATCCAAAACATGCGACGTGGTACGATGTCTGCTTTGGCACAGTAATTTTTATTTACTTGACCTATTGTATTTTACCATGCTTGACCAGGAAAATATTAAGTACATTTGGCAAAGTCTCTTTTCCGGATTGATGGATCCCTGGGACCTTGATGTTGTCAGCATGCGTCAAATGGGGGTGGGGGTGGGGGGTAGGCACATGCCCCTAATTAAGGTGACTTAGATTGTTTGTGAAAATATGTGTCCTTTCAAACGGACATTCTTGTCTTCTTATCTCAGTCTTTTTTGTCATCCGTTTAGATTGCTACCTGAGGTAGAGCCAGGGACTTGTTCTTCAAAAAACTGTGCTTGTTGGTACACAAACATTATAAAAACAGTGATTTAACATCAACCATGAATAATAAACCGGTGTAAGAAACAATGGAAGCAGGGTAGGCAGACGCTTGCCTCAATTAAAGTTTGTTCACAAGACTTATCACGCCATATTTAAAGCACAGCGGGTCGACAAGTTAAAAAACCAAAATGAGAAGCTAGATAACTTAATGGAATACCTCCCCGTCCCAATACTGTTGACCCATGATGTGATATTTATTTTTTGAAATTATTCTTGTGCGTTCAGTCATTTTTCAGTGGTGTCTTATGAGAAAGAACTAGGGTAACAATTAGATGCATGAGTGAGCACAATCACTCTCCCTGGAGCAACTGGGAGTGTCTCGTAGGGGACAATGTGCAGGTCCAGGTCTGCGCAATTTCGTTCGCCCATTTGGCTGACGTTCACCTTTGTTTGTTTGTATGTATGTCCTTGAGCATGGAAGAAGTGTAAGGTGGCGATGGGAGGAACATGCGTGTCGGGAGGGTAGCTGCAGACGTAATGGCGGGGAAGGGGGGGGGGGACTCATAGGGGGCAGGCTGACAGGGCCGGGCCAGTATAATAGGAGCAACGGACGCACACAGACAGCAAGCTCACGGGCAGCAAATGCGGTGGTTATGAGAACAAGACAAAACTAAATTAAAGACGGACTTAAATAGTTGGTACTACTGTAATAAGATTCTAGTCTACCGGCTAACATACATTGGTTCGGATCGTCCGAAACGCCTTGTACTTTAATACGCTTTTGGGAAAAAGATTTTCGCCCTTTGCGCCTGCTTAACGACCCCATGTCCTAGCTCATTAAGCACATCCTCGCAAAAACATTGTACCAATGGCTACTTTTGATGGAATTGAATTTTTCAAACTCAAAACTGTACGCAGTCAGTTCCGCTCTGCATCCATAAACAAGGACGAACGGTATGCTTTCTCGACCGTTAAATCAGCAGGGACCATACCCATAACAGCGCAGGAGTGGCAAAAGTGATTTATCAATTATTTTGAATCTGTCATCATGCCTTTGTGACAGCTCGTGTATTCAGAAATAATAGCACATTAATGTTAAGTAGTTATTTTTAAAACGGACTCGGAAATACGGACGACCGAAAAGGAAGTTTGTCGAATATTACATTAATTTAAAACGATACTTGCACTAACTGAGTTGGAACGGCCGAATGGTTACAACTATGGCTACAACAGCCTTCATGAATTTAGTTTTGTGGGTTTGACTCCTTTGTCTTTTTATTGGCTGCTACGGGTTGCCAATATTGGATAAAGTGTTACGCTACTGATACAACCCGCAACAAATGTAAACAAACCAGCTTGCAGTTTGTACCTTCCGAAATAACTTATAAGCCCAAACATGTCCTATGCCAAATTGTGCCTTACAATATTCTGAATCATCTTAGAACAAGGAAACCTGGTCATCATTGGGAAAATTTTAAGATATTACCGTTTGCTACAGCCAAAGTACTGACAGCAGTCACGCCGCCTTGCGCGGTGTCTCCGAGTACTCACGTTGTGGCCATGTGTATTCAGTCACTACGCTGGGTATATTGAAAACTGACCTGTCAATAAATACTGCACACTGTACCTGTCAGTTTCAGAAAAAAATATGTTACCGTTGTCAGAATTATGTAAGAGACAGCCCCCTGTACCTGTAAAGGCCATTTCTAATATGCACTCTATAATCCTTCTACCCGGAAGCCGGCCGAATTACTCATGTAATACCTTATGGTGATGTACGTTCGGCCACGGGTGGCAATACTACATCTGCACATGCGCATACTGCTAGAAATCCTTTTCACAACATCTTATTTGACAACAGTAGTATCATTTTTACCCGAATTTCGGGTTTAATAAGAATCTATCATTTTTACCCGAATTTCGGGTTTAATAAGAATCTACTATTTTTACCCGAATTTCGGGTTTAATAAGAATCTATCATTTTTACCCGAATTTCGGGTTTAATAAGAATCTTACATCGGCGTCATATGAAGTTATGTGCTTAACTCTTCCGATATTCGTACGCATGAATCACTAGGGGAGCTTCAGTGTCCGATATTCCTTACGCGTGTAAAGCGTGTCCAAGTCTTGGACCAGTAACCTAGGCCTAATGTATTTACATGTTAAAATAGCGACATTCGCTGGCTTATTTCTCCTATTTGAAACGTAAAACCACAACTTCCTTTGCATTCTACTTCAAGTTTATAGCGATAGCAGCAAGTTAAAACCAGGAGAAAATAGGGGGTCATCTGATTAGATTTTTTTTAAAGGTACATTTGTGTACCTTACCTGCATGATTGACCGTTCTGCGCCAAACATGTCTCCAAAAACACACAAAGTTAACAAATGATTTAAAATATTTCTAGAGTAGCAGTGCCTGTCTAAAACTAACAGTTGATAAGTATATTCCTATCCAAAATTATGATGGGAGATAATTCGGGATGCTCTGCTCCTATGATATTAACATCCAATAGACACAGCAACAGTATTCAGTACTCGATCAAAAGTTGTGGATCAGTTGACCCGACCTTGAGGGGTTACTGGTCCAAGACCTATAACAGTACACTTAACACGCGCGGAATGCCGGAAATCCGTTTTGTTCACAGAGCATTCCCTTTTGCGCATAAGGGTTTCATGGTTAAGGTAGCGGAGGGGATTGAGCCGCGCGCAGCGGTCCCGCGACTTTGACGTTGCATAGATGAACTATGTTTCACATTTTACCCACAAAACCATACATTTTATTGATTGTTCAGACATTTAGATTTGTTAGAAAGAAGTTTCATATCGATACGATAATTTTCAAGGGTTTTATACGCCCGTTTACAAGAGGGTATCAGATTTGACATTTTGTCAGCATTTCTTTAAAAAATAATCGATGCAAAAGTGTATTACCTATGTAAAATTAAAGTATAGACCAATATGCAGGAACCGTATTTTTTGTTTACAAATAAAATACATAATAACAGAATTATCGAATTCTTTGATCATCATTTTAAACATCAACAGTTACTTCATTTTGTGAGCTACAAAAGTCTCGGAAGGGGACATCTGATGGAAAAACAAAAAAAACGGTTCCCAGATAATATATTTATCTTTCAAAAGACGATTATTTTAAGCAGATCGATCAATTAGCTTTTGATTGACGCTGTCCACAAAATTGATTCATAAGCAGAAAATTTCATTCCGAGAAATCGGCGTTGAAAGATTTGAGGCCCTTTTTTCGCACATTGTTGGCCATAATGACAATACATCTTTCCAAATTCGGCCCGTTTTGGTCGCAGTACTTCGAACAAAGATCAATCAACATCTTTGATGCATAGTTTCCAACATACAATGATGTTTATTGGCTTAAAAATGCAGTTATTTACCCGAATGACATCAGATGCAGCCACACACGAAAGCTTGTCAGTCGGGTTTCCACGCGAATGGGACAGCTTCAAAGGGGGATTCGAAAGCGGATTAGCCACGTGACCCGAAGGTGCCATCACCTTGACCCTAGCAACATTGTTTGCATATGGCGCCGCTTGAGCAAACGGGTTGCAATTTCACAGCTTGCTCTACTCAGAAGACTGCCCGGTAGGCAGGAGTTGCTCACTCACTTCTCATCAACTTGGATCAAAGAACAACATGGTTTTATTAACGGCATGGATGGGACATTCGCCATTCAGTGTCTTGGACTACTTGCGACTTTACCGAAAAGAACGTTTGAAAAATCGACATGCTGCGATCACGTTGCTGCATAGCTTGGCGCTGACGGCGATGTGTCTTGCTTTGTTTCTTGGCTTTTGACATTTTGTAAAGTGAGATTGCTTGGTCTTGACGGAGAGAGGTCTATGTCGTTCTGAATGTAGCTTATAAATGCTAGATAGGCGGTCAACATGGATGAGCGTGACGTAACATTTAAGACAGTAGTCCTGTTACTGATAAACAAACACTCCCACGATAAATTATACTTCAAAGAAGAAACAAAACAAAAAACAAAACAAAAAACCACACACACACAAAAAAGCGAACGTTTTATAATTATATGTGTTGAGAATCCATTAGTTTCAACGTTGTATTGGTGATGAAACTGTATTGCTAGATTGAATAACCTAATCCATTGATTTGCTGAAGTAGTCTTTGATCAGACCCTGACGGTTACATAGATCAATATAGGCCTAATGCACCAGACCACGCTCAGATGTTAGGTGATGACGCTACACTTTGTGCGCAAGGGTAAAACTTTCTTGCCTGCCAAGACGGACTGTGTTTGCTTACCTGGCGACACGCACTTCAAGCGCAATTTAACAATTACGCAGAGCGAGTCTGTCTGGCAGTCAAGAAAGTTTCCAATTCCCACAAAATTGAGAAAGGGATGGGCATTGTGAGGGAGTGTGTTCTTCGTGGCCTTGGCTTATGCGTTTTTTTTTTGTTTTTTGTTTTTTTGCCGGGAGTACAATAGAATACGCCAAGCCATTTCATTGGTTCCTCCACATATTAGCGCCCTCCTTGTGATAAAGAATGCCATTCACTTTGAAATGTTTTTCTCGCGCATTGCCATTCGAAACCTTGCCACTCATGTAACATATTTTTTATTTTGTGGAGATAACTAGCCCACTGAAAAATATTTGGCTCACCCTTGAACTGCAATAAACTGATCGAGACACAAAACCGAAACTTTCTGATGGGTGAGTGCGGGCGAGTGGTATCGGAACATGCCGCGCACAGTGAGACAAAATAATTTTATATGACCGATCAACCAACTAAAAGCAGAGTGCAGAGTCGCTTTTCGCAGTCATTTAACAGTAATCTGATTATTTTATCCCCCTGATGGTCAAATTTTTAAAGCTTTTTTTCCTGTCCGCTGGCTCAGTGTACTTCGAAACACCCCGTATAAAGTGGGCAAGTCCGTGCATGTGCAATGGGCCAGTCTTCCAGTTCCACAAAATGCGACAGCGCCACAGACGATACCAGTTTTAGTGGAGGCGTGTGCTTCATATAAATTTACTTCAAGGTAAACATGTAATGCTATACACCGTTTCACATTCTGGGAAAGGCACATATAATTATTGAACGCAGATATAATTATTTACGCTGAATCGAATCCCCGCTTTTATAGTTTGCGGCATATTTATAACCAAGTGGTCCAGTGTTAGGGTTCCTCGATCGTCATGTGTATTTTTTGCCAGTAAACATTAAAAGCAAATTGGTCTTGGATAGGGCAAGACTGTAGAAAGGATTGTAAGCCTTTATAATGTATACAATGCCATGATTCTGAGTAACGATTTACGCATAGGTTGAAATCGCCTTCATTGAAAACACACTGAAGCTCACGTCCATCGCCAGGTGCCGTTTTGACAATCGCCACCTTTTATCGTCCCTTATTTTTTTTTTTTATCACACTCTGAGAAGGAAAACATGAGCCCATCGATTTAATTATCTACATGGCCATTTGATCACCACAACAAACCAATTAATCAGTCCTAATCTTGTCAAGCAGTTTATACATTAGCTATGTTGGTTTTGTACCCTTTGACTGTTTTGTATCTCTCATTTTACATACTTCAGTATTTACTTTACTTTCTGCATGGTGTATTTTATCTGTCTTTATCATCTCGATGTAGTCATTTCAATGTACTTTTATTTCTCCGTTCGCGGAGGTTCAATAAAAAAAAATAATAAAATAAAAATACAAGAATTGGTAGCGGCGGACCTCAAAATGTCACAGTTGGTCGCTTGTCGTTGCTACGGTCCTGGATTGTGGAAAGCAGCCGACTGCTATCCAAACTTTGGCGCACTAATTAACATACATTTGTAAGCAGACATGCTCATGCTGCAGCCAACTAAAACATGGTCATGTTTTTTCCCTTTTTTATCACATAAATTTTGATTTTTTAGTATTCATGTTTGGTGACAAGAAAGCTAAAGTGCCAAACTTTACGGAAATGGAAAAAACTCATTTTCTGTCGGGTCACGATTTTGCCGTTATAGCTCAATCCCCTCCGCTACCTTAAAACAATGGAAGACCCATGAACTTGGAAATTTATGTTCACCTTCAGGCCAATTTCCTTTTTAAAGGAGACTTCTTTCTTTCTTTCTTTCTTTCTTTCTTTCTTTCTTTCTTTCTTTCTTTCTTTCTTTCTTTCTTTCTTTCTTTCTTGCTTGCTTGCTTGCTTGCTTGCTTGCTTGCTTGCTTGCTTTCTTTCTTGCTTGCTTTCTTTCTTTCTTTCTTTCTTTCTTTCTTTCTTTCCTTGGGCGCGTTAAAGCCACTAACCTTCAAGCCATGCGTGTTTAAGGCAATGTCCTATATTAATCCCCCTTGTAACAGAAAATTAAGACGTTGCACAACAATAAAGACAATGTTCAATAAGAGGTATAAACAACGCATGACATAACAAATAGAGTGGTAATACCACACGAATTAAAGATTTGGACCAGGACAATACACCACAGACAGTAAAAAGAGTCTGGGGGTAATATTTAACCTGAGATTTGCTCATAAATATCAGTCTCAAGCGACAGATATTTTTGGTTTCACTATGCGTAGTGTAATAAGAACAATTATATACTGCTTAAGTTGCGGCCCCGAGTCTGCCTGTGTCTGTAATATATTCTTGAACGGTCTCGTAAATTGTTTGATTTTTAGTAAAGGTACAGTTTTTAGACCCATACAGTAAAGTGTGAATTGTAAACGAGGCTAAGATAATAGCGGTACTTTGTAATTTTTCTCGGTGCAATCTGTATTTGGAACATTCGCACAAATAGTGGAAGGCATCTTTGTTTGCAGTGCCACAGGCACAGGCATTGGAGTCAAACAGTCCGTTTTTGAAAGGATCGTCCTGCAAGTCGTTAATCGGGCGTGAATTAGGGCTAATTGACCATGACTCATATAATATAATATGCTTGGTTTGTCAAAATTGCTAATACGGTTGAGTTTGTTTCTAAATTGATCAACAGATTCAGCATTACGAGTAGTCCGAAGCAGTTTGTTCCATGGTCGAATATTAGAAAGATTATGGCCCGATCGGACCCAGAGATCAGACGTTATATCTATTGCGTTCAGCCACAGTTCTTGGGACTAAATTCCGTAGGTATTGCGGTGCGTAACCGTGCATTATTTTATAAAACAAGATCAGTGTACTTTTCTTTCTCCTTTCTGATAATTTCTCGAGACCTGCTTCTGCTTCTGGCTTGTGCACATTGCAGCTCCTGTTATTACACGCGCTGCACTGAGTTGAACATTTTAGAGCTGTTGGGACTCCTGTAAGGAACAGCCATCCCAAACAATAGAACCATACTCCAAAACAGGGCGAGTAAAACCGAAATGTATGATTTCTAAGGACTTTCTGCTTAACCGATATTGGCTTGACCAAGTCAGGTCGGACCTTATAATCAAACCTAAGTGCTTGTGTTCGTTTTCGTTCTGTAATGTGTAGCCCGTAAAAATTAGATCGGGATGGTTCAGGGGTATACGCTTTTTAGATTTTACCATACTTTTTCTCTTTGATGGATTGAACGGGACCAGCCACCTATGCGACCAACTCCATTTCCTGTAAATCCATGTTAATTAAGAGTATCGGTCGCAGAGGCGGCGTCTTCTACCTGAATATAGATGATAGTGTCATCAGCAAACAATCGTATAAATGAGTTTACTACATTAGTTATGTCATTAATGTGAATAAAAAAACAACAAGGGGCCTAATACAGATCCCGGAGGGACACCTGCCCTGACGTTTCTCCAGGAAGAGATGGCACCCTGCAAGACAACACGTTGCAGTCGACTTTCAAAGAAATCCTCGAGCCACATTAAAAGAGAGCCACGGATCCCAGACTTTTTAAGTTTATGTAGGAGACCTGGGTGGTAAACACGGTCAGATGCTTTTGCAATATCGCAAAAGACCACCCTAGCGTCTTATTGTAAATCAGTAGCTTCGCAGAAAGTGTGATATAGATGGATAAGCTGGTTGACAGTACTGTCGCCCGGCATGAATCCAGATTGACAATCACATATAACAGTATTATCTGTAAACTGCTTAAAAACATGTTTCAATATTACTCGCTCAAATACTTTACTGACGCAAATGAACAGAGAAGTAAGCTTACAGTTACTACAAAGATTAGGATTTTCACTCTTTAGGACTGATTGATTCAAACATATTTTGTTAGTCAAATGAGAAACACGGCCAGGCCCTATATGAATCTCGCTTGAGGAAAAATAAACAAATACAAAAAAAATCGAGAGATAGTAATGACAATGCTACATACAAATAGGACCAAGATTAACGTATAAAGATTTGTTTAGACCAAATAATTTCTAACTTTCCTCCATACATCAGAAAGACTGAGGTATTATTACCTCACATTGCTGAGTGTGATCACTGCACTGTTACAGCATCTTTATTGTTTAGAGTCCAAACGACACAGGTATACTATAGACATATAATTATGGGAATACAATAAGACAACTGAGATAAGTATTGATCAATACTTGGTAATACTGATTGGGATACCTGTTTCAACTTTGATGATATAGATGATATATGCTGTGCCTGGACAGCTACTTTTTTAAATACCACAAGGCAGTGTATACCCAATGAAGTTGTATGCATGAGACCAAGTGATGTCCCATGGTACAATTCATCTCTTCGAAACCTCAAACGTAGAAAAGATAGAGTACATAAAAAAGCTAAAAAAACAAAAAACAAAAAACAAACAAAAAAAAAAACAAAAAAAAACAAAAACAAAAAAAAAAAAAAAACAAAAAAAAAAAAAAAAAAACAAAAAAAAAAAAAAAAAAAAACAAAAAAAAAAAAAACAAACAAACAAACAAACAAAAAACTACTCGTGCATCCACTTGGGCACATTTTAGAATCCTTCGAGATTATTATCAATCCCACCATAAGGATGCGAACAACAATACAAAGAAACACTAAATGATAAACTTTCTAATACTAAGAAAAAAGATAACTCATGGTGGCGTATTGTCAAAAATTTTGTAGGCAATGTCCAGGGTTTAGGGTTCCCATCATTGGTACATCAAGACCAAGTCTACAGTGATACAAAAGTGAAATCACAAATTATCAATGACCATTTTTTTGAGCAGTGTAATGTTGACGATCGCGAAGCTAAGTTACCAGATAATCCAATAATACCAGAAACCATTTTAGACACAGTGCAATTAGATCCTGACCGAATTTGCGATATATCAGCTAACATCTATACTAGCAAGGCGACTGGCCCAGATGGGATAAATACCGAATGATGCAAGAAGCAGCTCTCATAGCCGAACCACTCACTAAATTATCTAATTTGTCTCTGCGTCTCAAACAGTCTCCAGCTAACTGGAAAAGGGCATATGTTACACTTGTTCATGAAAAAACATTCACCTAATGTTTGTAAGAACTATAGACCTATCTCTACTAACTTGCGTCAGGAAAGTTTTTGAATGAGCAGCATTTAAATACGTATTCAATTTCTATAGAGATTTCCTTGTTTTTCGATACCAACAGTCTGGCTTTACGCCGAATGACTCCACCGTTTATCAACTGGTCTACCTTTATCACGAATTTTCTAGCGCACGAGACGACCAGCAGGAGGCACGGGCTATTTTCTGTGATATTAGTAAAGCTTTTGATCGCGTCCGGCACCAAGGTTTGATTTTGAAACTTCGCTCTTCTGGTATCGATGGTGATTTGCTAGACTGGTTTCAAAGTTATCTTAGTGGTCGGTCCCAAAGAGTGGTCATTGAGGGTCAGTTTTTTTAGATGGGGTGTTTTGAAAGGCGGTGTACCGCAAGGTTCTCTCCTTGGTCCTCCTTTATTTTTAATATATATATAAATGACATCGACGTTGTCAACTCAAATATCAGGTTATTTGCTGACGATACAACTTTGTATATTGATGTAGTGAATCCTGTAACTGCCGCTGATAATTTGAATACTGACATGATGTCCATGAACGAATGGTCTATTAGGTGGTTGGTCACATTCAATCCCACTTAAAGCGGATCTATGATTATATCTAGGAAACGGAATAGTATTCACCCCCCACTTTATTTTGAAAATGTGCAATTATTGAATGTAAATTCTCATAAACACCTTCGCATTTCCTTCAAAAACGACCTCTTTTGGAATGTGCATATTCACAATTTAATTGAAAAAGGTAGAAAAATTATTTATATTCTCAAAGGTTTACAATATTCACTTCAGCGAACAACTTTAGAAATAATTTATTTCTCTTACATAAGACTGTTGTTTGAGTATGGCAGTGTTGTGTGGGATCGATGTTCAGAGATCAACGAGCAAGGATTAGAGAAGGTTCAGTTGGAAGCAGCCCGGCTAGTTACTGGGGCATTGAAGAGTACACCTATTGAGAAATTATATGAAGAGACTGGATGGGAAACAAAGACGTGAACGCCAAAATTTGGTATTAATGTATAAGATATTTAATAGATTAATGCCAGACTATTTGTACAATGTATTACCTGCGGTCGAAGAACAAACGGCGTACAACATGCGACCACGTGAGAGATTTAATATTCTTCCCATCCCAAGTAGAACCATATCCTTTTCCCGATCCTTTTTCACATCTACAATAAATCTTTGGAACACATTACCAGCGCAGATACCGAATTCTGAAAATGTGTCTGACTTTAGGAACATTTTGAAAAAAGGTATATGTTTAATTTTTAAGCAGAAGTGTTTTTATCATTTTGGTGACAGATACATTAGTAGAATTCATGTACAGATGCGAATGGGCTGCACCCAACTGAACTTGTATTTATTCAAAATGAAAGTGGTAGATTCTCCTATTTGTTTTTGTGGAAGAGGTAATGAAGATATTCTATATTTTTTCTTTCATTGTCCTAATTATATGTTGCAACGAGAGGAATTGCACTGTAATGTTTTGAAATATGCTCCATTTACACTGCAACCATTCTCTATGGATATGAAACAGGTTCAATTGATTCCAACTTGAACGTTGTTAAACCAGTTAATAAATATATTCGAGACACGAAAAGGTCCTAAGTAAGTGACCTAGTAACCTCCTTGTGCCTCTGACTTGTATAAGCCCACTATCTGTGGCGTTGGTGCATTGTAAATCTTAAGGACTGGAACCACACGTGCTCTGTTCCAAGCAGTTGGAAATTTGTTATTTGATAAGGATATGTTAAACAATTTTGTGAGGGATTTAGAGATAATAGGTGCAGCTTCCTTCAGTAATCGGACATTGATACCATCCGGGCGACACGACTCGACGTATCAAGAATTTCTAAAATGGCTCTAACCTCGCCCTCATTAATTATTATGGTTTCAAGAAGGTCCAATTCGCGCTACATATCAGTCTGCGGAGAAAAATTAGAGTCGTTCACAGTGCATTGACTCTGGAAAACATCGTTCAGTACTTGAGTCTTGGCTTCATTGTCGTGAAAACTTTTACCATCATGGTATACGGCCAAGATATCCTGAACTTGGTGTTTTGTCAAGAAAACTTATGTATGTGTGCCACCAGCTCTGTTTCCTTTGCCCTTCGTTGTTAATGGAACCTTCTAGGTTTTTTTTTAATAATTCTCTTCCGCTAGCCTCAAGTCGTCAACATATTTATTCGTAACTTCCGAAAATATGGCCAAGGAGAAGGGGATTTTTTTGGCCCTTTTATGAATACGTTCGATTTTCCGTTTCGAGCAACAGAGATCATTGATATGCCAGGGAGAGTCACCATACCTGATTGTTGCGTCTTTGTTAGGTATAGATTGTTTTGCCGTAGCCGGAAAAGTATTAGTCCATTTAGTACCAATTTTATCAATATCATTAGTATCGAAGCAGGCCTCCCGATCAACATCAGACATTTTACTTTTAAAACTATCATAATCAGCTTTCCAATAATCCTATATAAGCCGTTTATATATTGGAGATTTTTTTTCTCTAAAACTAGATTTGCACTCATCACGCAATGGTCACAGTTAGCTAGGGGAGCAGATATGGTGGAACATCGAACAAATCTTGGGATATTTCTTATTATTTGATCAAGACATGATGAAGTAGTATCTGTTGTCCTAGTTGGCTCCTTAATATACACAGTGAGACAGTTTACAGAGCAGAAGTCATTCAATTTCCTTCCGTGATTAGTCCTCGGATCAGCATGTAACTCTCCCATTAAAAGGGTTTCATCAACACAAGAATTTTTTGCTTTATCAATACTACTTTACAAATGAACACTGGCGAATTTAAAGGTCGATATACAACCGCTATCAAAAATTTGTTATTATGAAAACGCACTTCTAGTCAGAGTATTTCCAGGCTACCAACTTCTAGATTATCTCGCCTCTCAACTACCAATGACCGCGATGCATAGAGAGCTACCCCTCCACCGGCACCAGTAGACCTGTCATATCTGAAAATTGGGTGAAATCCTGGACGATTTCAATCATGATCGGGAATTGAATCGGAGAACAATGTTTCTCGTAATGCTATAATGTCAAAATCATCGACCAAAGAAGTTTTAATACCATGTAATTTATCAGCTGTTAAGCTACGGACATTTGCATGACATATTTTAAAATTTACATAGGGATATACTGGACTAGGGTTTTGATGCACATCGCCACAAGAATAACAGCATTGCCATAGTGCAAAGTATATGGTTACATAAATAATCAATTTGTTGGTATAACAGGTAACAGCGTAATAATATCTTACCGTCAATTTTGGTGGAGTAACAAATATTTCCACAAGTTAAGTTTGAGAGTAACACTAGCAAATGACAAATGATACAAGTCACCAATTTAACATATATAGTGGTTAACATAAGGTCTACACAAAGTCCAAGAAACACAGGAATATCCAGACTAGTAATTAGTGTACATGTACAACCGACACAGCTATTCGTTTTACTCCCAGGTGGTATGGAAGATAAACAGTGCAACATTTATCTGTTTTGGAAACCTACAAAGCAGTGCGAAATTGATTCAGCAGATATTAATACACAGTAATACCAGTCTGCCACTGGTGAATTTTGGTCCGCGATAAGGGGCCAATGAGAATATGGCAGGCAGACGTAGCTCCTCGTAACAGTTCTCACACTGTCGTCTATGCTCGAAATTTTTCTCTGCCTTGCAGAAAAAAAATCAAAATATTTAAAATTTGCCTACGACAATATTTTAGTCGAAGCTAATCGAAGCTAAGTCGTATATAGTCGCACCCATGTCCTACATGGTCGTACCAACCTGTACAGGATCGTAGATCTTGGTTATGGGAGAATAACCGAATGCTAAAATATCGCAGCTTGTCGAGGCTATATTTCAGATTGGCTCCTTGTCGTGGGCCAGTGGGACACAGGCATTAGGCTCTTTCAGAATTTAAGTAAAAGACTTGTAAAAGTCTAACATTTCTGAAGCAGTAGCATTGCTGCGTGTACAAGACACGGAATAAAACTGAGCAAGTAAAGCGATCGGTAATACCAACAGGCTGACGTTATATGGAAATTTTATAATTTGTTTAAGCAGAACGAATGATACATAGATCTGGAACAGTTACAGTACTGCTGTTGTAAACTTGTCGTAAGTATGTATTTCTTTACAAGCGTCACACAAATGCATGGATAAAATAAAGTAAACAATGCATGAATAACAACCCAATATGTTATCGCTGCGAAAAATAGGACATATTGACAGTACCCCAGGAGAAACAGACAACATAGATACACAAAACAATGCAATAATAACGGTATAAATAAGAATAACAATATATTCGGCTCTCTCTGGTGTCATCAGGTAATGTCAAAGACCCAGGTTAAGTAAAAGGTGATATTTTGACACTTGCACCACCAAAACTTGTAAATGAGGGGGAAACACCTGATTGAGAGGTCCAAATATGTGCATGCTTTATATAATTAGAACGTTAAATTGGAGAAGCACGGGGGGGGGGGGTTAAAGCATACTTTAACTTTGAGAGTGCGGCCAATCAACCATATTGTATAAACAATATTCATGCAATAGTGCTTGATGTATACACATAAATTGGATATTACTATTTGGAACATGGACTTATGTACCTCTATGCATGGAAACAAGTTTCACTGTCAAGCAATTCGAAATTCAATATTTAAGATTTTTGTCTTGTTGACCTAGAACAATATTAAAATAAAAATAAAACAAAAATTAAAATGATATTTAAATACAAAGACGGAAATAAATCTATTATTTTATTCCCATATATGATATTTTTATTGGCGCAAAAACCACTATGAACAGAATTAACTTATAGAAGAAAAAATTCATTCATCAGCTTTACAGCGTGTTTCAAACATTTTATGACTTACATGACATTTTGATCAAAACTTCTGTCCACTAAGATTATAAAATGAAAAACAAAGTCAAGAAGTTTTGTGATTATCATTATCTTTACCATATTGCAGATTTTCATTCTAAAGCTGTCCAGTTGCATATGAATGAAAATAAGCTGGCCATTTACGTCTTTGTCCGTCATTAATATTACATATGGAAAAACAGACAGAAGGACAAAAAAGTCCGATATCCGCATCAAATATCCACATTAAATTTTGTAGTTATGCCTGCGCAGTCATTCCTTGTACTTCAGAGAATTCAAATGATGCGCGTAAGGAAAACAACAGACAAATTGAAAGAAAGAGAGAGAGAGAATTAGAGAGAGAGAAAGAAAAAAGAAAGAAAAGGCATGCGAAGGATTCGAGCCCACAAAACTAAAACGATAAAGAGTGTTAATATCCATAGCAGTAACCATTTGGCCATTACAACTCCCTTATTTTAATCATTATTAAATGTAATACTCGGTAAACTTCCTTTTTTATTGTTCATATTTCAAATGTGTGTCTCAACACACACTTTTCCGTTTTTCCTGAAAATAAACTGTGTGTGTGTCAACACACACTTTTTCTTTCTTTCTTTCTTTCTTTCTTTCTTTCTTTCTTTCTTTCTTTCTTTCTTTCTTTCTTTCTTTCTTTCTTTCTTCTTTCTTTCTTTCTTTCTTTCTTTCTTTCTTTCTTTCTTTCTTTCTTTCTTTCTTTCTTTCTTTCTTTCTTTCTTTCTTTCTTTCTTTCTTTCTTTCTTTCTTTCTTCACCAGCAAATTTTTCCGACACTTTTCTGGGACACTATTATCCATAAAGGCGCCAAACTTGGCATGATTGTACATCCATACAAGGAGTGTGACCTTTTTATCCAGGGGAATGAAGTTGTTTAAAATTATACAAATTAGGGAAATTTGAAATTTAAATCTTGAATATCTTCAAAAAATAATAGATAAAGATGTCATTCCAACTTCTACTAGGGACTTATTGACAAGTGCGCATCTAATGAATTTAAAACAAAAGTTGTAGCAATTTAAATTATGCTAATTAGCAGCATTGGAAATATTAAACTTGAATATCTTCAAAACTATCATGAATAGAGATGTCATTTTAACCTCTACTAGCGGGCTATCGACCATTGTGCATCTAATGAGTCTAAAGCAAAAGCTGTAGCCATTTAGATTGTGCTAATCAGCAGTATATGAAATTTTAAAACTTGAATATCTTCAAAACTATTATAGATAGAGATGTCATTTCAACTTCTACTAGGGGGTTGTTGACCATTGCGCATGTAATGAATCTAAAACAAAAGTTGCAGCAATTTAAATTATGTTAATTAGCAGTATTCTAAATTTTCAACCTTGAATATCTTCTACACGATTATAGATAGAGATGTCACTCCAACTTCTACTGAGGGGTTGTTGACCATTGCGCTTGTAATGAATTAAAAATAAAAGTTCTAGCAATTTAAATGATGCTAAATAGCACCATTAGAAAATTTAAATCTTGAATAACTTCAAAGCTATAATAGATAGAGATGCCATTCCAACTTTTAGTCCTGTGTTATGGAATAGTCGTACATTGCCATACCAATATGCCTTGAAAACACACACACTGATTTGCTATGCAGCAAATCATCTTTCCTAGTTCCTAGTCCATTTCTGAAATAATTCCGTCACATTTATGTGCTATTATATATTATTCTGAATGCACTAGCTGTCATTAATTATAAGACATGATGACAAATTAAAAAATAATTCGTTATCACTTTTGTCTTTCCCGCTCGCTGCTGTGGATATCATCCCTGCTGATGTCAACGGTCTAGAAAGCAAACCGTCTTAGTTTATGGGTGCAGTGCGCAACTGAACTGTGTGTAACTGTGAATCTGAAAAAATTCCATTAAAAGTAGCAATTGGCAAAATTTTTCTTAAATAAGCTGGGACATGGGGTTGTTAAGCGGACGCAAGGGGAAAAATCTTTTTCCCAAAAGCGTATTGAAGAACAGGGCGTTTCAGACGATCCTAAACAATGTGTGTTAGCCTTCACAGCGAATTTTTTTCTTGACTGTAAACCTGTCTGTGTCTACAAGGAAAATCAGTTTTTCAAACGGTGCCATCGGGCTGCGGTCATGTATAGTAATCACCATAATCATACAGAGTTTTCTGACCAATTTTTTTAGCATTTTCGCCTGAGGGATTACAAATTTATAATTACCTAATTAGCATAATTAGAAATGCTATATACTGTTCATTATTTTTATGTATGCCTTTAACAATAAGGCATATGCAGAAATTTATACAACAGATTTATGTGTCATACTTTAGAAGATAAGAACATTCTAAGTAAACAATCAACTGAAATGGGCATAATCGGTTCATGTCACAATTTGGAAATATTGTTCACTGGATGTGTCTATATCACAACCTATGAGTGGAAGTTAGAGTGGTATTTGTATCTATTACTTTCAAAGATATCATGTATTTAAATTTTCAAATGTCCCTCGCCAGCGTAAAGTGAACGACTTGTCTGGGTCATATATATATATATATATATATATATATATATATATATATATATATATATATATATATATATATATATATATATATATATATATATATATATATATATATACATATATATGGGGGTGGTGGGTATATGTGGCAAGAAAAAATCACAGGCAAGATTTGATGTACAGAAAAAAAAACAATTAAAAACTAAATAATCCCAGAATATCTCTATCTCTCTCTCTCTCTCTCTCTCTCTCTCTCTCTCTCTCTCTCTCTCTCTCTCTCTCTTTCTCTCTCTCTCTCTCTCTCTCTCTGTGGTGACACATAGATATATCAAAAGATTCACTTGTTGCTAGCATCATCTCTTTCGAAGCAGTATCACCAGGGCTTCTGACACAGAAAATAATTAGTGTCGACCTATTTATTTCATTTTAAAGACTTTTTCCTCTAGTGACATTTTCTAAATCTTACAACAATTACTTTTAATTCGTAATAACGATACTTTCTCCCACAATAACAAGATAGATGTCCATAGACAATTTGGGGTGGAGAGATTGGAGACACGTTCACCTGTTAGCATCAGAAGACAACATGCACTATCGTTTTGCAGTTGCTGTTGTCTGCAATGGGTCCATCGTGGGCCATGTCCCAATGGAGCACTCCAAAATATTTTCGTTTTTCTTACGTTGTTGTGGTCAGCTGATAACCTAGATTTATCATAATATCTCTAGATACAATACGGAACAGTTTTCAGGTTATAAGGTTGTGCTCTGTAATGGTAAGTAATGGGAATACACAGCCCTAGCCCGCATATGCTGCAGTAACTTCAACTTGAACCCATGTGTACCTTTTGATGCTGACCTTTCATACTTTGACCAGCATTTTTCGATTTTTTTGCCTGTCATGCTTGGCCCGCCCTCGTTCCCCTTCATTGTAAAATAGTTAATATAGTTAGCCGTGATCCAAGTTCCTACTGGAGTGTCTAACGATCGGTAATTATACATGTACATAACTGACTGGTTCGCAAAGTGTTTATCTAACATTGCTTTGAAAGCATTTATACTACATGCACTTACAGTATCATGTGTAAGGCTGTTCCACCAATCAACCAACCTATTGCCAAAAAAGTATTACCGCCTGTCTGATCTTGGTCTTGTTTATTGTAATCTGTAATTGTGTCCCCTTGATCTTGAATCTGTCATGACTGGTGGCTAAATTTCTCCGTGTTGTAGTAACCATGAATATATATATATTTGTATTCTTCAAGTCCCCTCTTAGTCTCCTGTTAAACAGACTAGGGATTTGCAGGTGCTTTAATCTGTCCTCATATGGCACGTTCTTTAATGCTGGCACTCCTTTTGGTGCACTTCTCTGCACTGATTCGATTTAATCTGCCATCTTCCACATATAGGGTGAATGTACAGGTGCAGCATATTCCATATAGGGTCTCATCATAGATGTGTATAATAGCTCAAAAATTGAACTCTCCACATGCTCTAAAGATCTCCACACAATGCCCACAATTTTATTAGCTTTTTTGCCCAATTCGGTAATGTGTTTCTCAAACTTTAAATCCTTGTCTATCCAAAAACCGAGGTCCTTTTCCTCTCCCTAAATTTGTAGGTGTACTTCTTTGCTAGATTCTGTGATTTTATATTCAAAGTCACGATGATTCTTTCCAATTCTTAACAGCGTACATTTGTTAGGATTTATAACGGTAAGTCATGGATGAAAATTAAACTCCCATATATTTGCCCATTTATCCAGTGATCTGACAACTTCTTGCATCTCCTCACAATCTAGCGGTTGTGGAAATGGTTTGAATAATTTTCATCATCAGCAAGCATTTAATGAAAACTTTGACAACCGTTGGCACGTCGTTTATGAACAATAGAAAGAAAATGCGCCCGAGAACAATGCCTTGTGGGACCCCACTTGTAACATCCTCCTACTGTGACATATTTCCATTCACAATAGCTCTCTGTTGTCTGCCGGAGAGAAAAGTCTCAATCCATTTAAGCAAGTTACCTGTAATTCCGTAACTTTTAATTTTGACAAGGAAACGTTTTATGGCCAAAGAATCAAAAGCCTTTATTAAGTCTAAGTAAATGACATCTACAGGTAATTTATTTTCTGGCCATGATGACCATTTTCCCAAAGATTTCAACAACTGTATCATTGTTGACCTGCCATTTAGAAAACCATGTTGGTGCGGGGTAAATAAATAATTTGTTTTCATATGTTCTGTTATGTGTTTCAAAAGTAAGGGATGCTCGAAAACATGGATATGGTAACTTTGAAACCTGGGTCGATCAAAGCTACCCAAGCCAATTATTAATTTTTGCGGCTCTCGGATCCAGTGGAAAACCACTCTACATAGGCGAACCCAGGGGCAACAGCACCAAAGCTTTGTTTGCTGTACTCTTAAATGACTCCCCCGGATCTATTGTGAAGGGTGGGGCTACTCCCTCCAAAAGCTAGCTGTGAGTGCTCTGTCATGCTTTGTCCTGCATCAGTTTCTTTTCTTTTTGATCCAGCTTTCAAAAGATATTTGGGATTACAAAACAGGTAATTTTGATGACGTAGATAAAGTTTCGCCAATGCCCCTTTGGACCTTGGATTTAATTTGTTCACTTCAGTGGAAGATAACGTGGGAACGTGGACCCGACTTATCCGTGATACTGTCAAAGAATTTGTTCCCATGTGAAGAAGTTATTGTCGGAGAAAGATAAACTTTGGAATAACTAAACGCTTGGTCAGAAAACGGAGTCGCGTCTGGAAAAGTTAAAAAAAAAAAAAAAAAAAATCCCATGTCCCGGATAAGCTCTCTCAGTTGTATGAGCGGTAACGTAACGTTTCAGTTCCGCCCCAATAGAAGGCAATCAGGCATAGCCAGATAGCATGGAAATAAATGGCAAAAAAGGTGAAACCTACTATCCAAATCTGTTAAAATGCACCCAAACACCTCTTCTCTTATACAAAACGAAAATATCATATCTAACAACATTGACAAAGCTGAGGTTTTCTCCAAATTTTTACCAGTCAGTGTAGCATTCCCGTAGATGACAATCCACCACCATTAACAGCTCTCGAGTACCGTACAAATGGCAGGTTTAAACCCTTTGAATTTAGTGAAAATGACATGTACAAAATTGTTTCTCCGCAACAGGTCTTGATGCCTTGGGTAGCTGTGTCCTGAAACAAACTGGCTCTGGCATTTCTCACCGTCTCTTGGTGAAATATCTATGAAAAGGAAAAAGTGAAATATTTGTCCTGTTGATAAAAAATCTGACAGGCAGTTAAAATCAAACTACTGTCCTAAATGTTTTTTTAAGGTCTCTTACATGTAGGACTAAGTTACTTCGAGTCGTTTTGGGTTTCTTTTGTTTGTCCTTGGAATAACCTCCTAGAAGAAGTCAAAGCGTTTCCAGTATGTTAAATCTGTAAGGCAAAATTAACCAAGCTACTCTTTTTTTGTCATGAATTTTCAAAATATTTTGCATTTGGTGATCGTTTTGCTTTCTTTTTCTGAGGCACAGCTGCGCCTCGGGTGTTCAAAACTTAATTCTCATTTAACACATGATTATTCATTTTACTCTCCGCATAGTAAAATCCAAAATATCTGTCTCTGGATACTATACACAATCATAAGCAAATTTCGGGTTAAATATTACCCCCAGACTCTTTTTACTGTCTGTGGTGTACTGTCCTGGTCCAAATCTTTAACTCGTGTGTTATAACCACTCTTTCTGTTATGTCATGTGTTGTTTATACCTCTCATTGAACATTGTCTTGATTGTTGTGCAACGTCTTAATTCTCTGTTGCAAGAGGAATTAATATAGGGCATTGCCCTGTTTCCCAATTGTATTTCTTTGAAATAAAATATGTTTAAACCGATTCTCATTTAACATTTATTTGATGTCAACATTTTGCCCTCCGCGGGTTGCTCGCAACTACTTAAAAGAAGCTGCAAGTCGTTTATTGTCGTATTGTCCTCTCTTTCCTAACAAGCTAAACTTCTGAGATCTTTTACAAATGTGCTTGTTCCTATGGTGCTTCCAAATTTGCTTTTAAACCTTGTCAGTGATAGACTATTGGAAATTACGTTATGTGGAAATGCTGACCTTACAGATTAATCAAATACCAATATAGTACAGTACAGTTGGACATTACTCAGACAAGATGTTTCGTCGACTGATCACTATAATTTTACTGATAAGTTATCTTGGAAATAAAGTATCGCGTAATGTCCAGAGTGTTTGTGTAGAGTACCTCTGTACATCTGTATATCTGAAGACCCCCTCGATTAGCTGCTCGTCAGATATTGGGCGAACCATGGCCAGTTTCGAAATAAGTATGTTTATAGTACAATATATATCTACGTCTATATCTACGTATAGATTAGTTGCAGTGAGAAATGTCGTTCGTAAAATATAATGATACCGACGGCCGCTATGCCGAGGCTAATTATTTTCTACGAAGATGTGGTTCCAATGTGATTCTCCGACTTAAAAACCCGTTATTTCCATCCATAAGACATTGCAATGACTATTGATTCAAAGGTAAAAGCTTTTATCGGGCAAAAATGCGTAACGGTCACTGCAGCAGCTCATGCGTGGAAAATAAAAATGAATCTTAATAAAACAGTGACGTCAGCAATGGATTATAAATACCCTCACACACACGTGTGTGTCTGTGTCTGTGTGTGTGTGTATGTGTGTGTGTCTGTGTATCTGTGTCTGTGTGTGTCTGCGTGTGTGTGCGACTTAGTCGAGATTGCACGTCCTTGGGTGTGATGAGCGTGTAGCGGTCAAAGCTGAATGGCAGAGGCAATCCTCGAGGCATTTCGTCACGTTACACAGGCAGGTCCCTGGGTTCATGACTGGTTGCCTTGCGTGTACACAATTAACAAAATCCGCTCTAAGTGTACGATGTAAAATTACGACAACATCTTTTATAAATACAGTGGCCTCAAGCTGGGTCTAAAAGGGTATCTGGATTGTGACATAAAGTTGCATTCTGTCGTTTGTGCATCCGCCCACATTTACGATGGTATGTTGAACTGTATTTGGCCTCATTTGGGAACATCTGTATGGGTAATGAAACATCCGGTCTCATACATAGAATGTCATGACGTAAATCTGCAGCACTGCAGCTTTCTCTCATACTTGCAAGAAGTTAAGGACATGGTTCTGGCATTGTGATATTCAATCGTGACGTAATAGCATGAATAGCAATTCAGATTGTGCACCCATCACAAGAATTGCGCTCTTTGTCTGCCGCAGACCCTGTCTGTGAATCATATCGGGGCTCGTGCCAGTCAAGCCCATAAGACGTTTTCGTCTTGCTAATTTTAACCACGAGAGATGTGACGCCAATGTAATGATCGGACGCACTCTTTCTCTTTATAAAAGTACAGTGCCTTCTTTTGGACGCTTTTTCCTATTATCGCCGTTTTTTTTTTTTCGTCAAACCCCCCCCCCCCCAAAAAAAAAATCATTTGCATCTATAAACTGTTATCCTTGGCTCTGTCTGGATACATTGTCATTGCACCCCGAGTACATGGACAAAAGTTGTGAGTCAATATTCGGAGGTTGATATCAGCTATAGCGGTGCATACATACAGAAATTCAGAACATATATTGTTTGCCATATAACAAAACAATTAAATATGTTTCAATCCAATCCATGTGTCCCGTGGCCTGATCACGGAGGAAGAAAACTAGAATATCCTCAATGGCCTGGCATACACCATCAATAAATGAAAATGGCAATAATGACAATAAAATACATTACTGATGCTGACATACACTGTCAGTGAAGAGCAATTGCAATTTTGATAATAAAGTGTGTCACTCAGGCCGACATACGCTAAGAATAGCCGTGATGATAAAATGCGTCCAGCAGGCTGACATACACTATCAGTGGATAACAATATCCCTAATGATAATACAAACGGTCACCCAGGCCGCCATACATTGTCAGTGAATAGCAATAGCAATGTTGATAATAGAGCGCGTCCGCCAGGCTAACATACACAGTCAGTAAGTAAAGCTATGCAAATAAAATGAGTCCCGCAGGCTAACATACACTATCAGTGGATAATAATAATTATTATGATAAGGGATCATGTACAAAAAAATTTCCAAAAAACATCTGAAGTGGGCAAAGGGGTAAAATAAATATCGTAATGTCACTTTTTTTGGAAACGTCCAATAATAAGCAAATATAAAAAAAGGAAAAATCGCCAATAAGGGACAAATAACATTAAAAATTACAAGCCCGTATGGACCACCAAATTATTTGGCACTTCTAGGACTTCAAATGATACATTTCGTCTTGAAAACTCCTTTGCTGAGAGAGAAAATATCTTGCAATTTAAACAACACAAAGGAAATTTCAATAAGTAAAATAAACAGTGATTTTATTGTCAAAACTCAAGCAAGAAAAGATCGCGAAGGGCGATAATATGGTGGATTTACGTTCCGATGTTCCAAAAGCTTCACCAGAACTTTAAATTTTTGCTTAATTTATACAGTACTCCAATTTGTATGTTCATTGAAAATATTTTCACTGAATCCTTTCAAGTGTATAAACCTGAAGCTCCAACACCGTTGCTGTATCTCCACACATTCACAGCTTGAAGCACATGGCATTTTCAGTAATTCATTAAAGTGACATTAGATCTCACACCAGTCTTGCCAAGCACCACACGCATTTATGCCATGGTAAATAAATTCATTAATTAATAAAGTACATTAACAAAGAAAAATATTTTTTTGAGGGATTTGGTAGCTTATAAAGTTCGTTTCTTAGGTTGATATACTCTACCAGTGGATTATAATAGCACTAATGATGATAAAGTTCGTTTCTTAGGTTGATATACTCTGCCAGTGGATTACAATAGCAATGATGATAATAAAGTTCGCTTCTTAGGTTGATATACACTGCCAGTGGATAATAATAGCACTAATGATAATAAAGTTCGCTTCTTAGGTTGATATACTCTGCCAGTAGATCATAGTAGCACTAATGATAATAAAGTTCGTTTCTCAGGTTGATATACACTGCAAGTGGCTAACAATAGCAATAATGATAATAAAGTTCGTTTCTCAGGTTGAGATACACTGCAAGTGGCTAACAATAGCACTATTGATAATAAAGTTCGTTTCTTAGGTTGATGTACACTGCCAGTGGATTACAATAGCAATGATGATAATAAAGTTCGTGTCTTAGGTTGATATACACTGCCAGTGGATTACAATAGCAATGATGATAATAAAGTTCGTTTCTTAGGTTGATATACACTGCCAGTGGATTACAATAGCACTAATCATGATAAAGTTCGCTTCTTAGGTTGATATACACTGCAAGTGGCTAACAATAGCAATAATGATAATAAAGTTCGTTTCTCAGGTTGAGATACACTGCAAGTGGCTAACAATAGCACTAATGATAATAAAGTTCGTTTCTTAGGTTGATGTACACTGCCAGTGGATTATAATAGCGCTAAAGATAATAAAGTTCGTTTTTCACGTTGATATACACTGCCAGTGGATTATAATGGCACTAATGATAATAAAGTTCTTTTCTTAGGTTGATATACACTGCCAGTGGATTACAATAGCACTAATCATGATAAAGTTCGTTTCTTAGGTTGATATACACTGCAAGTGGCTAACAATAGCAATAATGATAATAACGTTCGTTTCTCAGGTTGATATACACTGCAAGTGGCTAACAATAGCAATAATGATAATAACGTTCGTTTCTCAGGTCGATATACACTGCAAGTGGCTAACAATAGCAATAATGTTAATTAAGTTCGTTTCTCAGGTTGATATACACTGCAAGTGGCTAACAATAGCAATAATGTTAATAAAGTTCGTTTCTCTGGGAAATATACGCTGGCAGTGGATAACAATAGCAATGATGATAAAGTTCGTCCCTCAGGCTGCCATGGGGGGGGGGGGGGGGGGTAAGGAGTATTTCGTACTGGCGTACTGGCATTTTTATTTGCCGTACTTTCGTACTTGAAGCCTTTTTAGTTTCCTTACTTCGTATCAACCATTATTTGTTCATTTTCGTATTTTTCGAACCTGGCACTAAGACAAAATTATTACATGTACCCGCGTACTAGCCCCCCCCCCCCTCCCCCCCCCCTTACCCGCCGACCCGTATTACACTGTCAGTAAATAACAACAGTAAAAACTACCATGACGTGTAGGCGTGTCATTCGTAACATTGCCAACTCAAATTCCATTGCCACATGCTGCCCTGTTTTTGGCCCCTGAGGGGATCGTTCTTACCATGCACTTTTTGAAAAAGTTATGTCCCAGGCTTTTGATGTATGCATCTCGCCAGGTGACCTTATGTTTTCTGGGATTCCGTTGGGTCAATGGGTGGCCATTTTTGTTTCCATCATTTCTTGGTGGATTTGAATACAGTGGTAATGAGGCAGAGATTGCGCGAATTCCTAGGTCACTGTGACCTCAATCAAAAGTCAGAGTCAAATTTCAAACGATACAAACAATGACCCTTTGACCAGTAATAATTGTCTTAATGCAGACGAGAGTAAAGCAATAAGAACAAAATTAACAAGAAAAGAAGGTTTGCTTCAAAGCAAATCTGTTTGCATGCCTTCAAAATGAAAACAGTTTGAAGTGGTGCACTTCACCATTGTCAACATAACCTAAATTTTGTGTATTAGCCAAATTTGTATAAAGTAAAATGCTACAATTTTGGTTCTTGGTTCATTGGATGTAGCCATATCGCAAACTTACAAAATGGAGTTTGAATGAAACTATTATCTATAATAGTTTTGAAGCTATTCAACATTTTAATTTTGTGTATTTGCCTAATTTGCGTAAATTGAAAGCCTACAACTTTGGTTTATGGTTAAATGGGTGGGGCTTTGCTACGAACCCAAAAATTGAAATGGGAATGGTACCTATATTTATGATAGTTTTGAAGCTATTCAAGATTTACATTTTGCATGCTCACTAATTTGTATAAAATGCGATCCTACAACTTAAGTTCATGGTGCATTGGTTGCGGCTTTGGCACAAACCTAGAAATTGAAGTTGGAATGGTATGTTTATGTGTAATGGTTTGGGAGATGTTCAACTTTGAAATTTTTCAAAGTCCCTGGTTAACATAGTTTGAGATTCTATTACTTATGCTGTCCATTTTATTGGCAGGTGTCACAAACCTATATGTGTTCATTGAAATATTGAGTACCTGCAATAGTTTGGAAGATATGGAGCTTTTAAAAATTTAATTGCCCCTAACTTGCATACTTTTAAACATCATGACTATTCCAAATGAGATGCAAAATTTCACTGGTTAGGTCAGTCAGCATTGCAAGTTTGGTGGTTTTCGAAAAAATAGTGCTTGAGAAAATCTCCAGACCAACTTGGTCGTGAAGAAGAATGAAGAGAAAGAAAGAAATTCACAATTCCAAAGATTACTTAAACAGTGAAACCCTTCTACAGTGGGCACCCTTGGGACCAGAGAAAAGTCACCCCTGGGACTAGAGAAAAGTGCCCACTCCTGAGAGGGTCAGCCCTTCTGGGCAGTATTGATGAGTATATGTGCATGTACATGTACATCATCATACATGTACAGTGTACACATATATATAATTCAAGGGGAGCTGTGTCCATGCAATACAAAACTGTCTTTCTTCCTTTATTACATAAGCAAATTTTAACAGAAGCTGTCAAGAAACACATGTACAGCTACCTGTGAACCGAGACCAGCACTGTACTGTCTCAGTTTTGGCTGTGGAGAACAGGCTTCATCTCACTGGTTACAAGAAAATAAAGACATGAAGGTGTCCACTGAGATGACATTTAGGACTGGAAGACCATATTTTGGTGGGTCTGGCCAAGTAGTCTATTTTTTAACAGAAGGTACGCTAAGGTTTATTCTGTATAGAAGTCCAGCAGCCTGTGTCCTTTGGGACTGATAAGCCCAGCTGACTCATAGACTCAGACAAAAACAGACCAGCTGGGACACCAGTGTCAGTCATAGTGCACCGACTGCTCTGCCCAGCACTAGTGGGAACCATAGCCTGCCTGGTACATATGGCAGCATGGAGCAGATCTGTTCCTCCATTAACAGAAAGACATTCTCTGTGTTTTATTCAGAACCTTGTTACACAGTTGTTCGGAGCCCCTCCCCCCCCCCCCCCATTTGCTGCAAGACCCAAACCTTCCAAATCATACACCTAGCATACATGGCTAGAAGGCTGGCTATGAAACAGGTTCAAGCTCATTTAGTATGAATGCAAAATGGTTGCCTAGCATCATGAAAGTCTATGCAGCAGTAGAAGCCCTGGGTACTTGTGTATTGTTGGGAAATTCAGTGAATTTAGCACACATTAAAAGTCACCAACTTTTGTTTGCATGCTATTGGATTTGCCACATGTCTCAAACCTACATATGTAAGTTAGAACTTTGTGTCTATCTGCAATGGTTTGGAAGATATAGAGCTTTTAAAATTTTAATTGCCCCTCATTTGCACAATTTTAAACATCATGACTATTCCAAACCAAATGGCAAAATTTCATTGGTAGGTCAGTCACCATGGCAAGTTTGGTAGTTTTGAGAATAATAGTGTCTGAGAAAAACTCCAGACAAATCTGGGTGCCATGACCGCTAGGAAAAACTATATGTCTGGGTTGGCACCCAGACATAACGAGGGCGAATATGATGACAATAACGATATGATAATCATTATGATAATGCTCATAACAAAGATGCAATGATGATAATTAAAAATTATTTGATCTCCACGAATGCGTAAATAAATACCTGTAAGTACATACAAAACATACACATCAAGATGACAAGACATAAACAGTTAACACTCAAATTGTAAAGTGAACAATAAATAAGTTACCTGGGATTTAAACGGGACATTTATATTAGCTGTGACTCTGCTCGGCCAGTATTACTGAATATGGAGGTTCCTCTGTGTACATGCAGATTCCTGTATCAGAAACAGAGAACATATCGCGTTTGCCAAATAGCAACTTGGACATAACGAACTGTTTAAAACGTCATCGTCATGTCACACAATAAGCTGATTATAAGAAGAAACCATCAAATCTTTGGAAAATATATTATTTATGACAATGACTTTCCATGCGTGCACCTGAATAGAAGGTATTCACAACTACCTGTGATCATGTGCTGTCCCCTATCCTGGAACAGCGAACTTGACAGCAAGGAGGGCAAATTTATGTGTTTAGCAAGGCAGAGTGCGTTCGTTGTAATAACAAATGGTAATCTGAGAATACAAAAGCATATAAAAAGTTCTTCATGTGGTTCAAAACATAAACAGTTGCCTAAAATATTTAGAATTGTTTATTTGTTTAGCAGATAATGTATAATTTTCAGATCTTCCAGTTACAAAATTGCTGCAAGTGCCCTCATAATGGTGGAAGCATGGTTCTGTTGCCTAGCAAAAAAGGTAGTAAGAGCAGCTCCACAGTGACTTATGAATCCCTCCTATTACTGCGGGTGTATGTCATCACTGCCAAGTGGCTGAGGTGGAGATTTTGGTGAAAACTTTAAAAGTCTGTTCCGTACAGAGCGAGCTCAAGGCACAGAGGTTTTCCCAACACAGGACAGGTCTATGAGGCCGAACCCATTGTGCAGACTGGGACCGACTGTCCCATGCAATCCTGAGGGGGCAATCTGCACCGATACTTCCAATAAATTAACAAGTGACAGACTGCCCGATATTGAATAAAAAGCTAAGGATAAATAACTCACAACACGCTTTATGATAAATCAAATGATTTCAAGTCCATTCAAAACACCAAAATAAGACAAATATAACCGAGACAAGCATGCAAATGTTGTGAGCTAACGGACAGTTAAACTAAGCCACTGTGTAAATGGCCTCTGGAATTAGTTCCAATTTCTGAATATCGGGTTTTGAAAGATGAATGGCAAAGAATCTTGGGTGGCCGAATAAAGGCACGTAAAACGAGTCTAAATCTACCAAACTGGTTCCCAGTATGGCCAAGAGATTTGAAGTCTGCCTGCAAAAACGCAGAGGGCAAAATCACTACTTATACAGCGAGACATGCCTTCAAACAAAATCAAAATTCCATTTTTGGAGCACCACACCATTGATACCAAAAGAGCGCTTAAATCAAATGATGGCATCGGCCAATCACACTCAGCAACCTCGGAGCATCTGCGGACTTTGTGCTGATGAAACGGCCACACTCCGTCAGAAATCATAAAAACCATGAAGGGTTGATCTACTACATTATTTGTTCGTGCGGTAAACAGTGATGTCCATAGGGCATATCAGATGCGATATTCTGCTAGGTGGCACCACGTGTAATTGCTTTTTGTGTCAAATGTCAGTTTTAAGCGATGAATGAAGCAGGTTACATGTAAATTCATCACCTAGGTGTCGCCTCCTACGACAGTTATATAATAGCGGGAAATGTTGTGCCACAGAGAGGTCACGTGCTTCATTGTGCCTCATCATCACAGGCAGATCCCGAATTTTGCAGAAAATTGTACAAGTTTCGACATTTGTCTCTCATCAGAATCTTAAGTTTTCAGAATACCGGACTGATCAGTTCAAACTACACAAGGTTGACATTATTTTGGTGCATGAGCAGGTAACTTTAATGTTGTGAAAGTTATGATTTTTATTCTGACTCTCATGTGTGAGGGAATTTTCAATATATTTTCAAAGTTTTTGTAACTTGTACGATCCAAATTTGGAAATACCATACATTTACCTTCCGTTATTTGTTGAATAATGCAACCTGTGTTCAATATTCATTCACATACGTAAGAAATTGGAATTATGTCTTTTTATGTAATATTTTTGACAATTTTGAGTGAAAAATGTATTTACCATAATTTTGAACATTTTGGATTGAAATTAAACTAGTAACATGGTTGCAGGTGTTTTACGTTTTGGTCGGTGTTCACTAGATACGCCTTTATCACAAACACATACAGCGACATTTAATTGTGATTTCTCTCCTTAATTGTCTTGAAGATGTATAAAATGTAAACTTTGAAATATCCCTGAAGCATAATTTTGAACGCTAGACATATGTGATATATCCAATAGATCACACAATCACCCAAAAAATGGATACAGACATGTAGAAGTTTATCGACACCTTTATTCCTTAATGTGTGTGTGTGTGTGTGTGTGTGTGTTTAATAAGATGTTTAATAATTTAATTTCAAAAGTCCCTCATGAGCATAAATGTAAATGCTGCCAGTTTTGTCGGATATTCATTGCCATAGGCCTTCATCACACATATAAATTGCCGTTGGAAAGGCACCTCCACCTAGAACAGATTTGTAGATATTCAAAATTTATATTTTCAAATGACCGATATGAGCCTTACTTCAAGCACTGTGATGTTCGGTGCGCATGCGCAATCATCTAAAACACACAATATGGATGAAAATTGTAATGACATATTTATCCACCTATTCTTCGAACGTATTCAAAATATACATTTTCAAATGTCTCTTATTAAGCTAAATTTAAATGTGGCAATTTGGTTTTATATTTATTAGGTGTGTCTACAAAGATGTAAATGTCAATAAATTGAGTCTCTATTTTCACAAGATTTGGCGATATTAAAGATTTAAAACTTACAAATGTCATGATTTGAATAATGGTAAACACAGTGACCATGACCATAGTTCCATTAGATGCACAATAATCCTGAACATACAGGTAGAATTTGGAATAAAATTTCTGTTTGTAATATATTAAAAGATGTTCAACATTCGGATTTTAATGCCCCTATTTAGCATAATTTCAAATGCCAAACATTAGGTCTGACAAGCAATGGGTGGGACATCTCAACAAACATGTAAATAGAAATTGTGATTTCATCTCTGTTAAATTATTGGGAATATTCGAAATTTATATAATGAAATGTCCCTCGTTAGTAAAATTTGAAATGTTTTAACTTTGTACGCCCTATTCAGAGGATGCGCCCGGCACACAGTTACAGTTGGAATCACTCTTATTTTTATTTTTGATAATTTTGAATATATACAACATTTCAATTTTGTTCATGATTAGCATAATCGTAATTACTAAAGCCTTGATCATTTATGCATTATATGTAGAGGTGGCAAACCATACATATGGAACTTTGAGTGTTGGCTTATCTATGATGGCCATGAAGATATGAAAAGTATATGTTCGTTTCACCCTAATTTGCATGATTAAAATGGGAATCAGCTTTGCTTGACAGCCGTTATCACTCAACTTTCAATCGCATCAAAGATAACAAAGGGTCCTTTCAAATAAAGCCAATCAAAATCGGTGATAAGCATATTAGCTTGTGGCTTGACGTGTATCACTGTCTTTGTCAGCTGGCAATACGTCTTCAACTAAGCACAATGGTACAATCGGTTAAAAAAAACGAAAAAAAAACCTAAGGAAAGATGATTTGCTGCATAGCAAATCAGTGTGTGTGTTTTCAAAGCATATTGGTATGGCAATGTACAACTATTCCATAACACAGGAGTATAAGTTGGAATGGCATCTCTATCTAATACAGCTTTAAAGTTATTCCAGATTTAAAATTTCTAATGGTGCTATTTAGCATAATTTAAATTACTACAACTTTTATTTTTAATTCATTAGGTGTGAAATGGTCAACAACCCCCTAGTAGAAGTTGGAACGACATCTCTATGTATGATAGTGTTGAAGATATTCAAAATTAAAAAATTCGAATACTGCTAATTAGCATAATTTAAATTGCACCTACTTTTGTTTTAGATTCATTCATTACATGCGTAATGGTAAACAACCCCATAGCAGAAGTTGAAATGACATCTCTGTCTGTAATAGTTTGGAAGATATTCAAGTTTAAAAATCTCAAATGCTGCCAGTTAGCATAATTTAAATAGCAACAACTATTCCTTTAGATTCATTAGATGTGCAATGGTCAATAGCCCCCTAATAGAAGTTAAAATGACATCTCTATTTATGATAGTTTTGATGATATTCAAGTTTTAAAATTTCCAATGCTGCGAATTAGCATAATTTAAATGGCTACAAAATTCGTTTTAAATTCATTAGATGCGCACTGGTCAATAAACCCCTAGTAGAAGTTCGAATAACATCTCTATCCATTAATCTTTTAAAGATATACAAGATTTAAAATTTCAAATGCCCCCAATTTGCATAATTTTAAACATCTTTATTCTTCTGTATAAACCAGTCAAACTCCTTGTATGGATATACAATCATGCCAAGTTTGCAGTTTCTATGTATAATAGTGTCCGAGAAATGTGTCGGACAAATTTGCTGGTAGAGAAGAAAGAAGAAAGAAAGAATTTCAGGAAAAAAAGAAAAGTGTGTTTTGACACACACTTAAAAGGAACAAAAATAAAAAAAAGAAAAACAAAACAAAAAAAAAAAAAACAAAAAAAAAAAAAAAAAACCAACAACAACAAAAAAACACCCCCCCCCAAAACCCCACGTTAGGGTCTCAGTTAAGAATCTAAATATTGATTTCACACTTCAGGTGAGATTGTTTGATTATTAAACAACAAATTTCTAATAGAACCATGAAACATATACACACCATGATAAAAAGTGATAAGTTTTCGTAACCAGGGATGTATGCGTAACCACATCCCTGGTGTAACCCAGTGAGGGATGTGGAAAGAGCTGGATGTAGCACGGACTCAGCTCTTTCGACATCCCTGTGCCAAATAAAGCACGCCGCGTTGAAGGTTGAAGCGCAAGTCAGCTTGAAAAGAAAGGGGTCGAACATGCATATATATTTCCTTTGGGTTCCTCACCCTGATGGTTAACAAATCATCGGCCCGGGCTTGGAACTCGCATGCATATTCTTAATACTTCCCATATTTTGTTAACTCCAGAAGATAAGTTGACAAAAATTTTTATGTGATTAGGCCTACATTGTAATGAGCTTGGCCTCACTTTGAAGGTCACAGGACCCATGCGTGTGTAAATGTTGGCGCAATGTTGCATTTTACACGCTATACATACTTTTGACGCGTATACATTCCACATGTGTACGTCACCAGTTGTTGCACGTATTTCTCACAATTGTCTATGAAATATTTACGTATTTGAAGCAATATGTAAAATTGAAAGTCAATTCTTATTTTTGATTAAGAGCTAAGATAAGTTTAGACCACGCGCACAGTCTCCCGGGTACACTTACTTTGTAACATTTTGCTATTTGGCTTCCAACAGTGTGAAGATTGAATACAAAGAATAAAGATTAAAAGATGTGAAAGTAGCCCTATGCCAATCGACAATGCCCCCTCATTGATAAGATTTGTGGGCACACAAATATTTCATTAAAAAACTGTTGAAATTCTGTGTATGAAGACATGCAAACAAACCAACAAATACAAGTTCTGCATAAAACCCAGAAGGGAAAAAATGACTCAAATTCACATATTCACATTTCCTGCTGAAGAAAATAAAGACAAATTCAACAACATTTTACAATATTTACATTCGGAGTTTTTGTTAGCATTGAAAGAATAGGGACAAATTTGTTTTCATCAGTCGATGGTAACATCATGTGCAACACGGCAAGTGCCAGTGCCTACTTTGCGACGTAACAAGCGGCTGGCCACACCCATTCCACGTACGGCTCAATGCTGAACGTAGATACAGCCCTACCACACACAAATCTTTACTTTGTAATATAGAAGGCTTATTGTAATATGCTTGGGCGCATCATGGAATAAACCCCGTTCCATTGATGCCCCCGCTGTAAAGGGGTAGTTTTCCGAATAAAATTATTATTATTATTATTATTATTATTATTATTATTATTATTATTATTATTATTATTATTATTATTATTATTATTATTATTATTATTATTATTATCATTAGCTCCTCCCACTAATAAACAAAAGGTCCTTCGCAGTGGCTATCAAAACTTTTACGCACAAATATTCATGACAAATTTAATTCTAATATTAATGTTAATATAAATATAAATATAAAAAAAATGAAATCTGTCTCTGTTGTTGTCATTGGCATGTAACAGCGCGGTTGTTGGTAGGCAACCGCGCTGTTACATGCCAATGACAACAACAGAGACAGACTTCATTTTTATAGTGGAATAATTTATATCAGTACACGAAATGATTTTATCATGTTACACAACATAGGTGAAACTAAACTAAATTCGTTCGTTTGACGACTGGTGAAAAACACTCTTTCCACTGGTGTATCAGGTCCCCTTTCTTACGTTTGCAATGCTCCATAACGACTATTCAATCAATACAGCAGTTTCACAACCAAATAATTATCATATAACCAGAGCTTCGCTTTAATTTCCCACCTTCCTCTGTTGCCTTATAAATGAAGCGTGTTGTTCTTGTCCACTCGGAGTAATGTACCACAGTTTTGAAAAGTCTTGCCGTTTGGCCAGAGCTGTCCCACAGATACAGCCAAAATACAATAGAGCAATATCAGATTGAGGCCGTTATTCAGGTACATTTTAAACTGTTCCTGAATTAAAAATATTTGACGTAACAGAGACTTAATGAAAAGAAGATTTACGTCTTTGGGCTTTTTTGAGATTTTTCACAAATTTTAAACATTATTTATTTGTTAGCCTGCTGGAGGGATACTAATGTGATTTGTCATCCCATAATTACACATATCACCCAGTCACATATGCATTTACCTACAATGAAATAGGTAGGATTGATTGGTTAGTTACGATCATCAATGGGGTGATTACGTTTTCTTTAATTTTCACTAGAGGGGTTCAAAAAGGGCGCCTGCTCCCCAATCCGTTTTTCCTTTCAAGAAATAAAATAAATTTAAACCAATGCGTTGATCACAATAAAAATTGTCGTCAGATTAAAACTCATAATTATGAAGACAGGTTTATTGCACAAAGACAATTTGTCAAAGTCAGGTAAAACAAAAATCTATAAAAGGCATTGGCGAGTAATTTGTATGCGAAAATAATCAGGCAGTTTATGTTTGTTGTGTTATATACGGTCGCAGAGACAAAGGGTCAGTTATAGACAGGATCCTAGACATGGGCCATTCGCCCATGAATGTCGCTTTCTGTGATTCCTGATTCCGCATTTCTAAACCCCAACGCAATGATGACATTGTTGACTCACTACGTTATTTAGTGCTTTATAAGACTTTTATAGAGCCTTGGGTTGAGGAACACATACTTGCTGTCTTGTTGACTAGGTGTTTTTAATTACCGCGTGTGCATTATATGCGTTTATCAGTGTGCGAAGTGTGACACTCTGTTTATCACTCGCATGCCTTTTATTTGTATTGCAATATTGATCTTTATGTATAAATATCATTCATTTAAATTTATATGTGATATTCCCTGATTTCGGGGGCTCAATAAATATTATACTGGAAAATGCATGAGTTTTAATTATAGGTCAAAATTTTAGCCGGTTGTAAGCGACGGAGTATTTTGACTAATGCCCAAGAAACCATCCATTATGTTGCTTAATCCCCAGAGAGTGCCGCTTGTCCTGTCGCTTTTGAATGCGGGACTCTGAATTTTTATGTGTTCTATACCCTGAAAGGATGCACTAAGCAGCACAAATGTAGAACGAGCACCTGTACTGGTATATAATGCTGAGTCACAGTCATGACAGAGTCCGCTGGCCAGTGCTGTCCAAGCTAGATTCCTGCTATCTATAAACAATATTTTGCTGTTTGTAAACAATATAAATCATTGTTGTGTGTGAACAATATGCTGTTGTTTGTAAACAGTATATTGCTGTTCATACACACAAACATGATTGTGACAGTTTTGTCAGAAATTTAGGAAAAGTCAAAGGTGTATGTCAAAATTCAACGTTTGAAGTTTAGTTTCGTTTTATATTGACTAATACATTGCTGAAAAGGCATAGGGGTCATCTGGACTGTGTTTGATCCTTTCTGTCTTCCAAATTGCGGAATCAGCTCCGTTTCATCTTGAGAGTTGCATGTAGTCTGTGGCACCATACCTGCAACCGACTTAGTGAAATATAGGGATGTGCAAGGCGACACGGTGACACAACAAGTGTATATTGAACACAAGGAACACATTAAAGAAGTTTTGGATCTTAACGCTTAACTCAAAGGTTTAAACAAGAAACGACATTTTGTTGTTAAACCTCGTTGTTGCTGTTGACATCCAGGCGTGAATAAAGTATTCCAAACATGCAAGAGGAAAAGGGGGTGGATAGGGGGTGGGGGGGGGGGGGGTGTAGAGCGAGAAAAACGAAAGTTGTACCATGGACAACATGTCACCAATACAAAAAAGGTATGGTTTGCTAAATGTCATCTCAGTGTGACGAATGATCACTTTAAACGAAGGTTTTGGCAAAAGAAAATAACTCTTCAGAGAAAAGCAAAGTGCCAGTCCCAGAACTTTTCAGAGTGTAAAGACTGTGAAAGTAAAGTAAACGTTAAAGTAACCTATATTTCACGACGAAGCTCTTACAGAAAGTATACTGGTTTCCAGAGAGGTCCTGACACATGGACACACATGAAGGTACCATAAACGAGACAATATTATAAAAAACAAATTAAGGTAGCGGCCACATTTCGACTACAGCGGCAATATGGTGACTCATCATAAAATGACTTTTTTCCATTTTCATGAAGCCCATTATCTAAACTTTGTGCTCACCAAAATTGACTTTAAAAAAATAAATATTTATAGGAGAAAAATGAAGAAAAACATCACTAACTTTGGGCTGTCAATTACACGTGCTTGGTCTGTTTGTTGAATTATGGTAATTAATCGCCAAGTTTAGATAGCACTCGGCCGCCGCCTCTGGCCCTGACAACGCGGAAATGCGGTGGACTATGACTAATGAGACAATGGGGCATCGCTTGAGTGAATTGACACTGCCACATGATATGATGACGAAAAGATGTTACTTCAACCCTTCCTGTATCGACCGAGAAATTCTCTGTTCTTTTTGTTTATCTTATGGTCTATGATTGAAATAAAATAACTCTTGATGACCCGTTTTGACGATCGCCCTTTGTCAAAATGGCGGCTCGATCGACGGGCACGGAAGATTACAGCAAAGGCGGCCGAACGGAGGATTGCCCGAAAATCAGCATTCATCATGCAATGATAATACTATGAGCATTAAAATAATAAAAGTTTGCTGGTGTTCTGATCAGTTTGTTACGTGATGAGTAAACACAATTGGTGATCGGTGAATTTCAGTAAATGCAATGCTGCACCCAAGTTCCTGTAATGATATATCCTTTCATCTCAGGCGGCACTTCGATGTCTGCGTGGTTCGTGTGTTGACATTCCAGGAAAACATTGCAGTGGTGGTCAAAACCTTACAATGGACACTTGTCGCAAATTATGTTGAAACTAATGGGTTCCCGGCATTTGTAAGACATTTCTTTGAAACTTTTGACTGGGGTGGGGTCTGTGTGTTCAGCAATAATACGACTCTACCCTCAGAAAGCAACCTCATAGGTGGATTACCGGCCCCTGATACGTTCATCAATCAGTGTAATAAAACAGTGCGGGCATTGACCTTACTTTCTTAGTCGTCTCATATACTGTACACAGAAACCGTATAGTCCCTAGTCACTGCTTTCAGACTTAGAGAGTCAAGTAGGAAAGAATTATGTCAAAAACAAAGAGAGAATCAAAAGCAGGACGACGCCAGCGTCAGATTGCCGAGAGTGTAACAGTAACGGAGAGAGCTTGCGAACCAGATAACATAACTCGGGCAAGCTTTATTCTTTGTTTCCTTTTCAAGTATATAAATAACTGAATATTATCATCATGCTTTAAGGCTATAGAATGCCAATCATTTAAATTATTTATTGCTTGGACATTTTCATTAACCCAAATAAAACGTAGGTTTCGGGGGTATTGAGTGAGCAATAAGAACCTATAATTTACCAAATTCAGACGTATCAAAAGTCTTGCATTGGCTGGCTATTATGCTGTCATTTATCAATATTGACCATGCTGTGTTGAAGTGCTTAGCTATAAAATTACAAAAACAACAGACAGCACCCCCCCCCCCCCCCAAAACATGTCTCTGGTCAAACCAAGGCATATAGGCCCTACCCTGGAAAATTAGCATTGGAGATAAATATGTATCTTTTATATATATATATATACAATGATATACTGCAGATTGGCCCAAGTCAAAACAAATGCAAATACAACAAAAATGAAAACACTTTTGGATGTAAATAAACTTTTTATAATACTGAAATACAAGATATTCACGGTTATTCATACCTTAGTGAAAAACGGTCTCCTTTTTCCCATTTCTAAAATATTATAGCCAGTGCAGCTTTTACATCAAAGCAATTGGTCTATAAATCCCCTCTCCCCCCCTCCCCCCCCCGGCATCTATCAACTCAACAATGGAAGAGAACTGGAGGTCAAATTACTTCACATGTATCAGAAAATAAAATGCTCAATTTTGTTTGATATACAAGTTACAACACTGCTCCTTGTACATACGATGGAAAATATTTCCGTCCAAAATAATAAACACAAGACAAATTTGAAAAATAAATATTTATTCAATTGCACATGGCACAACATGAAGAAAGCTATTTACATGTCAAACACCAATCAATATTCCATAGTGTCCATATCTTCTCGCTCAATAGTCATAATGCTTCATCACATATCCAACACAAGAACGATGTTGTGATGCAGCACAAATACAGGCACAAATACCAGTATCACTATCACACTTCACTAATTTGCTGACTGGGCGCAAACCTTGGGATGGCCTTTCCGCGGGTGCCCACAATGCCGACACTTCGGAGCTGGATTTCAGCGTGATGAACGAAGTAAACAAATGCCAATAGGTAGTTAAAAGCGATCATTTAAGTTAAAAAAAAGTGGTAATTTGAGTTGAAAACTATTTAACATTTGCCTCCTCTTAGATATGGTTTACAATAGCTGCCTCCAAAATATCTTAACTTTGCGAATTTCTTAAGTCTGATGGTATTTTCTTCCATTTACTATTACCCTGTATTCAAATGACCGCTGGCCATACGGGTATTTATATGTCTGTTTTTGTAAGTTGTGGTTGGTTGTCGGACGTGTAGTATAAGCATGATTTACATGGTTAAACTTTCTACAGAGATACTATGGGCTCGGTCCACTTAGACATTTAAATTTCGTCACACTTTCATGAAAAAATGCGCTCCTTGACTGAAAGCCAAGGCAATTGAGATCTGACATATTGAGAAGGTGTGATATGAAACTTGAAAAATTAGCAAAATTCTGTAGTCTTTGCAGCTTTAATATATGTGTTTCTCCACAGCTTCCATAAACAATCACCAGTAATAGTATTCGGCGGCGATTGGCGGTGGCTAGCGGCGATGGACGGCGGGCGGCGACGATGAGTGGCGCATGGGGGCGCCACTGCCGATCGCCGCCCACCGCCGCCAGTACTTTATCTTTTAGTTTGCCAAGGCAGTCTGCGGCGATCAGCAGCGAGGCCAATCATCGCCGCTAAACGCCGCCAAATGCCACCCAGCGCCGCAGGCTAGACTTCAAAGTACCTCGACACAGGACTATACTTTTTCACTTTGTCACGTGCTGAGAGCCTTTCAAGGCTGCAGCACACTAAATTTAATCATACAGCAATATACTCTTGCAGCTTTGGCATATGTTGGGAGTCTTTCAAGGCTGAAGCACACCACATAGAATCATAGTTATAGACAGAAGGATCTTCATGAATTGAAAGCATTAACGGTTGCCGTGCAACTGTATTTTTACACACATGAATGAATCTTTATTGACTGCGCTGTTACATAAAATACAGCAATATGTCAAATATACAACATGAACACATGTAGAGTATGAAAGAAAAAAAAAAGAAGAAAATCACATTAAAACATGCACACAATCAAAAGAAAAATGTAACAAAAACAGTACAGACACGTACAGCACAGTACAGTACAATAGATACAAAAGATTTACATAGATCACTAATCACCTGAAATGAAAATAGAGTGCAGTCATCAAATTGGCACGGTGTTACATGATTACAGTGGTTTCTCTCTTAGGGAAATGGCTTTGTCCATGAAATTTTCAAATAGGTATACAAGTTCTGTGTCATGCAGTACCAAAATAAATTTAAACATACTCTGAACATCATAAGCATCCGAATTACAAAATATTTCGCGTACACTCTTAAGCAGATTTTCTCTTGGATTTTGAAATTTAGTGCATGTCATAACAAAATGAAATTCATTATCAAGTTCTTGGCAAGTGTCACAAACTCTCTGGCTAACAGGAACTTTGGTAGGACGCTTATGTCTTCCTGTTTCGATATGTAAATTATGTGCACTGATGCGTAATTTAGTTATATTACTCCTTGTTTCGAAATTTTTTACAACATCTAAATAATGTTCAAATTTAAGTTCTGTCTTAAAAGATGTATACGTTCTCAATTTAGATTCGTTATTTTGATTCAACATTTCATTTTTCCACTGATTTCGGAATTTGTTTTCTGTTTTATTACGGAAAAGATTAGAAGGAAATTCTTGAAAAAAATCATCTTTGTTATCCCAAAGTTCCTGCAGCCCGAGCAAATTAAATGTATTTTTTACAGAATTCAACCAGGTTGATTGACTTGCTTGAGATAAGTCAACATTACATTTGTATGCGTTAAATAATAATGAATTTTGCTCCATATTGACGATTCTAAACCAGTTTTTACAGACAGAAGATAATATTCTGAGTGACAAAGGGGTCTTTCCTAGTTCTCCGAATACTGCAATATTGCATGCTTTACTATGTACCCCGAGACAATATTTAAGAAACTTTGTATAGAATTTTTCGAGCTCAATTTTAAAATAACCAGAAATATTATCTTGTACAAGGATTTTTGACGGAATTACAGTATAAGCGCCCCATATATCGGACGCATATAGTAAAATTGGCTGTATAACTTTTTCGAATAGAGATAAGTATAGTTTTATATTCGTATCTCGTAGTAAAAATATCCTCTTTATTCTTGCCAAAGCTTTATTTGCTTTATCACATAATAATTTTATTGCACCATCAAAGGAACCAGTTAAAGACATTTGAATTCCAAGATAAAGATAAGTCTTGACAATGTCTAGTTTAATACCATCAAAAAAGAAATTTCTATTAATTAATTTGCCCGTTTTGTTAAAAATCATGACTTTAGTCTTTTTAATGTTGATATTCATTTTCCAATTTTTGCAATAATCACTCAAAATATTTAGACAATTTTGTAGTCCTGATTCGGTTTCAGATATCAGTATTAAATCTTCAGCATAAAGAAGACAATTTAATATTTTCTCGTTTAAAAATACTGGATCACACGATTCATTAAATTGGGTTGGTAAATCATTGATAAAGATGTTGAATAAAGTAGGGCTGATCACACATCCTTGTTTTACCCCTCTTTGGTTCATTATATTGTCCGATAAACCGTTAGAAAATTTTATTTGTAAACTTGAATCATAGTACATATCTTGAATTACTCTAAACATATAACCACTAATACCATTTTTCGCTAATTTGTAAAGTAGTCCATCATGCCAAACAGTATCGAAAGCTTTCTGAAAGTCTACGAAACATACAAAAAAATTAAAAAAAAAAAAAAAAGCAAAAAAAAAAAACACATGTATAGTCTCTGACAATTTGAATATTTCTACACTCCTATAGGGAGTGTATGAACTTTTAAAGACTTTAAAAATGGTGAGCAACACAAATATTTTTTTTCCAATTTCCATTTAGTAAAGACCACCCAGTAACATATTATGACATAACCTTACATATAAGATGTACCAGCACCCACTTTTGTTGCTCAAGCTCCAGGTTTTCACTGTATTGCTTGTAGATAAAACATGGACAATAATCTGTTCAGCAGGCAAGAAAAGTCCCGATTGTCAGTGGCATACAAACTGCAACAGGACAACTGCCAAATAGTGGGTCTCTCATTAGAGGTACAATAACATGCAAAGGATAGTGGGAGGACCTGCCAGAAGTGGTTCTTCAAGCCAGGTGGTCTCTTAAGACAGGGACAACTGCAAAACATCCTCAGGGACAAAAATACATGTCCACATATGAAATAAAATAAAATGGTTCCAAGATAGTGCTGTTCAAAATTGTGTGGAATCTGCACACACATTCATGCAAAAAAAAAAAATAATGCAAAATCCGTGTCAACTGATTTTTTTTCTTTTTCTTCCTTTTATTTATTTTTTTGTCTAAATTATCCACAACCACAAGAATATTTTAAAGCTGGGCTTGCTTGAGAACTTTGTCCAGGGAAACGCTTCAAACAAGCATGATGATACGTGCTGCTGTTATGTCAGACTCAAACATGTCATAGTAGGTGCAGGGCCTCAGTAGTAAATGGCATGGAACCAGTAATGCACTGGCTTGAGTAGATAACAAAAGGCCACTGTAACCCCCAATTGTGGCTGGTCCCAAGGTGTCATTTTACCACCTGTACCCTTGTGGCCAGTGGCCACCTGCTGATCTGCAGATAACAATAACCTGTGGCATACACAGCTTAAATGGCTACATTTATAATACACTAATGGTACCAGGATCAAGGCTTGACAGAATTGCATTTCATTTTCATGAATTGACACAGACTATGACCTTTAAACACAATAAGATGAAAAATGTCCAAGGCACACAGTCATGCATCACCAAGAAAAAGAAAGAGTTTAAAATGCGATGAAACCTGTCATTTGTAGGGCATCTAATCAAAGGTTCAAAGAAAGGTTGGATATTATCATCATTTTTGAATTAGTATATGTACTTACAGTATGGAAAGGGGGGGGGGGGGCAGATACTCTGTTAATAACCAAAAATAATATTTTTCACCCCAAATATAACTCATCGTTATAAGTTTGTCTTTAACAGTGCATTCACTTCCTATAAGAGTGTCAAAAATATTCAAATTGTCAGGGACTATACATATGTGTAAAATTGCAGTTGCATGGTAACAATAATGTTTTCAATTCATGAAGATTCTTTTGTCGAGCTATGATTCAATGTGGTGTGCTGCATCCTTGAAAGACTCCCAACATATGCGAAAGCTACACACGTATAGTCCTGTATGACTAAATGTAGTGTGCAGCAGCCTTGAAAGACTCTGTGCATATGTCAAAGAGAAAAAACTTAGCAAACTGGAAGAGAAAGTATTGGCGGCGGTGCGCGGTAATTGGCGAAGGCACTGCCATCCGCCGCTGATCGCCCCTGTCTGCCTCCCATTGCTGCTAGCCAGTGCCAATCGCGCCAAAAAAGGTACCAAACTGGTACTAGTGACTGTCACAGTAGTTGAAAACAGGTATGACTAGGCCATTATGTAGTAATACTGCATGCCTACTCTCTGTCTGATCTTTGTGGACATTGCACTGATAGGATGATTCCAGCTTATCAACAAGCCCATAATGACGCCAAGATATTATTAACACTCAAATACTAATATGACGCATAGAGTGTGACTGACCTGGGCCTTAAAGAACCTAGGAACAAGAAATGTGGAAATGCAAAAAAGTGGCGGCAGATGAAGGACTTATCTGCAAATACTGCATTCAGTGGTACCACACTTAATGCTGAGGGCATTGGTGATTCAAGTGTGTAAGTATGAATAGATCGGGTTAGCAGACGCACTGGTTTTACAAAAATTGTAATAACAAGGTGATGGAAATCATGCATCTGGTAAAAAATGTGAAAGAGAAAAGTGACAAAATAAGGAAAGAACATGCAGAAGTTAAAGGCAAGGTGGAAGAAGTATACGATCTGGAGCAGCCTTACAGAGGGGAGGTAAGGGAACTAATAAATGAAGAGGTCCAGGAGTTGGCACAGTAGGATGCAAGGAGCGAGAGTTTTGTCATTAAAAACCCGATAGACACAGATGGTCAAGAGGCTGTAGAGCTTAAGGATGGTATGGGCATAAATACTGAGTGGAATAATGTGGACATTGTAAATCATATGCTGAAAAATATTCTGTAGGTCGAGGATACAAAAGTTGAAGTCGTTAACAGACTTGGAGAGAAAGAAAAATACAAGGATAAAAGGACACATCTTAGAATAAAACTTGAAGACAAGGTGAACAGGAATAAACTTTTACGAGTGTCAAAAAAGCTAAAAGATGCTGAAAGATGGAAGTAAGTTTACATTAGCCCTGACATGACCAAGAAACATTTGGATGTAAACAAATCTCTAAGAAAAGAGCTTAAGGACAGAATAGTGAAATTGGGGTCTAATGATCAAATCTTTAAAAAATGGAGAAGAGGGTCACAAGGAGAAAGAGGGCATACAAGATGGATCAGTCAACCTAGAAAATAGTCCCAGGAGAAAATCTCAAACCAAGTTGAAGATATAGAGCGATCAGGGCCAGGCAGTAAAGAAAAGCAAAATGTACATAGTGTAAATAGTAATATTGGATATAGCAGTGGCAAGGATACACATATTTTTAACTTACAGTTAACACACGGGGGGGGGGGGGCTAGCTGACACTAAGTATCAGTCTTTTCAGCAAATGCAAGGAGTATTACACATAAAAAGGATCAGATACACTACTATGCCTGTGATATGGATCTGGACATAATATGCTTCACAGAAAGTTGGCTGTATGAAGATATTGAAGATGCTGAGATAAGTATACAAGGATACAGTATACTGAGGAATGATATAAGCCATTACAAAGGAGTAGAATGTCTGATCTACTATAGAGGAAATCTTCAAGTGAACTTAATTGTTGATTTAACATTTACGCCAGGTACAGAAACTACATGGTGTAAAATAACTACTAAAAGAGGAAATCTGTTAATTGGGTTGGTATGTTATCCCAGTATGGCAGCTACTATGGCAAGAGAACAGAAACTACAGCAGCTTATTTCGAGAGCATGTAGCATGTGTGATCAGGTAATGATTGTAGGTGATTTTAATAATAGAACCATTGACAAGGATACTGACTGCTGGTAACAAAGCGGAATCATTTCTGGAATTCACACAGGACTTGTTCTTGACACAACATGCATTCGAACCCATTAGAGATAGTAAGATGCTGGACTTGGTACTGTCATCAAACTCAGATATGATTACTAAAGTCACACTTGGTGAGCCCTTTAGTCATCAAAATATTATCATTTTTGGTATGATTGCGGCAGTAGAGGGTAAGGATATGACGGATGTCCATCTCAATGACAAAAAGCTAATTTCAAGCTATGAGGCAGGATCTGAGTGAAATATACATTACTGGGAAAAATGAGTTTCATCAGAAAAATGTGCAACAAACAAACGACTTACTTGTCACCAAATTGAAATAACCAAGTAAGATATATATCCCAAAGTAAGTAGTAAGAAAAGAAGGAAACCAAAATGGTTGACACGGAAAGCCCACAAGGCCATGAGAAATAAGTACCATTTGTGGAAACGGAGAAAGCAATCTGCGTGCCAATGAACATATAAAATATAAGGGTTGCAACCAAATAGAGCCACAAAAGGAGTAAGAATGCCAAGTTAGCTGATAATATAAATACTGACTCTAAATTTTACTATGCTTATATAAGATCCAAGACTAAAGTTAAGGATTCAGTTGGACCACTCATAAATGATGAAGGGCAAACGATTCAGAATCCATTAGAAACAGTAAATGAGTTGAACAACTCTTTACCTCAGTATTTACCCAGGAGCATAGGTATTAAACAATACCTCTTTTGTCACTACCAGGGATTTCTTTTGCAATTTTTCCAGTTGAATCCCTATGGATATCTTTTGTATGAGAACTTTTTTTGGTGACCAGAATGATGGACTTTGAAGTTTGCCGTGGCGAACAAGCTCTATTTGAGAAAAAAAGTAAACGTATCAGTAAGGCACCGACAGGATCCGAAACCCGATCTACAGACAAAAGAGTGCTTTTCAGGTTTGATTTAACCCTTTCCCACTTGAATTAAGACTGAGTCAACAGCTTTCCTTGGCATGTGCCCAACCCATGCCAAGGAAAGCTGTTGACCTGGGGAATGTGATCTTGATAAGTCTCATGTACATTTCTCAGTCAAACTGTTTTTTTCATAACTGTTGAAATTAGTTGAAAACACTGAAGCAGACGACATTTGACCACCAGCCGGTTTTGGCCGGTTTAGGGTTAAGGCACCGACAGGATCCGAAACCCAAACTAATTTGCACAGGTTGAAGCCACTGCTCTAATTTCTACACCGTCAAGTGTGACCTGCGCGTTGAGGTACGTTTTGTAGCTCTTATCGTGCTCAGCGGATCGTGCCAAGAAATACCTGGCACGTGGGTGCACAGGCAGGTCAAAAATAACTTCTATACTGTTTCTTGGATTAAGCTGGTGAAAAAGGTCTTCACCTATAAAACTGTGGCAGTAACAAAAGAGGCATGGTTTGAATGGAAAATATCACTTGTTATTGGGATGTATTCTGAAACCCTGCATTATATATTCCTCCCGCTTGGGGTACGAGATTTATAATGCGGGCTTTCAGAAAATATCCTAACAACGCATTGTATCTCCTATTCTAACATGGTGGAACTGCAAAAATTCTTTCAAAATCTTAAAGAGGATGGTCTATACAATGTTACCTTCACAAGGAATGTTGTATAAAAGAAGCAAGGAATTTGAAAGCATTTCAGCCACCTGCTGTGGATTGTTTGAACTCTACTCTCTTAAAGGAATTATCAGATGATTTTGCACACGTGGCATTACCTTTGACCATAATTTACAACATAATTATGCAATATGGAGATATTCCAATTGAGTGGAAGCAAGCAAATGTAACAATGAGTTATAAATAGAAAGGTTTAAGGAGCAAAGCTGATAACTATCGGCTGGTTAGTGAGGCAACTAATATCTGCAACATAATGGAATCATTTATAAGGGGACCACTAAATGAACCATTTGAAAAGGTACAAATTGCTCAAAGCTTAATATATATATATATATATATATATATATATATATATATATATATATATATATATATATATATATATATATATATATATATATATTGCTTTGAGCAATTTGTACCTTTTCAAATGGTTCATTATATGGCAAATGGTTCATTATATGGCAAAATGACTAGATGGGTTGGAAACTACCATAAATACAGCAGAGGGTGGTCTATAATAAAGTGGCGTCAAAATGGGTGGATGTTTTATATGGAGACCATCAAGGCTCAGTATTGGGGCCGCTCTTGTTCATTATCTATATATAAATGGCATTGGTAATCCTGTATGCAGCGAGTTACTTAATTTCGCAGATGTAATGGAGATATTTAGGAAGACTGAATCCCTAGAAGATGCCATGGCGTTACAGCAGGATTTGAGAACTTTGTTGTCTTGGAGCGCAGATTGGCTTATGATATTTAATGCCTCAAAATGTGAATGTCTCCATTGGGTCATGTAATGTTACAGTATGGTTATCGTTTAGGCGAGGAAAGTGTTGAATCCACAGCAAAGTTAAGATATTCAGGTGTTACACTGACCCAGACCTAAATTGCAGCAAGTATTGTACTGAAGCTGTAAAGAAAGAAAACATAAACTTAGTAGTGATAGATCGCTCCTTTCAACATAAGTGTAAGACCACAATACATTAGCTATACAAGATATTAGGAAGACCGCATCTCGAATATTGTATTCAAGCTTGTAGACCCTGGTTTAAGAAGGATGTAGACTTGCTAGACGCAGTCCAAAAGAGAGCAACAAGAAAAGTACCAGAACTATCACAGCTGGAGTGCAAGCAGAGAATGAAAGCTATGAAACTAACAACCTTGGAAACTAGGAGGTTAAGAGCAGATGTAATTGACGTGTAAGAAATCTGCCACGGCCTGGAGGATATTGATCCAAAGGATTTCTTTCAATTTGCAGAGGCAGATAGCACAAGAGGGCATCCCTTCAAAATAATTTAATTGTTGGCCGAGCATGATATAAGAAAATATAGTTTAGCAAAAAGGACTGTGAGAGAATAGAACCAAATTTGTCCAGAAATGCAAAATCACTGAACCATTTTAAGTGTTTAATTGAAAAGCAACTTGAAGCCAGAAACTGGAATTTTATGAGTCACAGATTTGACTCTTTTTCCAGATATTCCCTGAAACGTGATACATAAATAAAGATTTCAGGGTATCATGGTAAGTCATGGTAAATCACAATGTATGTCACAGTACAATCTTTGTTGGGTACCAGGCTACATAAAAAAGGAAGTTGTGACTTATGCAGTCAGGATCTTGTCCAACCTTGTCCCAAGACCAGCTTTTCACTTGCTTTTACGGCTCTGTTCTTACTTTTCTTTCTTTTTCAACTCTGAAAATTTCCGCGTGTTCACCAATCAGAAAAAGTCACTGTATGTTGATATATCATGTCGCACAATGACCGTTAGTAAATTAAGGTTAAAAATAACTTGTGAAGGGCGTCTCTGGTATGTTAATATAGCAACATAAAGGTCTACAGGAAGAGGGAGCGTAATGAAAGTGGAGACTCAATAACAACAAATGGATGTGATCTTACGGACCTTTTTATGTTGTAATTATATGCTGTATTAGTATGTTCATGCTTTTAAAATTGATTAACCGTGTTCAACTTTAATTATGAAGTGTCTAAAGAACCCGGTATGATACTTTTGCATCTCAGTGCAGGCATTTTAGCATGTGCTGTAATCAAAGCTACAGGGCTCGGCACTCCAATGATTTTTGATAGCATTGGAGAGAGTGCCGGATCAGGCTCGCCAGGCTTTCATATATATATATTGTCTGCGGTACCAGGTCTGGCTCTGTAGTCGCTTCAACAGCCAAAATCGGACCCGATTTAGTAGCCAGGTACCGTTAATTAATCTCCGTTACTGCTTTTAAAGAGATGGACAATATCCAAACGTACCTAAGTACTTAAGACATCCAAGTGCCCAGTATCTAAGAGAAGAAATGAAAGTTTCGTAATGTAATCAGAATGTTCACGTGACAGGTCAATGTGTTAAAAAATGTCTAAATAGGTGTCAATGCACTTTTATCACGCATTGACTGTTTCCTTCTTATGCTTATGTCAAATATAAAGGATGTCTCGCCATCCTAAGCAACCGCTACTCTTAAATGAATCTGAAAGAAACAACGTTGTTCATTACAAATGCAGTCATTGTAAAATTGACTTCATGCCACGGATGACTTTTGTGAAAGTTTTTATATAGGGAAAAGGATTGGATGAAATCTGTCAAAAACTGACGGAGCATGAACATGGTGTAAGATGGCTGGGCATATCTGTGGTTCTCCTCAGTGACAAAGAGCATTGATACAGGTTTCCTAATGGCCTGTACTCCTTCTTGTGCAAAGAAGCGAAATAAGACCAATCAAACAGTTCTTATGTAACTTCTAGGGCGGTATAGCTTACTTGGTTGCAGATTTGATTACAGCAAGGTTACGATGATTTTCATTCATGAACATGAACGGCTCATCTGAAAATCAAAATTTTGATTATGACCCCTTTTTGCCCAAGTGCATCCAAACAGGAGCAACAATGCCACAACTGCAGTGTAATTCTAAACACACAAAAAATATCAATCTATCTACGTACCATAGCTGTTCCAGTCACTGTGTAATTCTAAACCTATAAGTCAATAACAGATTATCACGTTCAATTCAAAATTTATAAAGTCATAGGCTCCAACAGCTACATGACTTTATAAACAGGTTATCAGCGGGGAACCATCAAGTAGCAGACTTATACTTTATATTCTCGGACATGCCTTTTATATGATGACGAATGTGTCACAAATCGACCTGGCCCTGTGCATGCGCAGAGAAAAGGACAGTCAGACTGCATTCTTAGACTGGCTGGCCTCCTTAAATTAAAACACTGCGCTGTTTAATATTAACTAAAACTGGCATAGCCTGGAAAAATAAACAAAACCATTACGCAGTTCTCCGTAAACGTGCGCAAAAATTATGTGAAAGGGTGTTTCTATTTTAATCAGTTGGAGTAACTAGGCATTTGTGTATTGTTTCTTTATTCTTCTAATTGAAAACGTAGTTAAAGAGTTTGTGCGTCTGACCACGAGAGGAGTCCAAATAGTTACATACCTAATTTTATGAATACAAGCAAGGATACGAATTCAGAACTTTGAATTAGAAAAGAATTCACATGTCTGATACCCGCTGCGGCTGGGACCCACATCGAGGCATTCTCTCAGCCAATAAGGTAGTCTCTGCTGCACACAGAGGAGACTAGCCATTCAAAAGTCACATTTTCGAAAAAATTAATAAAACTAGGACCTAATAAGAAATTTAATAAATATTGATATTATGTGTGAAGCAAGCCAATCCTGAATCCCATGAAATCTCATGACAATATCTGGATATTTGCAACAGAAGTTATTGAAATACCTCATCAGGCGTGCGTCGTTACATCTTCTTGATTTAAGCTCATTACATTTGTATAGATAAATATTAAAGCAAAATCACCGAACTTAGAACAAATGCGACCAAAACGGTAAATTTGTGACCCAAAGGTGCCATAGCCAATATGTTCAGACATGTTACTTTCATGGACCGGATAACTGATTACTTCAAAATTAAAGTCATCAATTTTGTAATATATTTGAACGGCACATTTAGTGTCACAAGCATCAACACCTAAATCAAGAAATACATCTTTGTTTTAATCAGTATTAGAATACTCCAAACGTGTATCAGCAAGTTAATTTGTTGAGCACATTGAATATAGTTTTTTAACGTTTATGTAACCGATATCGTCACTATATTTAGCATTACGCGATAATTGTTTAGCTGAGATAAATTTTTGTAGTATTAATTTCTCCATGAATTCATACTCAGGCCAAGAAAGATATTAATCAAGCAGCAGAGGTGAGCAGTTGCTTCTCATATGGATACCTTCAATTTGTTGAGATATGAATGGTCCAAATTGGACAAAGGTAGTATCTAGAAGAAAATGAACTGCGCTTGATAAATTTTCTATGGTATATGGTTTAACATTTTTTTAAAATAGAATTTCTCGACCAAAAAGCAGTTTTTGTAATTTTTTTATATTCACATATTTATGACTATTGTAATTGAATATTTGAACATTTTAATGATGAATTTATCAAGTGCTTCTTTTATGTACGTTTACGGCCAAATCAGTATCTAAAGTAGCAAGATCAAAACAGGTAATACTTTTGGCATTTTTGTGTAAAACCTTGGAGACAAAATCCCATTGAATCATTAATACTTCTAAAACAGTTCATTCCAGTGCGTTTGTATATACTATTACAGCATTTGCAAAAATGGTCTCTGATAGCAGTTAAACATAAAGTTACCTGCATTGATAACTTATTAGCATTATAATTTGACGGTCTTGCAATGAATCTTGATTTATAAGGATTTTTATGCAATTTAGGAATCCAAAACAAAAATGGTAATAATGCATCCTCATCAGATATTTGTATGTTAAAATTATTCTTAAGAAATCTCTATGTAAATCAACTGCTCTATCAGCACCTTTTTTTAGGTAGTGCATAAACATCTTTACCTTGTAAATCTGAGTTATTTACACCAAATTGTTTTTAAACATCTTGCAAATAATCCCGGAGTTATGACCAGCCTTATCAACATTTCTTATTACAATTCTGTGTTGCAGATCTTTTAAAGCAAAGGATATATTTGGATGTTTAACGCTATCAGCAGAAAGACATTTCTTTTGAGTTGCACTTGTGTAAAGTGTATTTCTTAGTTCTCTTTTCAGATTTAATAAACAGCCTTTGAATTTAGCAAATTCAACGTTTTTACTTGTTGGGCCCATTTAGAACAAAATTAATCGAACGTCCTACATAATTCATGTCTCTATACACAATTTTAATGTTAAGGTTTAGACATACACGGAATTTGGGCCTTTTTCATTAATCGTTTTAAAGAAGTGTTTTCTATAATATTTTGATCGCATGTGACGACATGATTGTGATGAGGGTCAACAAATTTTATAAAAATGTATTACTAGTCAAACAATTAAAATTATTTATGCTATCAACATCTTCCAAAATAACGCTTTTGTGAAGCTTTTTGCTATCTAAAATGGACTGACCTATTTTGTTAGCAATACTATGAGGCTCTTTTAGCTTACAATCATCTGCAACCATTTTCCTTACATTTTTGCATTTGAAAAAGGAATCAGGAATCAGGAATCAGGAATCTTTTTATTCAAATCAGAATACATACATTGCATCAAGATACAGAAATAGTCAAATTATACATAAACATATTTGAGATATATCACAATATACATATACTGATTTGGGAGACTTGTGTTAAGGTCATATAATGACCGCTATCACACAAGCCACCCACATTTTAATTTCTCTTAATTTATCTTTATGCAGATAATTTTCATTGAAAGTCTATATCAGCTGATGGAATATATATTATCATTGAAATTTTTGAAAGAACATGCTATTTTTGCGTTTAAATCACTCCGCTTTAAAAAAAATCACCTTACAGAATTACAAATGTAACAATTTGGTACATGACATACATTTTCATATTTTTCAAGATAATAAATTTTTATATAGTTTGAAAACCCTTGGATACTGTGTGTACTAACCTTATCTTTAATCATATCTGGTGTGTCATTTAGATTATGAATCAATTGATGCCTTATACACTGATCCACATAGATACGAGAAGTTCTAGTAATAAATATGTTGCCCCTTCCTCTTGTGTTATAATCATGTATACTTGAGTTTTGAAAAAGTGGAAAGTTTCTAAAATACACTGGCAATGTCTCGTTTTTTAATTTGTAATAAAATTTTAGGAGCTGTAGTTTATATATGTCTTGAAGTTTTAATAACTTCAAGCCTTTAAATATTGGTTCTGAATGGGCATTAAAATCAGCCTTATTTATGATACGCACTGCTCGTTTTTGAATAGAGAAAAGTCTATCTACTTTGTATCCCCATGCAAGAAGACAATAATTAAAATGTGGAAGTATGAATGAGTTATATTGGATTAAGAGGACTTTGATTGAAAAGAAACTTTTTAGCTTGTTTAAAATGCCTACTTTCTGGGAGATTTTGGTAGAAATCTTCTGTATGTGTTTATCCCAATTCATGTTTTTATCTAATGTTAAACCCAAGAAATTAAATTCATCCACACAGTCAATTTTTACCTTATCTATTTCAAGAGAAGGAATAGAAACTTTCTTTAAAGGCTTATAGAATAACATAAATTTTGTTTTCGTTATATTCAGAGATAACTTGTTTACCTTCAACCATGTACTTACTCTATCAAGCTCTACATTAATGCTTTGAGAAAAATCACTGTTATGATCTTGTTTTTTCAGTAAATTTATAGTACTACATAGTGTGGTATCGTCAGCATATATAATAAATTTAAATAAATTTGATGCCACTGTTATATCATTTATATAAATTATGAACAAAAGTGGACCTAAGATTGAACCTTGGGGTACCCCTGTCGTTATATCTAATCAGCGAGACTGCACATCATCAATCCTCACAAATTGTTTCCTATTATATAGATAACTTTCAAACAATTTCAGACTTGTGTCCTTTATTCCATAATAGTGTAGTTTTTGTAATAGGATTTTATGGTCTAAGGTATCAAATGCCTTCGATAAATCCATGTATATGTTTATAGGTACGTCTCCTTTGTCCATTTCATTTAATATTCTGTCAATAAGTTCGTATGACGCTAGTTCAGTCGAGTGGCATTCTCTAAAACCATATTGACTTGGATAATAGAGTTTATTTGTTTTGAAATATTGATGAGTCTGCTCGAAAATGACCCGTTCAAATATTTTTGAAATCGCCGGAAGAACAGAAATAGGCCTATAATTTTCAAAGACTTTAGTATCATTCTTTTTATGAATAGGTATGACTTTAGCAATTTTCAGTAAGTCTGGAAAGATTCCTGTTCTTATCATTTGGTTTATTGTGATTGTTATTGCTTTATATGTTTCTATTTTTATAAACTTTAATGAATTAACTGATAAATTGTCATGACCACAACTGTTTTTAGGTTTAAGATAATTTATTATACTTAGTATCTTTTCATCTGTCACACTTGTAAACCGAAGTTTGTTTTGAGTTGGATTTGTTAGGTATTCCACAAAGTTTTTATCATTAGGTACATTAATTTTTGAAGCTAATTAGGGTCCTATCTCTATGAAGTATTTATTTAATTCATCGGAAATTTCCTGTTTGTCAGTAATAATGTGACCATCTATGTTAAATGCGTTTGGGAAATTTCTTTTCTGTTTCATTCTATTTAAAATTTCGTTTATTGTCGACCAAGTACTTTTTATAGCATGTTTGTATTTATCAAAACATGTCTCATAATAGCGTTTTTTTGCGTTATTGATATTTGTTTGTAAAATTTTCTTGTAAGCCTCCAAGTTTACTTTGAGAATGTTATACTCATTGCTGTCTCTAGGGGTTCTCTTTAACGTTTTGTACATATTATCCCTTCGTTTTATCGATATCATTATACCTTGTGTGATCGAAAGGGATTTTTTGCGTTTATATTTGTTATATTTTACCTTTTTAACCGGTAAATGTTTGTCTAGCGCATTACATATGGTGGTCTGGATCATGTTGTATGATTCATTTGGGTCGTTTGACTCATTATTAATAATACGATCACATAAATTTGCCTCCGCACGAGGACTGCACGAATCAATATGTATGAGAATGAGAATATTGAGCATGGAATGAAAGAGCTGCTCTGTTGCCGGCAAGAAAATAACGTTTGGAGATGTTATGACGTTCAGTCCATCAACCTATATGTGGCCAGTTAGGGTACGCGTCATTTGTGCTCACTCACAGGCAACAGACTTTTGAAAATTCACTTAGCCACTTGAATACTCTGTCCATGCCTATCTATCTGTCTATCTATCTATCTATCTATCTATCTATCTATCTATCTATCTATCTATCTATCTATCTATCTATCTATCTATCTATCTATCTATCTATCTGTCTGTCTGTCTGTCTGTCTGTCTGTCTGTCTGTCTGTCTGTCTGTCTGTCTGTCTGTCTGTCTGTCCGTCTGTCTGTCTGTCTGTCTGCCTGTCTGTTTGACTGTCTATCTATCTGCCTGTCTGTCTGTCTGCCTGTCTGTCTGTCTGTCCGTCAGTCTGCCTGCCTGTTTGTCTGTCTGTCTGTCGATCCATTCATCTATCTATATGTCTGTCTGTCCGTAAGTTCCCCTCCCTCCCTTTTTTCTGCCTGTTAAGGAATAGATTGAATGTTCAATTAGTCAGCCAATCAATTTATCTACTACATACCTATCTACCCACCTATATACTCACCCATCTAGCACATATTTTCATGTGTATATATTTTCACAGTTTTTGCATTTCAGCCATTCACCTTATGCTGTCAATCCGAATAAAATAAAACGCACTACCCTGATCTTGTCCTTATGGACCAAACTCTGAAAATATATTGGAGCATAAAAGAGTAGGTTTAGGTCTAGTTATTAAATCAGAGCCAGCTTAGGTCCAGTCAGTATAGTTGCGCCTCATGTTCTTATTAATGAAGTCGGATGGGAATAAATCATCATACCGACGACAAAATGCAAATTTAATTTATTTTTACAAAATAGAACATGTTAATGGCCCGTCATATTTGAGAAACTTAGTAACAAATCCTGTTTGATCACGTGGCCGCATCTTCCTTGAACGTCCCATAAAAACGGGTATTTTAAGTCTTCCTTTTTACCAATAGCTATCGGGCAGTGGAATTGGCGAGTTAGAATTTACGTTATACTGGTAACCAAAACTCAATAAAGTGAACAAATTGTTCTGTGTATAAAATAGAAGATAAGCCATTGTACACCGCACTATCTATTGTAGTAGTTTGGTCAGCTAATCTTATACACTGACGTCCTCGTCTTCGTACATAGGTATCAGTGCAGAGGGACCGTCACATCTGTGGAAACTCTTATCTGGTCACTGCAATTGGACGGAATCGCCGGGTTTCCTAAGACTCATCTGACCATTTATGCAGGAAAAGAAACAGAGAAACAGGAATAGAGATTTAGAGAAAGAGAAAAGGGAAGAGAGAGAGAAAGAGAGAGAGAGAGAGAGAGAGTATTAGAGAACAATTAGTTACTAGAGGGATTCTAGGTTTTGACAAATTCATACGATGGGATGTGTATAGTTTTTGGCAGCCAGTGAGTAACAGTTCAAATAGAACTGTCTCTGGTCTGGTGGCATATCATTTAAAATGCACACAGCTATACACATATGGTAGCTGTATAGTAAAGGGTGAATATGTTGGGTCCTGTTGCTGTTTTGACATATGAATTATACTTTAAACTGAACATAATATCCTATGACCAATTGAAAATCTTCAACTTATGATCATGCCTTAATTTTATGCAAGCTTCTCTACATTTACACAAGAATTATCTTAGCTTACTTTGTCCTAACATTATATTTAACTTAGTTAAAACATATATCAGGGCGGAAAGCGATTGGGCAACAGGCCGTGTATACAAACGGCAATAATCAATAATAGGTGTAACCCAGAAAAAGCGAGCGAAGCCATCCTGTGTCCAATTTATTTACACCTCACCAAGCCGCGTTCGTTCAAACGCGACTCCTGTTCAGTTGCAGCATAAAGCGGACATCGATTTCAAACCTCGCTCGCCAGCCTGGAGAGTGAGCTCTTGATCACGCTCACTTCCTTTAAGTACCTTAAAGGAAGAGGTTTATTTTACGTGAACGAGCTTTCGCTTCGAAAGCGAGGTCTAAATGCTGGTTCTCTAATTTTAGACCAAACATAACTGCGCATGAGATGTTGAAGATTAAAGTACTATATGCACGCTTTCTTATGTTCGTTTTTGAATACCATGAGAGCCCCCCCCCCCAAAAAAAAAAATCCCAGAGAATGCATAATTGTGAAAACCCAACTACAGGAGCTAGCTCTCGTGTGCAATGATGTGCCATGTTTGGGACCCCGACGCCCCTCATCGGGTCTGCACAAAAGTAAACAATTTCTGATTACTGAAGTGAACACGTGTATTAGAACTTAAGAGGAGACATAGGGCTGCCTTCCAGGCCAAATAGTTTGATCACTTATAGTTGAGAAGAATTTTAAAGTCCCCAAGAACTGTAATATGAAATTTTAAACGAGTATATTTGACACCTGCACAAGAGCTCGAACGATTTCCCGGATAACAAGGGCTATGGCTCATTAACGGCTATTACGTGATGTACACCTCTGCCGTCTGCGAGAACTTGCTGTGCTGTGACAGCACCTCGCCCTCACCTTGAAGGATTACCGTGAAATGCAGCTCTGGGAGAGATCTTCATCATGAATCAGAAGTAAACTTACAGCCTGTATCATATTAAACAGGTTATATGATATCATGTACGAAAGGCTCGACCTTTATGCACTTTAAGAATGCCGAACCAATAGTATGCATATTAATTTCCCGCAACAAAGCGTGGTTTTGACGTGAGACGATCACGGGGACGTGCAGGTTACATCACTGTCACAGACAGGGCCATATGCTTATTGCTCGTAAAATAAGCGTTTTTTTTTCATGAGAAATTGAAGCTTACAAATGCTAAACAGGCATTGATCTGGTACTTCCCAAGCCATATCTGAGATAATTTTCCTGCTGCCTTTAATAAGTATTGTTTATTTCCAAAATATTAGTAATATACCGCTTGACCCCATGGGGTACCGACCCGTATCTCGTCATATCTCGCCAAGCGAGACTAGGCAATCAGGTATGCAGTTGTGGCCGGAAATTAATGTGCATTTCTCGTATCGGAAAGTAAAAATCGAGTACCGTACAAAAGGTACAATGCCAGAAAATAATTGCGACACTTGCAAAACGGCGAAGAATAAAACTGTTGACACTTTTGCCCATCTGATCTAATGATAACCGCTTTTTAAACAGAAAAATGAAACATTTTCAAAGAGTAACGCAAATGCCAAGCTAAGAGTAGTACATTGTGGCAAGGGTTCAACCCCACTGAGAAAAGGTGTTGATGGACAATATTTATCAATGGATGTTATACATCTAGGCCAAAGCGCGTAATGTTTGGAAATTGTTCTGTTCTCTTATTTCTTGTGTCTGCTCATTCGCATTTGTTTTGTACCTTTGGTTTACAAGTCGCTATTAAATGTCTTATTCCAAAGATTCTCTTACCTCTACCTTTTACACGGGTATAAATGAGGAACCCACGCGCGTGCACCCTTTGTGACCCAGGCAGCCACAAACACTACATGCTCAAATGCCAACAGTGAACTCAACCATAGTACCGCAACGCACAACACTGTATTTGCCTATTTGAACTTCGAAAAGACACCTCTTCCCACATATATGCGGCAAATCATTTCTATAACGCACACCAAATGGTTGCAAGCTTTTCGTTTTCCAAGCTCAATAAAGAGAACGCCGCAGACATTTTTCTACACAATATAATCGGCATCACCCAGAAACGTCAACAAGCAGAACTATGCACTTATGTCTTGTGATTGCATTTTCCATCCCCTTACCAACTGGAATGAACACAATGTAGATGTATACAGGTGTGCAGGATGAAAAGAGCACCACTTGTACGAGTTCTGATTTAGGATAAAATCTGCCGTGACTTAATGCGCAAGACGCAAGCTTTGATTAGATGTTTGGGCTGATAACAGAATAATTTAACAAGCCAGTATGTAGCTTGACGCAGTCGTTTACACGTCTGTGCTTCATATAACGGCCAGTCAAGCATGCTGGCCTAGATGGAAAAAAGAGCATTGTCGTGTGGATTTATCGTCTATCACAGAATCAATCGGAAGAGAGCAAGGTGTCTGTCAGCTGTTTTAAAGCAGCGAAAAGAACACAAACTGGCTTCATGCACTTTATATATCTTTTACTGTAATCTTGGTCAAACTGGTTACATGTGGCGGACAGTAATAAACTTATCTTATCTTAATTATACTGGAGAGTGATTCTGAAAGTTTTTCAAGCGTGCCTAATTTGTGTAAATTAAATTTAACAACCTTCATTTTATTAACATTAGCTGCACATATAGTATAAACCAATGAATTGAAGTGGATAGACAATTCTGCCTAATATATGTACTTTGGAGATATTCAACATTTAATTTTTTTAGTGTCCCCCATTCAGTTAGCATTCTAATTTACCAAATGTACCTGTAGTCCAAACGTATATAGAAAAGACAGATTGACATCTTTATGCATGATTCATTTGAAGATATTCAATATGCACGAATTCATTTTCCCGCCATTGGATTTGCAAACAGCACTAACCCACATAATAGTATGCATACTAGGAGTACACATATTTCCAACTTCAAAAATCTTGAATATCATCTAAACTATAATAGACAGAGGTGTCATTCCAGCTGGTACTGGTACAGTTATGAATGTGGTGTACATGTATATGAAGGGTATATACAATACTTGTAGCACCTGAAAATGTGCTAATCAAAGAAATTTCACATTTTAAAACTTGAATAACATCAATAGTAATTACTCGGATTAACACAATTCCAGTGTTTATGTATAATTTTCAACCTCTCGACAGTGGGCACCCTTGGGACCAGAGAAAAAGTACCTACTCCTGAGATGCTCCGCCCTGCTGGGTAATATAGATGAGTATATGTGCATGTACATGTACATTATTCACACATGATTATATACATGTACAATGTATGCACATGTGGATATAATAATTCCAGGGGATGTTTATACATGCAATAGAATACTACAATACTGCCTTTGATCCTTTATTACATAAACAAATTTTAACAGATGCTGTCATTAAACTACATGTTCATGTACCTGTGAGCTGAGATAAACACTTTACTGTCTCATTATTCTTTGTCTTAAGCTTGACCATGAAGAACAGGCTTTATCTCGCTGGTTACAAGAAACAAAGGCATGAACGTGTCCACTGAAATGACACAAGTCCACACACTGTTTCAAAATTCACAAAGTTGTGAAAACAGTCATCGAGAACTGAGAGACCAGCCTTTGATGAGTCTAGCCAACTCAGCACTGTGTGATAGTCTATTAATAGAGGGTACACATAGCAGGCGTATTCTGCCCAGAAGTTGCAGTCTCTTGGGATTGATAAGCCAGCAGACTCATGATGGCCTCAGGCAAAAACAGACCAGCTAAGACACCAGTCCCAGTCCCAGAGCACTGACAGCTCTGTCCAGCAATAGTTGGAACTATAACCTGCCAGGTACATATGGCAACATAGAGCAGATCTGCTCTTCCATGAACAGAAAGAGATTCTGTGTACTTTTTGAGAACCTCATTACACAGTTGTTGGGATTCCTTCCCTCCCCCGAGTTGCTACAAGACCCAAACCTTTCATACCATACACCTAGCATACATGGATAGAAGGCTGCCTATGAAACAGGTTCAAGCTAATTTTTAAGGAATGCAAAATGGTTGCCTAGCACCATGGAGGCCCAAACACCTTGTAACAAGCAGTAGAAGGGGGATGTGTATCCTGTGGAAATTCAGTGAATCTAGCATACATTAAAATTCCCCAATTTTTGTTTGCATGTGATTTGATTTGCCAGGTGTCTCAAACGTACATGTGGAAGTTATAAATTTGTTTTCATGATATTTTTGAAGATATACAGCTTTTAAAACTGTGATTGCCCCTAATTTGCATAAGTTTGAACAGCATGACTATTCCAAACGATATGCACAATTTCATTAGTAATGGCTAGTTTGGTGGTTTTCGGAATAATAGTGTCCGAGAAAAACTCCGGACAAATATGGTCGTAAAGAAGAAAGACAGAGAGAAAGTAAAGAAAGAAAAAAGAAAGAAAAAAGAATGAAAGAAAGAAAAAGAAAGAAAAAAGAAAGAAAGAAAGAAAGAAAGAAAGAAAGAAAGAAAGAAAGAAAGAAAGAAAAAAAGAAAGAAAGAAAGAAAGAAGAATTCTTGAAAGAACAGAATGTCTGGGTTGGCACCTAGCCATAATTACAACCGGGAGAATGTTGGACTGGGCAAGGTATCATTTGCCGCAGTCTGCTGCAGGTCAACTCATGCGTGGTTCACGTGGGCATGTCCACTTAGTGTATAGCATTAGAAAGTGATTAATTGTCATATGTAGTTCTTATAAAGAAAGATTCATAGGTCCTTATTGTTTGCAATAAAAGTCCATGTGGGACTGTTTCCATTTTTTTTTCAAAACCTACTTTCAGCTGCCCGTGGCATAAATGTAAAGCTTGGGCTGAGTAGAGCCAATGATTAGTCATCTATTCAGCCGAATGAGGCAAAGCTCTGTGCAATTAAATACTGTTTCAAATATGTGGGTGTGTATACACGATACTTAGGAAGATTCGAGGACAGCCTAGCTTTCAAAATACGTAAGCCGATTGCTCGCTTTTTAAAACCAAGGAATTTTTAAGACCCAGATTTGGGAATTCTATATGAAGCATTATTTTCGAAAGGCTATTGTCAATAACATGGCCAAGGATCGTTAAACTTAAAATCTAATTTAACAGTACAAAGAGATTGTTCAAAACTTTCACCGAGGACTTGCATTTGACAAGCTGAAACAATTTTCCCTTTAGTGTTTATGCCAGTTTAACATCCATAATCTCAACTTTCTTTGGCAGGCTCCGGGGTCTAGAGGTCACTGAATTGTTTGTCTTTGCATGTTTCTTTCTTTGTTGTGTCAGGTAATGAGCAAAAACCCCTCACCGGGCGGTGTGCTGAATGCGCCCGGCGAGTTTTTGTCCTTACCCTCAACGGCTTGTAGTTACTTTGCCCGTCCTGTGTTCTATGATGGCGTGGTGTCTTTTACTGAATTTTGAAATTAAAAAAAGAAATAAATGTAAATCACTTATTCGATAAAAACGTAACTACCTGACTTTATCATTGGTAGAAAATACGATGGATGGATTTAAAACAATATACGTTTTTCGAAGCCTCCGTACAAAACAAAGAAAGGAACATATAAAGACAAACAAATCAGTGACGTCAATTAAGAATCATAACCTCTGCTCGCTGGGAACTACTATCACCGAAACAATTTTCAGCTGCCATGAGAACTTTGTAGCACATGTAAAATAATAGAAAAGAAAAAGAAAATAACAAACAAAAACCAAAAAGTAAGTTAGTAAACAAACATGTAAATAAATAATGAAGAAATAAATGAATGAGTGAATAAATGAATAAATAAATAAATAAATGAATAAATAAATAAATAAATAAATAAATAAATAAATAAATAAATAAATAAATAAATAAATAAATAAATAAATGTCTCGTTAACTTTTGGCTGCCCAGGCAGTCTCCAGGCAACCTATCTCTGCCTCAGCAGCGGCGCCTATCACTAGTCATCAGTATTGATAATTGGGGTATACAAACACAAGCACATGGTCTCTGCTGGCCTTGTGGCTAGGCATATTACTCTGGCTGTTCCTCTATGTAGCTGTAAAATATTGCAAATTTTTCAGTATTTTTCATTCTCCTTGTGTTCCAATGTGGAGATGGCCCCTTCCTAACCAAGGACAAATCCAACATGTATTTCAATTAGACACCAGCTACACTAGTGTGCTGTTCGCCGCAAGTAAATCAACAATGAAATAGGCTTTCAAGCTTTACAATTTTGGCTACACAGAAATCTCACTTCAGTATCCATTGCCCATAATGTCTATATCCTAACTCTTGAAGTATCAAATTTTGAACTGAGTCAACATCTTTTCGCGGCGCACATTGGGCGCAATGCGCCCAATGCGCGCCAAGTAAAAGCTGTTGACCTGGGGTGTTCTCCCTGGAACTGTAGGCATACTCGTACGTGAACGAATGGTCTTTTTATTACGAATACGAATGTGACATCCTTATGATAATTCAGACTAGTCTGACTTAAGTAGGGCAACTTAAAACGTGATTGGCACTGAAAATTTACCACTGACGTATGCGAATCGTAAAGAGAGGGCATGTCAGTGTGCAGGTTGTCAAAGGACGCACATTAGGCCGGCCAATTTTTCTTGTGCGAGTCGTGAAGGAACAGCAGTGAAGCTGGCCAGTCCTCAGTGTGCCAGGCCAAGAAAGACAGCATCTGAGACTCGCTCATCTTCTGTTTCATTATTTCGATTTGGCTTGCATACGTTGTTTTGTTTTTTGTTTATTTTTGTTTTTGTTTTATGTTTTTTGCTTTTTTGTTGAGTAAGTAATATTAGTTGTGTTTATATAGCTAGAATTTAGAAGTTGTACTATTTCTATTATGCTTGAGTTTAGAGGGAAGACTCGGGGTTTTCGCTAATTAACTGCTGCATACATTCGATCGAGTGACGCTTCTTCTAGGTAGTGTTGCGTACCAGGCACAGTACAACAAATATATTGCTTCAGGTAATGACTCTTATCTAAATAACACGTGTTTTAATGGTAACAAAATACGCTACTGTAAACTTAATTGCATGGGCGAGAACTAGAGACTTAGTGAACACTCCTATGTCCATCTTTGAGAAATTCGGGGCTTCATGCCCAGCTCTACAGAACATACAAACCAAATGCAAAATTAAGAAATAGAAGATGAAGGTATTGAATCGTTGTGAGCTTACACATATTGACTATCCTTAACAAAAGTAAAATGTGTGATTTTTGGCCAAAAATGAATATCCCTTACATTCTAAACCTTCCAGAATTATTCATGTACTTATGCCGTTTGGAGAAACTTTTCGTTCCTATCTTTTGTGACCACTGTTTTCAAAAAGTAAAGTTCTTAAATTTGAAATTTTTAAGGCTATTATATTTGTTTGTAGATCATGCCTTAGCGAGATATATTTATTACACTGAAAGAAATACTGATGCCTTTATTTCCTATACCCGGGCCACGTGAACATAAAGGAGAGTCTACAATGCCTATTCTGAAGAGGTCACTATTCAGCTGGATACAGACCATCCTAACTCTGGCATGAATAACTGCAATTTTCCTTTCACAAATATTATAAACATCGTTACATTTAGGTGTAGGTTTGTTAAGTTCCATCTTAGATTCATCCAGATGATTAATATTTCTAATAGTTCTAGGTACCGAATTCCATTAACAAATGGGAGAGGAAATAAATGAGCTGTAGACAGGATTTTGTTTGGCCTCTATGGCCCGTTCTGAAAGAAACTATTTCCGGTAATATTTTATAAAGATATCCAGGAGTAAGGCCATTAATAATCTTGAACAGCAGAACCAGCTTTGCTTTCTCCAATGTTCTGTCAATTTGCCCAACCTGTCTCAATGTAGATCTGTCCAATACCTGTTTAGGCGAGTGCCCCACTCACTACCCAGGCTACAACCAGCTGAACGTTTCCAGTCGATCTTTGTCATGTTGTGTGCATCCATCTCAGACCACGCTTGCATATTCAAGGCAAGGACGCACAAACGAAAAGGAGAGAGGTTTCAACGTTTTCCTGTTGAATTTGTACTGTACACTTTTAAGGATAATAACTAACTTATTAGCTTTGGAAACCATGTGATTGGCATGAGTTAACCATGAAGAATCTGCAGAAAACCAAACACCCAAGGGCTTGTGTACAGTAACATCTGGAAGACTCTTATGATTGAATATCCGGTTGGGATGATCTACTGTTTTTTTTCTTGCTAACTGTCGTTGATTTAGTTTTATTAGGGCCTATCCTTAAAGGCCACGCAGGGTACGTGTAAAACACTTTATGCCCAGCTAATAGGCTTACAGACTAAGTGATAAACTCTTCTGTATACCACTATGGAGTGCAGAGACGAAAAAAAAACTTTTTGGCAGCTCTGAAGAGCGCAGAAACGATGTGTAGAATGACCATATCCATATCTAAAGACCACATTGTCCTTTAAAGACCACAAAGACAATGTGTGAAGCACTTATACCCAGCTCTTAGGAACACACACAGAACTAGCGAAGTTTAGTCACTGACTCTGACCATCTCAGCACGACGATTGCAAGTACAACTGATTATTATATAGTTACTTTGTGACTTTTTCGCCAATTAAGGTCAAGATACTTTGACCTGTATTACATAGTTCAACATATGTGGAAAGCTCTGGAAAGTGACACCCAACATCCATGGATATTTCTCCAAATGCATGAATTTCTGTGTATCGGGAGAGCAGCCCATGACCTTACAATCGTAATACATACCTGCCAACCTCTGGGTATTAACAAAATTCAAGTTTTGAACATATGCTCTCATGGTGTTATATACCCGTTCACGTTGTGCTGTATGCTTTCTTAGCGACTCACTCGTTTACCGTCCTACCTGTCGCAAAGTACTGTGTGAAGTACTGTGGTGCGGTCATGCTTGCCAGAATCGGCAAACGGATTTCCAAAAGTTCATATTGTCATTTTTGAGGCACAGCATATTGACTTCATGTACATACGTTAAGACGAGAATGTACTCACAGAGCGATGGGAGCGCTGACATTGTGCCTCACAGGCGGCTACCCATGTTCCATAAGAAAGAAAATCTCAGCCAAGGCACACATAAACTACTGTCAAAATGAAAGGAGAGTGATTTTCTCCATCAACAACAACGACGACACTACTACTACTACTACTACTACTACTACTACTACTACTACTACTACTACTACTACTACTACTACTACTACTGCTACTACTACTACTACTACTACTACTACTACTACTACTACTACCACTTTTCATGATAATAAAACTAGCAATTCGATGGGAAGGCAGTTTGTGCAACATAACCCTGCTGGATATAACAGGATCCTTAAGTGAAAATGGTCATGGATTCCTTGTGATCATGCAATTGGGGATGGTTTATCCACAACTTGTCCAATCTATTCTGAAAAGAATTTAATGACGGAGCTTCCACAACTTCTCATGGAAGTGCGTTCCATTTTTTACTACACGTTGGGGGAAGAAGTGACATCTTATTCTATTACAAATTCTTATTTTGTATATGTTATATTTGTGCCCTTCAATTCTTGTTTGTCCTCGTACAGGTTACATAATTTCCCAGGAGATGTTACATTGCCCCTGTATATGCGGATAAAACTATCGAATCATCACGCAGACGTCTGAAACGAAGTATTGGTATATTCCTTATTTTTGAGCCTTTTCTCATAGCTTTGGCAACTTGGTCGTCTTTGTACTCCTTTCAGTGTCTGTTTTCATGTGCTATGGTTGGTCTCCATACTGGCTACGTATATTCCAACTTCGTCCTCATTAGTTGTAGCAATGGCAGCCATACAGTGACAAATACAAAGTGGAGGATAAAGTCAAAATTAGCACAGTGCAAAGGAATTACCTTTCCCTGCAGTTAGAAAGCATGTATATCAGTGAGATATTGCTCCAAATATAATAGCCCGGCAGGCGGGTCACAAAAATATTCAATCCATCTGCAATGATACAGTTGCTGTTTTGATTTACCAAAGGAAACGTTGGGCGGTTTACAGGGAGATCAGACAGCACCAGGGAAATCAGACAACACCAGGGAGATCAGACAGCACCAGGGGGATCAGACAGCACCAGGGAGATCAGACAGCACCAGTAGCTGTTGCTCTGTCACTGCAGGGAGGTTTAGGGACTTCTAGAAAACAGTCAAAGTAGGCCTAATTACGTCAGGCAGACAAGACAACGGGGAACAAAGCAGCGCCCCGTTGACTTAACTCATTCCATTATATGGTCACAGGCCTTGGTCAGTGGTTCTGGCACTGCCTTTAAATTCATGCTACAGCTGCCGTTGCGGCAGCTGCAGCATGACTTGCCAGGCAGTGCCAGAACCACTGACTTAAGATTACAGGCATGTTGGTACATGAACGAAAGCCCTTTTCATGAAGAATTTAAATATGCATTTGTCGTAGATTTGTTGTAGATAAATATACGGAAAAATCAGGGACTGGTATGGAATGATTTGATGGAACAACAACCTGTTGTCTACCGTGAAATCTAAGCTCGTGCACAAGATGACTGTTACATTCTAACTAATACCTGTGTCCTGTTGATTGATACGTCTAGGCCCGGGCGCTTGATCTGGTTGCGGTTGCATCACTGTTGGAGATAGCACCGGAAAAGATGCGAAAACTGAGAAAGTTTGTACTGTTGCTTAGCCAGCGTTCAAGTGACCTTGACGTGAAAAGTAGTACGTCAATTAAGCTAGATCCAATCAAAAACCAATATGGATTATGGCCCATATGACATCGGAGTCTTTATTCCTTTTATTTTCAAGGTAATATAGGCGCGACTACCGGATAAATATTTCAAACCACTTGAGACGTATGTTAAAACTGGCTGCATTAAATTTCATCTAGACGTGTGGTTTTTCATATTTACCCTTGTTTTCCAGTGTTGCGTAGCGTTGGAGGGATATATACCACTCATCAAAACGACAACTTGACACTTCCACTGGTACCCCTGCCTACAATGGTAAGTACAATCTACAATAATATTGCATCAAACATTATCACTTGCTGACAAGAATTCGGGTACTTTTGTCTTTTGTTAAGCCCCCCCCCCCCCGTCTCTTTTACAAGAACAAAGCAAGAAGACAAGCACCTGTCACATGAATATTCAAAATGGTCAGGCCTTGGCGATTCTTATTTTCCAGTACCAAGGTATGGAATTTGAGTGCTAGTTTTTTGTTTTTGCTGTGGAAATAGCCAAATAGGAATAAGGAATCAGGAATCAGGAATTTTTTTATTCGACCAAAGCATTACAATAATTTCGTTACAAGTAACAATGTACCAATACAAGATGGTAATACATATGTAAATTAAAATACAAATACATATTGGTCTGGGAGACGCATATTAAGATCTTCACAAGATCGCTATCATATGCGCCACCCCACCCCCACCCCCCAAAAAGGTAACAGAAAAGTACATTATAAAGGTATAACCGGGACAAATAAAGAATGTGTTTGAACTCAGAATATCACTTTAGTTGGAATTACAGACATAGCAGTTACGGATTGTACATGTGGATTTATAATTATTTAAGTACGATACTTTGGCATAATTAGAGAAACCGAAATAACTGTGGGTATGTACTTTTTCTTTAATTTGATTTGATGTGGAGTTTAAGACACGTAATATTTCATGCCTTAGGCACTTAGTAGCAAAAACACGCATGTCTGGGGTATACAAAAATTCTTCTAGTATCGTGGTCATGAACTAAAGATGTTGGCAAGATAACGTCGAGAAAAGTAAGAAGTAACTAAGCCATTCTCGATTTGAAAGTAAAGTTTTTGAATTTGTAAAGTATAAATATCCTGAATTTTTAACAGCTTGTGACTTTTGAATATCGAATCAGTATGGGCATTATACTTATTATTATCAATGATACGCACTGCTCTTTTCTGAATGTTTTCTAATCTTTCTATTTGTGACCCCAAATCAGCAAACCATAATTCAATTTAGGCAAATTCAGCGAATTATAGATAATATGTAAGATATGAGAGGGAAGAAAGTTTTTTAGTCGATTCATTATGCCAACTGTTTGAGAGACTTTTGAAGCAATTTTCTGAATATGCTTGTTCCATGTCATATGTTTATCTAGAATTATACCGAGAGAATTGAACTCATCTACGCATTTAATTTTTTTTATTTTCAATTTGGAGATTTGGAATAGTAGCATGTTTTTGTGGTAGCTGGAATAGCATGAAGCATGTTTTCTTTATATTGAGAGAAAGCCTTTTAACTTTAAGCCATGTTGCTACTTTTGCTACTTCACTATTGATATGGTATGTATCCTTCTCAACGGATTGAAAAGAGTTGAAAATACTGAGAGTACTAAATAGCGATGTATCACCAGCATAAAGGGTAAATTCAAAAGATGCGGAGGCTACCATTATGTCATTTATGTAAATGATAAATAACAGGGGGCCTCGGATAGACCTAGATAGATATTCTCCAGTGGCAACAAACTGTTTTCTGTTGGCAAGATAACTTTTGAATAAATCAAGAGCAGTACCCTTTATTCCATAATAAGATTACTTTTGTAATAAGATGGCATGATCTATGGTATCAAATGCTTTTGAGAGGTCCATAAATAAAGTTATTGGAATTCCCCCTCTGTCCATTTCAGTAAGAATTTTATCAACAAGCTCTATTGTTGCATATTCATTTGAGTGATTTTTCCTAAATCCATACTGAGTACTATAGAAGAGGTTATGAGACTGAAAATAAAGATAAACTTGATCATACATGACTCTCTTAAATATTTTCGATATTGCTGGTAAAACGGAAATGGGCCTATAATTTTGTAACAAGTAGGGATTATCTTTTTTTATAAACAGGTATAACTTTCGCAATTTTGAGAATGTCGGGAAATATACCAGATAGTTTATTACCATAGAGAGATTGGTTGATAAATCTCTCTTTTAATATTCTTTAAAAGATTCATCGAAATTCTATCAAAGCCAAAGCTATGTTTTCTTTTAATATTCTTTAAAAGATTCTTCGAAATTCTATCAAAACCAAAGCTATGTTTTGGTTTAAAATTGTCAATTATTTTCAAAACCAAAACATATGTGAAAGTGTGTTATTTAAATAGTCTGTAAATGATCTATCATTTAAATTAGTTATATTTGAGGCTAATTTAGGTCCAACATTCTTAAAATATGAATTAAATTCGTTTGCTATTTAATTTTTGTCACATATAACTTCTCCGTCAATTTGGAAGGAATCGGGAAATTTATTTTTCTTTTTAAGTCGAATTAGAATACCATTGATAGTACGCCAGGTATTTTTACATCGATTTTGTATTTATTAAAGCATGATTTAAAGTTATCCTTTTTTGCAACGCGAATATTGTTTTTTAGAATTCTGTTATAAGTATTAAGATTAGTTTGTAGAATAGCATAGAGCTCACTCTCAATATCATAACATACATACAAATGCGTCACGTGTACCATTTTGGGGGTGAAAAGAATAATAGTTTTTCAAAGAAATGGTCAAACATGGACCTTGTCTCTCGGATTATCACGTTGACACTGCCCCGCTCAAATCGCCCGGATGTGAACTGTCGTCTGCTTTAATGTATTCACTTCAATTTCTGGTTGCCAGAAGCATTTGCGCCCAACCCGCACCAAGGAAAACTGTTGAGTTAGTCGTATTCTGACCGGGACAAGGTTAGATACAAAAGTCAGATGATTAATTGCGACCAGTTTATTGATCTAGTGTAGGTTAATATACGATTTCAGAAGCTATGGACAGAGAACATCTTCATATCTAAACCGGGCACAACAGCTCTAGACTTGCAAGATTACTGGGAAAATCAATACGACACCCAGGGTTTACTGTCACGATGACTAAAAACAAAATTCTTCGAGGGATCATTGTTCATTGCATTGGTCTTGCAACCTTCTTACCCTCGCAGAAACATACCACAGATCCTCATTATTAAAAAAAATGACCATGTCGACTGTCCAAGCTCTTTTAGAACAATCCAATTATGAATACTCCATATCAGCAGCCCGATTCAATATGCTGTATATGACCAGTTACAGACAATGTCGGTAATGGGTTGGTTTTAAATAAATGCTCCTGTGTCAAGGTACAAGATTTCCAGGTTAGGCCTTGTCTGGTTGCCAACAAATGGTCACAATGGTTAAAAGAGCCGGTCAGGACAAGTTTAGGCACTACTTGTGTATGGAAATTTTGGTGAAATAAGTTAACGTGGACAAGTGTCATGGCATTACGTGTGCATGATCACGTCGTTTAAATGAGTTTACCAGGACAAGTTCCATAGCATTAGTTGTGTCAGGAATATTCTCCTCGAATATCCCTGGTCGTGTATGGTCATGGGGGTTAACTCATTCCACCCTGATAGAAGACCGAGTCAGCAGCTTTCCTTGGCACGCTCTGGGCGCAATGCGCTCAGAACATGCCAAGGAAAGCTGTTGACCATGGGCATATAATTTGGAATGATTTTCCATGCATGTTTCATTTAAAAGAAATGAAAAATAATCCATAAATTAGCAAAATGCAATTAACAGACGACATTTAGATATTAGCGGGGAAAATCGTCATTAGGGTGGAATGAGTGAAATATAAGTTGACCAAGATTAGTGTCATGGCATTAGATATGTTTGGTCACGGTGTATGGCCAAAAAAGTTTACCAGGACCAGTTTTATGGCATTTTTTTGTATGGTTTTGGTGGTTGAGTGAGTTGACCAGGGCAAGTTTCATGGCATTAGTTGTGTTTCAGATTGCAGTTAAGTTGACGAGGAGATTATGCATCGTTTTAATTGTGTACGGTCATTGTGTTTAAGTAAGTGGACCAGTGCAAGCTCCATGACATCAGTTCTGTATGGTCATGGTCTTTAAGTGGAGCAGCGCAAGTTCTATGGCATCAGTTCCTTGTGATCATGGTCTTTAATTAGACCAGTGCAAGCGCCATGACATCAGTTCTGTATGGTCATGGTCTTTCAGTGGACCAGGGCAAGTTCTATGGCATCAGTTCTGTGTGGTCATGGTCTTGAAGTGGACCAGTGCAAGTTCCATGGCATCAGTTCTGTATGGTGTTTAAGTACATGGAGCAGTGCAAGTTTTATGGCATTAGATGTGTTCGGTCACTGTGTTTAAGTAAGTGGGCCATGGCAAGTTTCATTACATTAGTTGTGTTCGGTCACTGTGTTTAAGTAAGTGGGCCATGGCAAGTTTCATTACATTAGTTGTGTTCGGTCACTGTGTTTAAGTAAGTGGGCCATGGCAAGTTTCATTACATTAGTTGTGTTCGGTCACTGTGTTTAAGTAAGTGGGCCATGGCAAGTATCATTACATTAGTTGTGTTCGGTCACTGTGTTTAAGTAAGTGGGCCAGGGCAAGTTTCATTACATTAGATGTGTTCGGTCACTGTGTTTAAGTACGTGGGCCAGGGCAAGTTTCATGACATTAGATGTGTGTGGTCGTGGTGCTTACGCAGGTGGACCAGGGGATGTTTTGTGGCATAAGTTAACATGGTGCTTAAGTAAGTGGACCTGGAAAGTTTTATCAGTTGTGTATGGTCACCACGGCTATGTAAGTCAACCAGGATGTTTCATGGCTACACCTAGGTCCAAACTGAAGTATTTTTGTGGTATAACCTTAATGGACTTTAGTCCCCGATTTTGGGGCGATGTCATGAACGGTGCTGTGTGCTGACCCACATTTAATCAACCATGTTGACAGTGGCGTTTACAAATGTCCATTTTAACTAAAACAATAGAAAACTTTGAAAAGAAATGGTTGAATTTTCTGTACTGAGTTTTACCTTCCCCCACAGAAAAAAAGGATCGCTTGGTTGGGTCCGATGAACATTGGCACAGACACATGTCACGTCAAGCGAACCGACCTCTTATGTACTCTGTTGCGTTAAAAAACAAACATCAAACCAAAGCAAAGTCCAAAAACGCCACAGAGTTCAAACTATAAATGTAAATGTAACTATTTTGGCATAAGATAAAATGCAAGGGAGACTCCCGTTATGAAGCACCCTTGTAATTGTACTTTTTTTACAACCGCTGAAAAGAGGTATCTGGAATTTCATTCCTTTTGAGGGGAATGTAAGTTAGCTGTTTGCTTATTTCGTGAATGATATTGTGGGCATGTTTGGTAATATTAAATCGATGGAAACACCAGAGGCATGGAAAAGAGACACCGTTTCACTGCATTGTATGACCCTAATGGTGAAAACCGATCATCATTATGCGCAAACGGGGTGGAGACAGGATGGTGAGTAGGTGAGGGTCGCATGAAAAGTACTAGCTTGTTTTTCTCACTTCCTACACGATAGTCCCCTTAACGATAGCAAATACGGATAAACACGGGGCAGAAGCACTGGAAACAGTAGACTGGCCGAGGGATAAACCCAGACGATTCCCCGGCAGAGTTATGCTAGATTGTTCTATTCTTGGTCCATAAATACTGTTTTCAGCCATTATTGTTAAAGTGAATATACCAATAACCTTAGAGACTTATGAAAAAAATTTAAGAATTATCTATAACATATTGTAGACCATTCTGTTGCTTTGCAGTTTGCCGCCTTGAATTTTATAGTAACGGGAATATGTTAGGAATGGAAGACACCACGCGTTGGCGGTAGTTATTCTGCTGTCAGCATATAACTATAAGCTCAGTTCCCCATATTCCCATTGTGACACCTACTGTAGGGTTACTCTAAACACCAGGCGTCAGAATAAGAGTATGAAAAAAGGAATGCTCAGAAAAGTCCATTCATGTCCGTGAAGTATCCTAGAGGATTTAGAACTTGATGTGCTTGGAATTAAAATATTGATTGATTTGTATCTAGTTCACCTAATCATATTTTTCATACAATTCATAATTTAGCAAATATTTGGTATCACACCAAATGTGTGTATTTAGCTATAAAGTAGAATTCAATGAAGCGCCACGCAGTGGTGCCATTCATAATAATATTATGATTCTCTCAACTTTTAGGGAAAAGTGCTGTTTTGCCCAAGACACCGAAATTTGGCACGGAATTTCATTTTTGTTCTTTTTCTACTTTGGAGTACAAGTAAAGAAAACAGCCATACCAAATCAAAAGATCCATGTGTGAAAAAAATAGATTACTTTTGATTATTCTATGCCTTCTGCGACTGTGAAGTGCTTGCCGTCTTAGACAAGGGCAGTGGCATTTGTTGTGAAAAGCCATCACTTTCCTCAAATTGAAAAAGGTGGGATACAAAGACAAATCGTCTCACGTTTGAAGTGAGATAACATAGGAAGAATGGGACATGGGGTTTTGCGAAGTTGTTTTTCACTGAATTTTAGTGCCTATTAAATTTTCTGTGAAAGGTAATCAAGTAAAGAAATGATGTCAGCTTGCAAGCGGTTATCTGCTTATTTTGGAGCAAATCACATGGCGTCTGAATTTCATGCCTCCATCATTATGTCTGTGTGCTATTGCAGACATATTGTGTTTGGAACAATTCTTTACCCCATGATTGGGTATTTGGGAGGGTGATAATGGCGTGTGTTACGGACTATGTGATCAGCTTGTCTGTAACTCATGACACTTCCATGTGTCGGAGTGAAAGCCTCACTATTTCCGTTTACTCCCGTCTGCCCCGTCTGCCCCGTCTCTGAGCTCAGGTTCTGCTGTCAATGTTTTGTCATCAGGCGACCAACAAACTGCGGCTAAAACAGTAAGAATGTACTCTCAGAATTGAGTCTTGACCACTGTATTTTTCCCCGCTGGGATGTTCAGACTGGCAAACAGCAGTTCTCGTGGCGCTAATTGTTGCCGCCCAACACAACGGTCGGCCTCTCCTAGCATTCCGTTGCCTCTTTGAAAGTTTAAAGTTTTATTTTGCTTCCATTTCAGCCCTTGACACATATGCCGGTTGTTTGATAAAATTATTTTGAACTGTTGAATCGTGTGGTTCCCTGTCTTGCCATGTGAGTAGTAGATCAACTATTTTCAAAGTGACCGCATAACGTTGTTGTGTGATGAAGCATATTCATCCGCTGGTAATGCTTCACTGTGATCAGTGGACTTACGGATTTTTTTCCCGTTTCAACCTTCATTAAACTATTAATATTGTTGAGGAGTTTAAGGTAAATATCGAACATAAAATCATAAGATAAATGCCAAACACCATTCAGGTGCGTTTCTTGTTAGAACTTTGATTTTGATATCGAAAACCACTCGCCGCTTCGCGGTTCGTGCTTTCCGCGTCAGAATCTTTCGCTCCAACCAGGAACACCGCTCACGACATCTTGTATATTTATTATGTCTGTTTGCCAACACAGATGTGTTCCCTCCCATTCTTTATTTTTGTTCTCAGCGGATTTTGAGAGGAGACCATAGCAAAAGAAATGTCACATTCAGCACGATTGATATTGCAGTGAATTTGTGCACCTGGCTTGCAATAGTCAACACTATCCGAACTATGCAAATTACAGGCAGTTTAACTTTTAATCGTGCATGTCTCCAAAACAAATAAATTGAGTTTGATGTACCATTTCAGGTTCAATTGAAAGCCTTGTGATATAGACACACACACACACACACAGACACACACACAGACACATACACACACACACACACACACACACACACAAACTAGTAGAATTTTAATTCATGCTGATTGGGGGCATCTGAAAAGTTTAAATGTTGAATATGTTCGAACTGATGTAGGTATATATGCCATTACAATTTCAATGCCTGGGGGTTTGCTAAAGGCGCATGCAGTGAACCACAAACGGCTGTACAATTTCAATTTGTGATAATTAGGAACACTGGACAATTTTAAAATGTTGAAAATCATCGAATCTATTTTTTACAGGAGAGTTGCCGTGCCAATTTTAATCCATAAGTTCATGCTGTAGGTGCATCCGATGAGCTACTAAGAAGAGTTGTAAAATTGTAAGTTGTGCCAATTCCACGTACTCGAGCAAACCAAATGTTGAATATTTGCAAAACTATCATAGCTAGAGGAACCATTCTTAGGTTTTTGCAGATGGTATAGCCCACGGACTCAAAGTTACTATTTTGGGCTTCTAATGTACATTAGCTTTGATAGTGCACACAGAGATTTGCTTCTGAAGCAAACCTTGTCCTTTTTTGTTTGTTTGTTTGGTTTTTCAATAAATTGACTTTTGGCCCACTACCCGCGCTAAATTACTAAAATCAATAAAGTGTTGCGTTTTTAGAACTGATGGTACCGTTACCACACAGAAAGCCTCAACCATCCTCTAATGAAAAGACCACCTTTGCATGAGACTTTGTTCTTTCCATGTGATGTTACCTCTAACATACGGCCACATAGCTGGAAACACGATTTTTGGTGTACCCACCATCGCCAGCACAATGTCCCATAAGGCAAGTTTCTCGGGGCTTTTTCTCAATTCACGGTACCCTGTGTTCGTCTTTCATGGTGAGTACCATTCAGCACCTATCATCGACAGCAAGAAACAATGCATCTGGAAAGTTGTATTCTGTGCGCGAGTGCAGCTACTTAGGGCCCATTCAACTAAATTATACCATGCCTCCTTTGTTTTCTCAAAGGATATATATGTCACCTGCTTACACATTTATCCCTGCTTTATATTTCTATGGTTAAATTTCAACACAGGACTGATTTGCTTTGATGAATACATTTTAAAATGCATTTATATTCATGAAAACAAAGAAGGCATGGTATAAAAAGGATACATCCCTTATTTTCGTGATTTATCTGGAATCCTGCATTTTTAAATCCCTACGCTTCGCTCCGGGATTTAAAAAAGCAGGATTCCAGATAAATCCCTTGAACTTGGGATGTATCCTCTTCGGATCCGGAAACATTGGGCGATCGCAACGCATGTCCGCTTCTGCCCACAATGTAAGAAAGAATCGCAACTTAGCTGGCGTCTCTGTGATTCAAGTTAAGATCACCACACCACGAAAATGACGAGTAAACAATCTGGGAATTTGGTGCAGTTATAGCTAAATGTGACGTGGTTCTGATCTTATTATTTTTCATTCTGTTTTCTCTCAGCGTAGTGTGGTTGTAAATGGTATTTTATATTACTCAAGGTATACCGGTGCGTTCTATTCAGTAATTATTTGATGCATATCAACATGTTTTATTATTTTCTTACGATTGCTCCTTTTTCTTTCTCTCTCTTTCCTTCCTTCCTTCTTTCTTTTAAATTCCGTGCCACCAATTACGTCATGGTCGCGGTAAGCAAATTCAAAGATTGTGGAGTGTCAATACAGGTGTTTTGGGTACAAATGTTGCTTTTGTGAAATGTTGGACGTCTCTTCAAAAATATTCAACATAAATAACCGATCTTGTGCTGTTGAGATCTGAATATATGTATGTGCAAGAAAGTGCCAGGGATTTGTCATGACAAGATTTATTCTTGTTATAACAAGAAAAAGAGTTAAAAATAAGATTTGTTTCTTGTTATAAATAGAAAGAAAATTTGTAATAACAAGATTTTTTTCGCGTGATAACAAGAAATAACAGAGATTAGGTTGACACCAATGAGCTTCCGTACGATGTCAATGGCAATTTGCAACCAAGTTGGTTAACGATCAAATTAACATCCAACTAAAATTACCAGCTATCGGCTGATAACGAAATCACAATTTGAACGCAACGAAATGCCATATAGTCGGAAGTCGGTGAACAATTCATTGTATTCAGTTTCATAGATGGTCAGTTTCCCCGTTTTGAATGTAATGGTTTTGCAATACCATTTGAGTGACCAGAAAAGTGATTGAATGTTTATGGTTTCACGCACTGATCATTAAACTTCGCCTGTATAGTGCACAAAAAATAATTTTGAGACCGTCCCGAGCACCCAAGCAGAACAACGGGCTTTTTCGTTGTTTGTCGTGCTCTTAGAATGGGCTGTGAAACTTCCCTGATCATTGAATTGCATGCCGTCCTTTATCAGGGTGGAACCAATGTTGTTTAGGCGTTTATTGTGCGGGGCCCAATATAGTGTATATGACATTAATTCCCACAGCACGTTGGGGCTCTTCCCATGGCTAGCGGGGTCATATGTTGCGCAACTATTAGGACCACACCCAGCTCTTACGCTCCCTTGAAACCGCTCTGTGTCTGTCCTCCGTTCTAATAAACAAGATTCAAGCGTCTTCAGACGAATGTTTATAAAACTGAAGGTGATCTTCTACGTTTGCTCGGGTAAAATAGTAAGGTAGGTAAAATCAGTGTTAATGAGTTGTCCCCATGGTGACATGGGGAGCAGCAGCATGTTCGTCTTGTAGTCAAAGGGGTAGCACCAATGTATACTGGCGCCCACTTTTCCAAGCAGTCCTCCTTTTGTGTTGTTTCTTTTTGGCTTTTATGGGCAATGTCTGCCTCGGATGTAATTTAGCTTAGCTTTGTCAAGGACTAATTAACCCACACATTTCTTGAAATCAATGAAGACCATGCCATCCAGACTCATGGTCCTGTACACTGTTAGGCTTGATTGTAATTGGCATTTTAAGGCAAATTTGCGTTTGCGGCTTTGGTATGATTAAAAACCAACTGGAGAAATTCAAATGTTTTATAGATATTTGACAAAAAGTTTTGTTCTTAAAATTAAAAGCATGTTTATGAAGATTTCTGACACAGTAAAGCTATGTAGGGAGCACGGGTGGAAAACTCAAAATGATCGCTGAGAGTTGCTGAGGGTTGCTGTGAGGTCTGCACAAATGTTTGGAGCCCAGCTTTGTTGGTATGTGGGTACTTAACCCTTTAAGTGCTAATCACTGCTGTAGTTGCTTTCTCATTACCATTAAACATATAATAGTTTAAGAGTCAAATTCCTCATGAAGATACCGTTCATTCAAATACCAGCAAGCCTTGTCTGAAGCAAAAAAGTAGTCTTAGTCAACACCTTTCCTCGGGACACTTTGCGCGCATTGCACGCAAAGTGTCCCGAGGAAAGCTGTTGACTCAATCTTAAACCAGCACTTTGAGGTTAACATGGTACGCATTAAATTGTTTACTCACAACACCAACTTTTATATTGGAAAGTATGCCGCTGGTTTTAGCAAATCATGAATGAATGAATATTGATGACGTTGTCAGAAAAATACATTGATCTGTCAAAAGATAGGACATAGTACACATACACACAGCACAAAATACAAAATCATTACTGATTACAGAACGTGCCGAGTACAAACAGACACGCATGTTTATATATATATATATATTTACATTTGTTATTTTTGTTAGCATTGAAAGAATAGGAACGGTAGTGTAGTTCATGAGGTAATGGTTACACTAGAGCATCTCGTGCAACCAACGTGCTGCGCAATAATATCCTATCAACGCACTTTGTCATTATTTAAGCTTCCGCCGAAAGTACTGCCGACGCGTTTGATTCATAGGTCTAAGCATAATGGGAAGACAGTATCAGATGATCAAGAATTGCATATCTACTCGTCAAAACTTGCCTAAATGTTTTCTTTTACCGGTTTTGCAAGCTTTATTGAAATAAAGTTGTTGTGTTATTCGGAACTATTTTTTCATAGTTTTGTGTTCCAGGAGTTGCCTTGACAACTGATGGCTGATGTAGTAGCCCCGCCTACTTGGCTCCTCCCACTAGTAAACAAAAAGGCGATTTTTTGTAAATTAACGAGCTAAAAACGATTTTAAATTAACTATCAATGATAATACTTACTCTTATGTCAATAGAAATTGATGTTAAATGTAAATATAAGAATTAAACTTCCTCTCTAGTGTAATTACGGGCGCATGGTTGCAGTTTGTGTGACAGGCATTTCTTTGATGACGCGCGGTAAAATGCCTGTCACACAAACTGCAACCATGCGCCCGTAATTACACTAGAGAGGAAGTTTAATTCTTAAGTATATACGCCTACATTAAATTCCCCTCTTTTTGTTTAAATTTCAGCATATAGACATATCTGGCATCGCGAGTAAATAGATCAACGTAGTTGGCCTAATAACGATATGCATTTCCTCACAAACCGTTCGCAATTTTTCTAACTTGGTATGCTACAGTGCCGTGATGAATTGATACATCGTTGATTATTTTATTCCTTATGTTTTAATCAAATTTTCTTAAAATGTGGAATCCATTACCTGACATTACGTCATGGTACTCATTTTGAATGTCTCGGCAGGAATAACAAAGGGGACTTTGACTCATAGAAACTTTGACTCACTGTGGTAGGGTGCACATGCCTTTCAATTACAATGCAGAGGTTATGTGCACTCATGCGTAATTTACGCCATATTGTTTTTTTAGTTTCAAAATATGTACTGGTTCCAAATAACGTTCAAAGTTTATTCATGTGCACTAATGCGTGATTTACGTCATCTTTCTTCTAGTTTCAAAACATATACTGATTCTTAATAGCGTTCAAGTTTGATTTCTTCCTCAAATGATATGTACGTTATCGCTACTTTCATTGGACACATTTCATTTTCCCATTGGCATCGAAATTTATTGTCTATATTTGCTCGAAAAGGACAGGGCGGAACTTCATATCATGTTTAAATTACTGCCGATTCACGTGGCACAGGCCCTGACACTTCTTAAGTTGAAAATATAGCATGCCCATTCCTCTTACTCCATGGAGTAACGTAGGAATTGAACGCATCCATTGAAAACGTCCGGAAACATAGGAAAATTGCGGCAAAAATTAAGATACTAAATCATGAGCTATGGGGTTGCTTATCGCTGAGTAGCACACTTGCAGCAGGTTAATTATCGAACAAAAATGAGAGAGAGAGAGAGAGAGAGAGAGAGAGAGAGAGAGAGAGAGAGTCTCTAATAAAAGGGTGCATCGAGATCGTGTATTTCTTTCACATTCATGTTACGTTATTAAAGACACTTAATGTACAATATACCAGTTTATACTCATGATATAATAGACATGTTATGCAACACATACCATAGTGCAGTACGACATAACTTATAATAAATACACTGTGTATATATGTTGTTGATCACGGCATGAAGATGTAGACGCATTGCACAGCGCTTTTTCTCTTAGACATAAGTTAGTGTTATCAAAACAACCGTTTTTGTTCGATGTCCGTTTTACATTTAGAAGTGTGAAGCAGTGTTTAGTTTGTTTGGTTCAGTTCTTTTTTCTTTCTTTCTTTCTTTCTTTCTTTCTTTCTTTCTTTCTTTCTTTCTTTCTTTCTTTCTTTCTTTCTCCCTTTCTTTCTTTATTTCTATTTTGTCCCTTTTTTATCTAAATCAAAGCTTATCTGAGAAGGCTTACTTGGATACAATTTTTACGTAGAAGAGGAAGGATATTGACCTTTATGTAAATTAGGAGCATTTGAAATGGTAAATAATAAATATCTTAAAAAATATAATAAAATGCCAGTCCAACGTTTATCAATATGTTATCGACAGTTGCGCATTTTTGAATATTCAGCAAAATCGTAGCAGTTTATGTTATGTTATTCGAGACACACCATTATTTAAATCTTGAATATCCTCAAAACTATAAAAAGTACGGGTTAATCATAAGCTCGACATGCAGGTTATTACCCATTGCCCATATAATGAGCATTGAACGAACATCGTAGCTTTCATTTTGTGCCGGCCATCTACAATATCAAACATTGAGAAACTTCAAATTTGTAATATAGAGCGATGTTGCTCAAACTTCAATGCACGCTGTTATTGCACAATCTTCATCTGATGAGCAATGAACAGACGTTGAAACGTTTCGTATTATGCTTTGAAGGCAAAGTGGCGGACCGGCTGAATACCGCCCGCATGGATATCCATCGGTCCCTGCATTCAGACACCACCAGGGTCATGTTGAACTTTCAACTTGAATAACCTGAAAGTAATTGAAAAGCAAGGAAGGGAAATATATCATTAGTACTTCTATCTGTAGGTCATATTTGTAGGTACCAAGACAAGATTTTCAGCTAAAATATCTTCTTTTTCTATCCAGGCCTTTTTTGTTGCGCGTTTCCCTCGTTTGACATACGTATAGTATGTCCTTGCATAAGACACTGAGGGTTTTAAGTCTTACGTACAAGAATGCAAGACGGAAGTCGTCCCCAAAAAAATCATTTCGGTTGGAAGCATGCTTCAACAAGCTACCTTGGTGACGTCATTGTACGATGATAACCCCATATCAATGTTTTCTGTATTGTCTGTTCCACAAGGAGCAGTTTTCAGAGGTACATGTCCAGGTATTTCACGCCCCAGAACGAAATCTCATAGTTATATGCTGAAGACTCGTCATTACTTTCCAGGCCGATCAAAATTATCCGTTGAAAATGTTTCTTTAGAAAGAAGAAAAATCTTCAGGTTTCTGTATTTATGTTTTAGAAATAACAAATGAAGGGCTCTCGGGCATTTTTATGGAAAGGATGAGGATATTTTCACTTTTTGCGGTAAATGTGGGATATTGAATGAAAAACTCAGCACAAGTCAACTTTCATCTTTGCCTAAGATTAATATGAGCCACCTGTAGCCCTGTTCACAAAGAATTTGATCTGATCCTGACTTTGTTCTTAAAATTAAATTGGTGCACCTTTGAGTCTGAACTCCTTAATCCTGAATTTCTAGGATTTAACAGTCTGTGTTCCGGGCCACAGTACTAACTTTGTTTCCAACATTTTCAATATAGTAAATTGATCTTAGTCTGATCCAGCACATTATCTTTTAAGGTGGCTCAAAGTCTGGCTCAAATTAAGATTAAGCCACAATGCTGAAATGACAATGATATGCTTTGTACAATAGCCATAAACGAAATTGGTTCACACTGAAATTGTTTGTGTGACCCAGGAGTAAGGAATATGGGATCAAAACAAGTAGATTTCAATTTTAATCCGAAATTTCTTATCAGATTCAAATTCTTTGGGAATTTGCCGTAGAAATGCAGATAGTACGTGTAGAACAAGACTGTTATAGGTCTGGCTGCAATAGTTGTACTGCCAGTTTTTTTAAAATTAAAAAGGCAAGATAGTGTGAATAAGGGAGTACCTTTGTCGCCTCTAGATTTCTTTAGGATACTCTCAATTTCCTTTGCGCCTGTTTGGGGGGGGGGGGGGGAGTCCTGTCAGTTGTTACGCTGTTTACGGATACATTATTGACAAAGCTTATATTTGTCTCGCGCTCAAAGCCGACGCTCAAAATTTTGGAACCAAATTTCAGAGTGCATAAACGTGACTCAAGTTACCTGTAGATAATTGTCAATTGATTACCAATTAATACTGTTTTATGATTGTTCCCAAAGGCAAAGCTTGTAAGGGGAGAACAGATTTGCGGAAGTTCTGTATTCAATTGTAAATTGCCAGGGCTAGGCTGTCACGTGTTACAGTGATGTAGTGATTGAATAGGACGTCATCTTATTGTCCTCTTGTGCTAAAATTGGTATGCATAATATCGTTTTGACGCAGCTTAGACTGCTGCTAATGGAAAGCTTTGAGGCTTTAGGTTGCGTTATTTCACACACAGCACATCAGCCCTCCCCACTTAACCAAAAAGCACTCCTTGCAATCCCACCCACAGGCATTGGACTTACGTAATCTATGACTGGATCCCACCAACGCGGATGTGACCTGACAGGTGCGTCTGTAAAGTATTTACGGCACTGAGTTGTGTGCGACACTGATAGTCTTGCGGGTAAAATAGAGAAACTAACTTTCAGCCAATTTACCTCTAACAATAGCGAGCCATGTTACCAGCAAGAGTCATACTAAGTTGAAAAACATTTGCTTGAAAGCAAGTCTGTGTATGTGTGTGTGTGTGTGTGTGTGTGTGTGTGTGTGTGTGTGTGTGAGAGAGAGAGAGAGAGAGAGAGAGAGAGAGAGAGAAAGAGAAAGAATGCGTATTTTGATAGCAATAAAGGTTCCTTTCCCATTAATATGCTGTTTATCCCTATTTCACTGTGTTAGTCACTTAGCCATGAAACAATCACAGAGATAAGATTATATATCTATATATTGTCTTAGGTCAAATATAAACAGCTTTAACCTTCGACTGCTGATGATTTGCATATATCTGTTTCTGTTTGTTGATTGTGTGTGCATCATGATAGCAACAACAGTTTGAATTGTGATTTGTCACATATCCTTATGCCACTGGAACTGCAATACCTATCTGGAGCCACATCGAAGACGGTTGCGGAAAGTAAAAATTTTTTGCAGTGCATGTATTTCCTGCATTTTCAAAAATTAAATAGGCCTTCGAATTCCACACTTTTGATATGTTCATCAGCTAAGGCAGAATAAGAAACACACCTATGGTAGCCACAATCTTTTCTATTGACTGGTGCTTTGGTCTTAAGGGAATTGAAACGTCAAGAAGCTGGTAATTAAATAAGTGTAATTGACTGAAATATATCGGTTCTAGCAATGTGATCATAAGGTGTAGCACCCTCTTGAATCATCCTGGAGCACCTGCTGTATGTGGTCACCGCTGGGAAAAGCCACATTGCAAGGATACTGGGAATATTTCACATTTTCCTACATAAATCACTCGAATTGATTCCACATTGCTGAGTGTGTTCAGCAATGCTGGCCATGCAATCAGTGGATACCGTTGACGATCCTTGCTCCGTATTAAAGCTTCGAGCCCAGCCGCTGGCGGCGCCAGGGGTTTCGAAAGTCATGTTGTCGGCACACGTTTCGTGCGCTCAGGAATCGCTTTCTTTGTAAATTTACTTGCAGTGAAAGGTCACCTGCTTTGTATGGTCACTTTGGTTTAAACATATTTTATTTGTAAGTACAATTGGCCGACAAGCTCGGAAACCTATATTAGGGCCTCTTGTACATTTACAGCAGGACAACATAAAACAGAAAAATTGTGAACATCAGTACACGGATACGTGACATACGGGACCAACAATAAGAAACGAAGTAAGGGGAACGATGATGATGTGTCAGCATTGTTAAAATAATAGTAATTATACAATTTGCAGACTTAAATCCAAGTTATATTTTGAATCTTCCAGAAAGTCTTAGATACTTGTGCACGGCATTGAATATCTCCTCGTTTTGTCTTGTAATAATAATTTTGCTTCCTTCGATTCCAAAGAAAACATTTTTCAGGTTAAAAGTACCCAATGTGGTTATTTTACATTGTAGTTCGTTTCTTAGTATAACATATTTGTTGCATTCAAAGAAAAAGTGGTGAACTCCCGTGGTCTCCCGACTTGCTCCACATGAGCACGATGGAAATCCAACAACTCCATTTTTGTACAGATCGTTATTTAGCTGACTGCAGCCCATTCTCATTCTAGAGTGAATTATGGCATGTTTTTTTTCTCCTAAATAGTACAGTTTGTTGTGTTTTGGTTTAGTTCTGTTTAGCTCCCTTTTAAATTCGTCCAAGTGCTGAATGGTCCTAGCTGTTTGGGATAATGAATTCCAATCACAAATGACTGATGGGGAAAAAGAGTTGTAAAGTGTGGCTTTCTTGGCATCAATAATTAAAATTTGTTAGGTCCGTTCTGAAACTGTTCTCGGTAATAGTCTTGAGAGATACACTGGGGCTAACCCATTTATAATTTTGAATAGAAGTACCAATTTGGGTTTCCTTCTACGCTCGGCTAATTTTTCCCAGCCTGTCTCTACTTAGATTTGTTTTAGATTCGTATGGGCAAGTGCCCCTATCTCCAGCTGAACAGATTCAAGTCTCTCCTTGCCCAGTTTTGTGCATCCATCCCACACCACAGTGGCGTACTCCAGACCAGGAAGGACAAATGATAAGTAGAGAGATTATGAAGAATAGATTGTGAAAAAAAGAGAGATTGTGAAAAATAGACAGATTAGTACGGTTAGTTTCTCTGGGTCATTTGTACATGATTCTTAAAGGGGTGGTCGAATACCACTGTGTATCTAGAGTTGTCCTTCCTTTGTAAGATTTTACTTTATATATTTCAATCTGTGCTAGATGTGAAGATACACAGCTTTGATATGTGCTTTTCTCGCTGACTGAAACCAAAGAAAACGTCAGCACAATGCTGAAAGGTAATGTAATGTAAATGGCTCACCAGGAGCTCTTCAAACCTGCACTACCAGCTACCATTCTGGTTAAGCTACAGGTGTAGTGACACCAGTTCTTAAAGAGTAAATGTACTGCAATTAACAACAATGAAGAACAAAGAAGCGCTGTATGTTTCTGCCATATTAACACGAGTAAGGGCAGTGTGTGCTTTGTTACACTTTCCAAATTTCAGTTGCACTTTGCACTATCATCAAGTATCAATCATAATTGTGACTAGTAAAGGGATTCTTCTCGCATAGAAAGCACATCTGATGTGATTCCAAAGTACATCATTGCCATTAGGCGATTGAGGGATTGCTGCAAGAGTGGCTTTTCGCAACAGAAGGTATTCAACTTGAAACTGTAAGTGTCCCTGATTGTCACAAATAAATTTTAATATTTTTGCCTGTAGTGCCTTGCCTACAACCCAAACCTATGAATTAAAGTGGGATTGGCACCTATGCTGTCTAGAGTAGTTTTGAAGGTCTTAAAACTTTATAATTTGCATATGTCTCTTATTAGCATAAATTTATAAATAATAGCTTTTGTTTGTGGTTTCTTAAATGCACCTACAGCAGGAATCTATCAATTGAAATTGGAATTACCCCGCAATCTAAAATAGCTTTGAAAATATTAAATTAAGAAATTTTCGTATGTCCTCAACCTAAACTTATATTTTCCAACTTTTTTGTGGTTCAGAGGATACGTCAATGGCACAAACCCTGGAAAAGTTGGAATCTAATGTGTTGAAAATCCTCAAGTTTAACATTTTAAAGTGTCCATAACAAGCATAAATGTATATTATACGATTGTGGTATAGTGTGTATAGATGTGTAACCTCAGCAAACTTGACAATTGAAGCACCGTTTTGACCTTAATGGAAAATTCTTTGAAACCCAGAAAGTGTCAAAATGTTCGAATAGTCCCAATTTGCACAATTTTCAACTTGTTCAGGATTTGGAAGGATATGCTAAACGTCACTACATGTGCTTTACCCATTTCAAAATTCAAGTTTTTGTTTGTGCAATGTCCGACTATTAGTCGAAGCAACACTAAAGTAGACAGACTGACAAGAAACCAAAACAAACAAACAAACAAGAAAACCAAAAAAAAAATAAAACAAAAAAACCCCCCAAAAAACAAAAAAAAACCAAAAAACAACAAAACAAACAAACAAACAAACAAACAAACAAACAAACAAACAAACAAACAAACAAACAAACAAACAAACAAACAAACAAACAAACAAACAAACAAACAAACAAACAAACAAACAAACAAACAAACGAATATTGATAAAAACAGTGTGTCTGTGTTCACATACAAATATATATCGAACCTGGGTAGATAATAATTCACACACGCTACATATTTCACACAGGCTAAATTATGGCTATCGAAACTGCCTGAATCCCAGGTATATAAAACTCTATTGTAATTATAAACCCTTCCACGAAATACTTGAATCTAAAAGGCAGATTTTAACAGCGACTTCACAAAGAGATCAAGTTTAAAGGAATTTTTTTACAGGAAAATCCAGGTACACTTGCTATATTTTTTAATTGGATACCGACGATTTGGAAACTTCAAAACGACGCAGATAAAATTAAAATCCTACGCCGTTTGCTCAACATCGATTAAAGTCTTAGCCGTCCATAGCATATACAAGTTGGATCTGTAAGAACCTTCTCTTATGTATAAGAGCCTTTAAGTATCAAATACGAAAGCAACAGATTTGAGTACATACTCAAGTTCACTCTCTACACTCGTAAAAGCAAAATGATGGCTGACAAGAGGAATGTGCTGCCACACGTATACCCGTCAGGTAAGATGTATTTATAAACATTCAAGGAAAAAAATTTTGCTTTACCTTACTTTTCCTCTTATACCCAATGTTTATTTTGGGCAGTATTCAAGCATAAGAGCATATCACTGACAAGAAATGTACCAAAACAAACAAACAAACAAACAAACAAACCTATAAACAAAACAAACCCCCAAAAAACCCTAAAACCAAAAAAATTAAAACAAAAAAACAAAACCAAAAGAAAAAACAAAAACAAAAACAAAAACAAAAAAAACAAAAAAACAAAAAACGAAAAACAAAAAACAAAAAACAACACCCCCCACCCCCCACCCCCACCCCCAAACCCGTTGTTCACCGGTGATCAACAGCTCATAAAGATCACCATGACAATGTAAAAATTTCGTTTCAAAGAGCATCATTTTACTTTTTGCTTCCAAAACTGTCGATCACATTTTCTGACATGTACATGACTTAAATGTTTATTTTTTGCAGTCAAATTTGAGAAAAGACATCACTGTGCTCTGTTCAGCGTTACAAAAGCTAACCGGTATATCCGATAACATTAGCTTGGAAAAATTAGCAAACAACTAAACCTTGTCATTTGATCTTCAAGTATTCAGGGTATAGTATGTTTAAAACTTTTTTTGGATATTTTGAAAATGCTGCGACTTTTCCTGGTTTATTAGGTTTGCAATGACTAATATCACATGCATGGAGATTTAAATGTATAATAGTTTTGAAGATAAAAGTTTTAAAATTTGAAATGCCCCATATAAGCATAATTTGAATTGCTATCTTTTTTATTCACCATTTATTATATGCTCAATGGTGATTAATATGCCTAAAGAAGTGAAAATGTCATATCCATCTTTTACATTCTCGCAAATAATCTTGATTTAGAATTGCAAATATCTGTAATTAGCTTTACATACATTTCTGTGACTTTTCAGTATTAACTAGATACGAGTGGGTCGATAACATTCAAATATGAGATTACCTCTCTCTCACTCTCTCTCTCTCTCTCTCTCTCCCTCCCTCCCTCTCTCTTTCTCTCTCTCCCTCCCTCCCTCCCTCCCTCTCTCTCTCTCTCTCTCCCTCTCTCTCTCTCTCTCTCTCTCTCTCTCTTTAAAATTTTAAATGCCAGTTCTCTGTATACTTTATATTGCTGCGACAATTGTTTTATGTCCATTATGTCGCTCTGGTCGCATGCATAGTTAAAGACATTGAAATGGCATCTGTACCCTTTGGATGCTGAAAATGTTAATAATTAAAAAATAAAAAAAACTTGTACGTTGCATAATTTTCAACATCTTTAGTCCTGCACATAAACAGTCTCAATGCAATAAAGAGGTGCAACCCTAGCAAGTGTGGAGTTTCTATGTGTTACGTTAAGCATAATCACAATGCCAGGCAGAGGCATAAATATACAAATGTTGGGTATTACGATGTTTTGATAAGCAAAATGCCACGGAGAGGCAGAAATATACCAAAGTTGGGATATCTAGCCTAGGTGCTATGGTGGACGTTAATCTCTCTATTTCACTACTACTACTACTACTACTACTACTACTACTACTACTACTACTACTACTACTACTACTACTACTACTACTACTACTACTACTACTACTACTACTACTACTACTACTACTACTACTACTACTACTGCTACCAATAATGATAGTAATAATAATGATAGTTAACGATAACGTTAACAGTAACAATAATCATAATGATATTAAGCCTCCGCATTTGAGGAAATAAAACACACACAAATACGTCAATATAATACATATGTGAGCACGACCAAACTTAATGCAACAAAAATAAAATCATTGAGGCACATAAAGAAATATACATAATGACAGGCAAAGTAAAAAAAAAGATATAATCACATATCAGAGTATGTTATGAAAAGTACAAAAGGCAGTCCACAATACAAGATCTAGATCGTATGCAATTCAAACATCGCCAATAGGTAATGTTAGATATTCGCGAGGGTCTAGGGGCTCCCCCAGGTGGCACAAGGCAGAGAACCGTCATTAAAAACAATGGAAAAAAAGAGGGGGCAGCTCTGTCCCTCTTGGGAGAAGAGACCTGAACGCAGGGGGGGGGGGGGGGGGAGGAGCAGAAATAAGAATTCGGAAAAATATAGTTAGGAGGGTAGCTGGCTGGATTGACTTTTAGAAGTCATGCCATCGTGGCTTTTAGGTGCAAGCCCATTAGCAGAAGAAATTCGTAACAGGTTCCTTTTTTGAAGTCCCGAGAAAAACTGAAATACTATTGTTACAAACAAGGTCAATGAGTGAAAAAGTAAATCTTTACACTTAATGTTTACGCACCAATACTTCAGAAAAATAAATATACACTGCGCGATGGAAAATTCACCCTTTGTGCTTTATTATATTAATTTCAGATACTGTATATCGGTTGATAACACCAGAAATAGTCGGTATACCCATATAGTAGAGAGCAAAGCAGAGTGATGCGATCTTTTAGGTATGCCAACCTGACCAGAATACCAAAGTGAAGCACAGTATGACAACAAATAATTCCAACATGTAAAAAGCAACAAAGGCATACCATTTGACATGGAAGGTGGCACTTTGTTTTCATTTGTTTTTAGTTGCATATAACATACGATCATTAGGGTTTCCACGATCAGTCATAGTGTATGCCTTCTAGTTCTTCCTTCGTAAGTGACCTTTAATCTCGAGATTCTTGGGTGCAACCGGTCGAATAAAGGACATGCGTTTCCAATTGTTGTCTCTCTTTGACTTTGCACTTCCTTGTTGACGAGAAAAGCGTTTTTACTGGTGGAAAGCCCAAAACACTGGCAAAGTCTTTTGCATATCGTTGTCCTTGATAATTATGCAATGGAAAGTGCTCGCCCTGGTGTATATTTTCGTATTTCAAGGCATATTTCACGCTGACATTCCTTTTGGTATTAAGTGTTTAGTCAGTGAAAAAGCAAAAATCTTAATCCCCTATGTAAATATAAAAATGCCAGTATGCTGTTCATGAAGTATAGATTACTTATCGTCCTGTATAGCTAAAGTTATCGTGGCGACAATAAAGCCTCTTATCTCGACCGCATTAAGAGATTCTTCATATTAAAATATTTCTCCTTAAAAAGATCTTACCGCTATATTTTTCATGGTATCAACAGTTTTTTCAAGATCACACAGGTTTCGCATTTTCCAGTTCAAGCTAGGTTGTTGGTTTTTTTTTTTTGTTTTTTTTGTTTTTTTTTTTTTTTTTTTTGGTAGGGTACCTCGAACATGCACACCAAAATTAGAAACACCTGCAACTGGTGCAATCTCTTAGATGTTGCTTGTATGTTATTTTCTAGTTAGGATCACACCTCCATTTTTGACACAATATATTACAGCTTCATGTTGAACCTTTGAAATTAGCATTTCACGTAGATTTTATGTATGATTGGTTTATTTTGACAGTACATTTTCATTCTCGCTTGATAAATTATCGCTTTATTATGAAGCGAAATTAAAGTGATTTATACATTTTTTCTAATCAGTGATACTGTATTAGTGATAGTGTACTAAGGAATATTTCCTCGACACACCTGTTTCATTGAATCTCCCAGAACACACACTCCGTGCAACCAGAATGCAGCAACGTAATTGCTTACCATCATTTATCATCAAAACCATGCATCCCTGTCCAATTCTCTCTCCTGAGGTTAGCAATATAAATACTGGCGAGACCGTACAAAACTGTAAATAATCTTAGTGCACAGTTTTGTACACTCTCGCCAGTATTTCTCTTGCTAACCTCAGGAGAGAAAATCTTGTGTTAAGTAATCTTTAATGAACGTAGGAAAAATGTTGATTCGATGTTAGACTTGTCATATTTGTGTCGCATGTATCTCAAAAAGTATTTGAGGTCTTACACAAAAATGTTACATGCCATATTGTTTCCAATGCTGATGGGGGCAATGACAGGTGGGGGCATCCGTATCCTTTGGACACTTTTCTAGTTAGTATTATACATAGTATGGAGTAGGTTAAATCTATTCTTCTTCTTCTTCTTCTTCTTCTTCTTCTTCTTCTTCTTCTTCTTCTTCTTCTTCTTCTTCTTCTTCTTCTTCTTCTTCTTCTTCTTCTTCTTCTTCTTCTTCTTCTTCTTCTTCTTTTTCTTCTTCTTCTTTTTCTTTTTCTTTTTCTTTTTCTTCTTCTTCTTCTTCTTCTTACTATTATTGTTATTAAAGTAAATCATTCCAATAAAACACGCGATGAACACACGAAAAGCTTGAGTATGGAACACATGTATCGCATGTAAGTATCATTCTGCATCAAGCAGTGTTGGGTTTGACATATTGTGTCAGTACGAAAGAAAGTTTTTGAGGGTATCTTTTGAGTGCTTACTTTCAAACAAAAACATCACTGTGCTGTGCCTTCTGGCTGGTATATTTTTAATCGGTTGTACTGTATGAACATGGTCGTACAGTTACTCAAACCTGTGATGATGTTGATGATGATGATGATGATGATGATGATGATGATGATGATGATGATGATGTTTTTATTTGCCCCGATAACTGGATACATCAAATTGCAAAGTTTATGACAGAATAACATAATTATAGAGTAACATGACGAACCTGGATATATTAAAGAAGGCAACTGATACATATCAAAATACATAAATTATGTAAAATCTAAACTTTTAATTGGCGAGTAGGTTGTCAACTAAGAGCACAAATGGAACAGAATGACCGACCTCTCTCCTGTGCAGCCAAACGTTACAAGGGGCACTTTGCTTAGCAGAGGTGTCGGTTAAGAGCAGGACCAGCGCGGACAGACCGAACTCGGTGATGCAGCTAGGATGCCGATCTGCCTACCAACAAAATTTTGACAAATGAAAGAAAACGAGATCATACACTGGAAATAATATCCTACCAAAACGACCTGACAAGGAACAAATATTCTATTTAATAAATTAAATGTTTTCAACTTTGGGAATAGATAATAAGTGAAGAGTGGCCAAAACTGACCTGGCTCGCTTACACCTTTCACATCTTGAATTGTTGCCTGTGTAAATCCCATTTTGTTCAATTCGGAGCTGCACAAGGGTTATAGATAGTTTATATTTCTATTGATTAACTTCTTAACAATATGGTGGACGCATTATGGAACTGCTCTGTTTTATTTTAAGACCATTGTAAAAATTACTAAAGGTGATTTTACCAATTAGAATATTATCCTCAGTAACTCTACCTATAGTAAAATATATCTGTGACACCCTAAAATTTCCATTCCACAACATGTACCTTTTTCCACCATATGTTTTTTTACCTACAGCATCCGGTTTTTCTCAATAGGGGAGAACAACAACAGAAGCCTCTGCTGCTCTCCTGTAGAGGACACTTCAGTCATTCAGGGTTAGAGGTGTATATTCCTATTACTTTTTATTGTAATTTACAGGTTAATAACCTTTAAACCGCTCGTTGCAGAAACACCAAAGTTTGTGTGGTAAAATTATGTACATAGCAAAAACGTTTACATAAATTTCATTCTTGCAGCTTCAAAAGTAGTCTTTTAATTTTTTAACATGGTGCAATTGCCTTAAGGTGCAGTTGGTCATTCAATGCCTGCATGCCGTGATTTTGCCTGGGCATAAAGAAGACCTAGAGAAGATTAAAGGTTTGACAAATGTATTCAATCAGGCAGTCAAGGTGCTGCAGAACATTGAGGCCATGAAAGGGACAATTTTAACTTATGAAGGATACAACATGACCTGTAACACTTGAACGTTTTACCTTTGGGATGGTCAAGCATTACCTGTAATATGTAGATAATTTTTTTACTTTTGGAAGGGTCATGCATGATCTGTAAAATTCGAACACAATTCTTATCCTTGGAACAGCTATACATGAACTGTGACACTTCGATACAATTTTCACATGGGACACAGCCAGTTATATATCTTTATTTTAGAATAAATGTATCTAGGGTGCCTCGTTCAGCCAAACATTTGTTTTCCCCGGAGTTCTGCTACAATGATACACAATCTGTTGTACATATACACAATACGTTCACAGAATACAAATATTAAAATCACTGCTGCCTATATACAACGACACCAAGTAAAATAAGACGCCTGTTGTATCAACTTTTGAACTCAGCATCATCATCACAATGTTTAGTAATTGGTAGGCTATTGAAGATTATGGGGACATCGCACATGAGATGCCAGTTGGAATTTGTTTTTTGAGGGAAAGGAATGTCACTGTTATACTTTGAGCTGACTCAGGTTTTACAAGTGTTGATATTTCCAAAACGATCCAGATATCCATATCACTTATGATCAGGTGAGGTGTATGCAAAGGAGGAACAAGCACAATGAACCCCCCCCCCTTCCTTTCCTTTTGCCTTTCTTGATGGCTCCCTTTTTCATCCTTATGTTAATATTGAAACCTGCAATACTTCACAAAGCAACTGGCAGCTCTTATGAATTTTTTACTCTTATTGCAGATTCGTGAAGAAGGGTTTATAGGGAGGTAGAATGATATATAACTTCAAAGTGGTACTGCTGTTGCTTTTGACTGCCGCCAGGGGTAAGTTTGTATATGTGAGTGTGTGTTGTAGATGTAGAGAAAACGTGGTCATGCGGAATGCCTGATCTCGCAGACCTGGCGATAGACATTTTTGCTCAATGGGCACACTTCCGGTTCTGTATTTAATTTCATTTATTCCGGTAGTCCCCACCGTTCATGTGGACCACTATGACGGCACAAGGGAGTACGTGCGCAACAGCACAGACCAGCACACGGAATAGCACAACAGCACATATCAGTACAGAAAACAGCACAACAGCACTCAGAACAAAAGCAAAAACAAAAAAAAAACAAAAAAACCCACCCCAGTATACAGAACAGCACAACACAATATACAGAATAGCACAGAGGAGGTGGGCACTCATATCAACATTATATATTGGAAATGGAACGTCCATTGCTATTGTATCAGAGGTGTGTGGTTGGGCTACACACCAAGTGGACATGCTCCCCTGTTGTGTCTGACAAGTAGATGCATGGCTACGTAAGAGGATTACTGTCGTGGAGTATATCATTCCGGTCTGAAGGCTTCTCATAATACCTCATCTGTTTACACTTGCCCAGAACCCATGTCCTAACACGCTCCCCTATGATTGCATCTTGCAATTATGACGTCATGATTGTCCTCATGAACCTCTCTTAGAGGTTGAAATTTGCTGAAATGACACTAATACCAAACGCGTTATAACGCGTACTGCTTTGTGATGTCATGATGGTACACATGAATGATGGTTACTACCCTAAGAAATAATAACAAATGGCACAGAATTGCCTAATTCGGAATCAATTGTGGTAATTTTGATCACTTTTGGTAATTTATAGTATCACCTATAGTAAGTTGGTGCCGAAGTAGTCATAAATTAAACAAACGTCAATATATGCTACAGTTTTAGTTTCCACTAATTTACTAATGAAAGAACATTACTCATGAATGATTTGTGGTATGTATTTTATACTTTTCCTGACATTGTTAACTAGAATTTTACTGGTGTTTATCATAAACATTTGGCATTAATTTGCATATGTCGTTGCTTTCTAAGCTTCATAATTTGCATTAATCATGTGTCATGCCTTAGAGGGGTAAATTTCTAAAATTCTCCGTACACGCTTTACCTTGCAGACTGGACCTGATGTCTTATAGATTATTCATTATAGCTGCGATAATGATCCACAAACGGTATACAGTGAAGAGATTCAGGTCACACTATGTAACAAGCAGTTAAAAAAAAAATTCACATAAGTGGAGACAAAATTGGAAGCAATCCCAGTAAGCATTAGCTCTGTGAGGAGGTAGCCTTTTGCTGCTGCATGTCTGTGGGCTTGCCTTCTGCTGCCGGTAATTGTCCTCTCTCACCCTGGTTCTTAATGATCGACAGTTAAAAATGTTTGTCAAGTTCATCTTACTGTTTGTAATTTTAGAGATAGGGGTCTTTAAAACTATATACCAGGCAGCATTGATAGACAGAATACAAAGCATCACGTCGACTGCAGGTGGCCATGGAAGTACATTTGAATCTACGTTCCAGCTGTTCCACAAGTAAAGCCAACCGGGGAATACTCAAACCACATGTAGTTGTATTATTGGCCAAACATGTAACGAGACACAGAGCACGTGCTGCCATCATGTTTTTTATACACATGACATGCCCTATATTTTTCTTATCAAAACAATGTTTTCTTCTTTTTTATTCTAACAGATTCGACTCAGCAAGGCAGTGGAGAGGCATCTGGTTCGTTTGCCTCTGGCTCAGGTAAGGAAAAATTGCAGGAGACACAGTCGTTACAACATGGGGTCGTATATTGCAATTATGTTCAGTGCCAAATGACCACATCAAAGTCACCCAATAACACAGAAGATCTAAACATCGCGCGGTCTCTGAATTTTGTTACTAGGACCAAACGATATGACGTCAGTTGTACCTATTACTAGAAAGCAACGTATTTTGTATTTCAAACATGTACTGTCACGAAATGCAATTTTCGTGTCGACATATCAATTGTTAAAAACGGTTGCAAACTAAAACAAGATTGGATATTTTTTAAGCTTACTATATTTCTTAAATGAATATTATCGTATAGTTTCATTAAAACATTGCAGCACCGAGCAAACAGGTGTTTTCGTAAGAATGTAATTGCTTAATTGCGCGTTTTTTTGTTCTAGGTAGCGGATCTGGTGACAGTAAGTACACTCTCTTTTACTTCACACCCGTTCTAACATGGAAACGCGATATCTGTGTACGTTAGTTCCTATGTCCCTAATATGTGGAATCGGTATTATGTCTGTGTGCGAGCACAGACATTCTGTCTTCTCAAGATAATATATTTTTTTCTGTTTTTCTTTGTTTTTTTTATTTGTTCTTTCTTTCCTTCCTTTCTTTCTTTCTTCCCACCTTTTTCGTCCAATTTGAATTGATGCCCATTAGGTACACCTCAGAACGTCAAATGGTGAATATTTTCTAACGCAGTCTGGACAGAGGTGTCACTAGTGACTTCAATTCATTAGTTGGTGATATAGCTTAATTTAAGCTAATTAGGCACACTTGAAAGATTTTAATGCTCGCTATTTCAGAACTGCTAAAAGTGATAGATCAGTGTCAATCCAAAGGATTGTGTTCAAGATACATTTGGTTATCATGGAACAAAGTTTTTAAACATTTTCAGTTTTATTTATTTTCTAGGCATCTAGATTAATATGCTGTCAACTAAATCTTCTGTTTACTAGTATACTGTATACACTTTAGATTTGACTTGTTATTCAAATGGAAAACAAAAGAAGCTACGCTTCATTGCACAATACTAATGAGCATACAGTCTGTATCACAGGTTCTCTGGAATGTCCACAATATCAGCATAATGAAATGGAGTGAGTGGGCTCTGCGGGCGTTATCACAGAATGCCCTCAATGAAAAATACTAATATTTCTTTTACATGAAACAAAAAACAACCATTGAAAAATAGAGTGTCCCCTGACTGCATATGGGTGTATTTTAGTCAACAGGTTGTGTATTCACCATGCTTGCTTATACGCTGCTGGCAGTGCTTTTCATGCTGCGGATCGACTTTTCTACCTGCCTCTATGGTATATTGCCCTGTTCCTCCAAAATATAGAGGTTCAGATCTTGCAAATCAGACTCGGGACCCATATTCGTGCACATAGTTATCTCGAGATGGCTCTAGAGATGCTCCATCGGATTAAGGGCAGGTGAACACGCTGGCTCTAATCTTTGTGGAGAGTGGTTCTCATCTGTGTCTTCGCCATGGCCTTTGAATTCAAACCGTCAGCACGTGACCAGTTGCGTATCGTCTGGATGTAGATACGTATTTCACGAAGGTGGAGCATTACTGATGTTGCTTCCTCATCCCGGCAGACGCCAAATATCATTGCTTTACCGCAATTCTTGGAGCAACTTATATTGACCCTGCTGTCCAGGTGAAAACCTCTGTAGTAAACTTGTCTTAACTTGACGAATTTTTTCCACTTCTTTATATAACATAAGAAACACTATTTTTGGAGAAAATCTGTAGCAATTTTGAAGAGCTTTGTACAGTCAGGCCGCGTTTATCTGGCACCATCTGTTTTTGGCCATTTTGCCGGATTAACAAGGCTGCCAGATTAACAAATCACAGTATAATTCACCAGGATGTCTAGAGAATAAGAAACCAAATTTGCACCTAATAATGAGTAAATAAAAACATAATCACATACACGTATTACCAATCATATGAAATTGTAATAACGAAACGTGCAAATTATAGGAAAAAAGGAAAAAAATTCATTCAGTGTATTCATATCCATATCCATATGTACAATTAATGTTACGTTCAAAATTAATGGAGCGAGCGGGCATAAATGTGCCAACCCCAATGTTAATCTCACACATGTATTTGGACATATTTTGCCTTTAATAGCTAATTTTGGCGCAAAGAAATCCGAAATCTTTTTTTGTTTACTGCACTCACTTTTCAAACCTTTTAACTGTTCTTCGATGCGCCAATTTTTTCCTACGTCGTCACCACAAAATCACTCATTGGATTCCGGCCATTGCAATGAACTTTAGCCATTTAAGGCGGGAACAATACAACGTCTAATCAACTCGGAACTTGTTTGGAACACGTCAGGTGATTGTTGATTTTGCGGTACGGCACAATCAGGTATGTTATTGCAAGGTATATGCTCCATTGAATATCAAGTGACGGATTAAAGAGGCAAATTACATTGAAAAACGCTCTTTTGTTCTGCAATTAACATGCCGGTGACGAAATTCAAGGGTGCCGGATTATGATGTAGTAAATCAATGGGGGAAATCCGTTCACAGCTCATCGCTGCCGAATTTCAAGGGTGCCGAATTATCAAGTGACGGTTAAAGGCGGCCTGACTGTAGTAGAATTTTACTACAATGCTCCAGTTGGACAGCGCTGATTGATGGTTTTACGGTTGACCCCATGGCCCACGCCACCGCCCTGCTACTCTTCCCAGCTTGAACGTGGCTTATGATTCTCACCCTGTTCACTTTGGATACCCACGGAATGTCCTGACCACCAATGGACTTGCCTGCCAAGCAGACTCTGATGTTCTTGTTTATGTATGTTACATTAGTTGTGTGGCAATAGGCCGCTTCGCTGGCAATCAATGGACAGACCCATGCCTTTACAGACAAAGACGACTTGTGTTTGGTGCTAGGCGTAAGTCTGCTGATGTTTTCATTTCAGAAGACCTGACAAAAAAGCGGTCTCAGCTTTTGTTCCAAGCAAGACAGCTAAAGCGGAACAAAAGTATTCATTCATGCTGGTCTCGTGATGGCCGATTGTATGTGAGAGAACTGAATGCATGGGGTCCAAACTCTGGCGATCAAGCTAATGGCCGTGTTGTACAAATACACTCTTCTCAAGACTTGGACAAATACAGACAACAATAGGCACTGATTGATTGTATGGTTGATGACCAGCCCTCCACGTTTATTCCAGTTTTGGCCTGACTTCTGTATGAGGTCTTTTCTTGTGACATTAGATCACCGTATTCTACATTTGGATTCTAAACTATGTGTGACAACCCTGTGTCATATCTGTATTATTACCCACTATTTTGATAATTTTCATAACAAAGCAATCACATGACTAATCATGTGATCGCCTCTTGCATGTATTCTGCGTGTTTTGGTTTTGTGTTGATGCATTTTGACACGTGTACTTGGTGTTATACACCTCCCTGTTGCGAGGACTTGGCTTGTGGTGCATTCATGCTTCTCATCCTGTCTGGAAATCACTATGAGAAGACCTCCAGAGATGACCATGAACTGTATACTACCTGGCATTCATGTATAAATTGTCCTTTGTCGATTCTTTTGCTGAGACACACAAACGTTTCTCATCCTTTTATATTCAGTTAGCCAATGATGTGTCCAATCATGAAATATCGCCCATGCATGACTATTAAGTTTAATGTTGTGTAATCAACAAGTAGTGGTGCTTACTTGGAGAACCTGTTACGTGCTGCAAGCATGATGCTTCTTTTTATTTTATTTATTTTTTTTTCTTTCTTCAATTTAGCTTGTAAACATGTTGCAGCCCCATCTAGATATGGCTCGGTACCTGACGTATGCTTCATTTGGTGTCCAAACCTGAGTCAATGACTTATCGACCCAAACGCTTAGTTATATAACTTTTTTTCAGCCAATTTTTTTTTTTTTTCCCCTTCTAATAACTTACTATCGTGACATTGATCATATGTGCCAAACGATATAACTATTATGGTTGTGAATGTGTGTTCTGACAGATGGTGCTTACTGCCAGGACAGGATACGAATTTTTATGTCAATATTCACTCAAAACTGTATTCATGATGTCACACTGCTATAGATGATTCGATGTGAGCAGAACACCTACTTGGTACTCCAGTCTAGATTTACTGTCTCAGACGTATCTGGTTATATGCTGAGACACGCTGGCTCATATCGTTTGCTATCTATAATTGTAACCAGTCATGTAACTAATCTTGCGATCATCGGTACTCACTATGTTTGACATAAGCCCTGGGCGTCAGTTCCGTGTCACGTTGATGGTCACCGTGAAGTATTCGAACACTGTACAAATGACTGTTTCATTCTCTTTGTACCTCGTATCCACCATGTGGATTTAGTTGACTGGGTATGAGCTGCATATTTACCGAGCGATTTTTTTTTTTTTTTTTTTTTTTTTTTTTTTAAATTTACCGCATTTTCAACACTCATGCCGTGATTGTTTACGTGAATGATTAGGACCAATTTAAGTCCAATTTACTCATTTCTGGATATAGCTCTGCCATTATCCTTAACAATGTTATTTTTATTAATTCTTTCATTTTTATTTACTTATTTTTTATTTATTTAGATTCTTTCTGTTCAACTAAGGAATACGGACATGTTAATATTGATCTTATTACACAAGAATAGCTGAAATGTCATGTTTATTCTTCCATTGTTACAAAGTTTTGTTAGTTTGTTTCATGTCCAGAAATAGCTCTCATTCTTTCAACATTCAAACGGTTGTTGTCGCTACCGTGCTCATATTTTTCTTTATGTGTATTGTATCTGTTCTTTTATACTTTGTATTTCGTATTTGTGCTAGATTCATTATCTGTGAATTGTACATGTATCAAGCAAGCAGTTCCATCAGTAACAAAGCGTTTCGACATGTTGCAGCTGGTATTGTACATGTTCCTGTCACACAGTATCCAGTGATGGTTATGTGTATTATATCTGTTCTTTCATACCTTGTATTTTGTACTTTATTTATTCATTTATTTGTTGTTTTGAAGACTATATTCTCCAGCATACATTGTCATATACTTATTGGGTTTTTTGTAAACATGAATGCATTTATTTTCTGTTGTGTCTCACAGTGTTCAGCGACGGACATTAACCAGTATGATACCCCCTAATGGGCATTTGTTTGAATCAATATAGAGCTGTGGTAGGGTTATTTCACAACAAAGATGGGTTTATGTTCCTGTCCATGTCTGCCAACGTGTCTACATTTTCATATCACGATCATAGTTTCATCCTCTCTTTGACCTTCCTCATAGTATTTGCCGCAATATTACTTACCGAATGTCTATGCCATCTGAGACATGTGACGGTTCTTATACTTAGGGTGCTCTCTACGAGTATTCATCCAAATCCTGGTCCAGTTCATAATATTGTTCTTAATAAGTTTTCTGTGTGCCATGCAAACGTACGTAGCTTAAAATCTGATGGTAAACTCGAAGAAATAAGTATTTTGGCGGAGTCTGAAAAATTGGAAGTCATTTCTTTATCTGAAACATGGCTCGATACTTCCTACCCTGATGCTTTATTGGCAATTGAAGGCTTTCAAACCCCGCTACGTAAGGATCGTGAAACTGGTTTAGGGGGAGGGGTTGCCCTGTATGTAAAAGACAATCTACCTGTCAGACGATGTGCGGAGCTGGAAACTCCCAGTAGTGAATGTATCTGGGCTGAAATTACTGTCCCTTCCAGTAAACTGATTCTAGGTGTTTATTATCGTCCACCAGGCCAATCTGCCGCAGAGAGAGACCTTTTTCTGGACAATTTATCTCACTCCATTTCGACTGCTATCGAACTTAACCCTAAAATACTCCTAATAACAGGTGATTTTAACGATCGCTGTGTAAGCTGGGATTCTCCCCACACCGACAGTGAACTCGGACAGCGCCTCTTTGATCTGTTGGCTCAAAACAACCTGCATCAGCTCATATCCGAACCTACTCGTGTGTCGGAGTACTCTGCAAACCTACTAGACCTCATGATAACTGACTCCCCTGGTTATATCCTTAACTCCGGCACACTTCCTCCTATATCCTCTTCTGATCATTCTGTCGTCTTTTGCTCTTTTTCTGTGAATCATTACAAGGATCGCCCCTTTAAACGCTCTGTCTGGAACTTCAAGAGGGCTGATTTTGTCAACTTGAACACTGTACTCCCTGATGCTCCTTGGGAAACTGGTTTCACAGTTTTTGACTCCATAAGTGACACTGTGTCATACTGGTCAGACCTATTTATTGACACGTGTAAACAGTTTATTCCGTTCCGCGTGGTCACTATTCGACCCAGGGACAAGCCCTGGATCAACTTTATTATCAAGAGGCTAATAAGGCAGCGCAATCGCGCGTGGAACAGATATAAATGCCAGACACAAAAGCCTCGGCCTCACACACTCCTCACTACTCAAAATATTGAACGCCTCTTTCAGTTATACAAACGAAAACGTAACTTTACAGTCAACGCTATTAAAAACTCCATTCGTCTTTACTTTACCAAACTCCGATCTGAACTAGACTCAAGAGAGATAAACTCTAAAAGGTGGTGGAACCTTAGCAAATCCATTCTCGGTCACAAACTTTATCAAAACATACCAACTCTTATTGACGGTGGAAGGAATATTTCTTCTGATATTGAGAAGTCAGTGACCTTCAACAAGTATTTTGCTGATCAGTGTAAGACTCCGCATGATGACAATCCTTTGCCTTTGCCCGACCTTGCCTTCCAAACTGAGGCTCGCCTGTCTATATTTCAAGTGCAAGTAAATGATGTGGAAAAGATTTTAAAATCTCTGAAAACCAGTTCTGCTTGTGGTCCTGACGGTATAGGCAACACCCTTCTTAAATACTGTGCCCCCTCAATCTCACGTTCTCTCACTGATCTGTTCAATCTCTGCTTATCCAACTCATATTTTCCAGATCCCTGGAAGAGGTCCAACGTGTGCCCCGTTTTTAAGAAAAGTAACAAACAGTCAAAGGAAAATTATAGGCCTATTTCACTCCTCTGTAATGTCTCTAAAGTACTTGAGCGTCTAGTTTATAACGTTTTCTATGAGTATCTAACCTCTAACAATTTACTTTCTGCTAAAAACTCTGGCTTTAAGAAAAACGATTCCACCATAAATCAACTTGTTAGCATACTTCATACTATTTACAGTGGCCTTGAGTTGGGCCATGAGGCCCGTATGGTTTTTCTGGACATATCCAAGGCCTTTGACAGAGTCTGGCACGCTGGTCTACTTTTTAAACTGAAACAATTGGGGTTTGAAGATCCTGTGTTACTATTTATAGAAAGCTATCTCTCAAACCGACTTCAACGTGTTACTATTGGAGGACAGACCTCACCTTGGCTCCCTATAGAGGCTGGAGTGCCCCAAGGTTCGATCCTTGGTCCCCTACTTTTCCTCGTTTACATTAACGACATCACTGTCAACATCACCTGTGACATCCGTTTATTCGCAGATGATACCAGTATTCTTGAAATTGTCCACGAACCAATGGCCACAGCTGAAAACCTTAATTATAATCTTATACAAATTCATCGTTGGGGCAAGCTCTGGCGTATGACATTTAATGCCATAAAATCCATCTCAATGACCTTCTCAGCTAAACGACATAAGCCAGATCATCCTCCCCTACTTCTTGGAAACACACCGATACCTGAGGCCACTCTACATACTCACCTTGGAGTTACACTCTCAAGTAACTTGTCATGGCACCAGCATATAACTCGTATTGTTAATAAAGCCAGCCAACGGCTTGCTCTTTTACGCAGACTCAAATATAAACTCTCCCGCCAAACACTCATACGGCTGTACAGTACAATGATTCGTCCTATCCTCGAATATGGGTGTGTCTTGTTTGACAATTGCACTGAAAACCTGTCACAATCTATAGAAGCTGTTCAGTATGAGGCAGCCAGGATCTGCCTTGGCGCAACTAGATACACTCCACGTGTCTTACTTCTCGAAGAGCTTGAATGGCAAACTCTGGCAAATCGGAGGAAATACTTTAAACTTATTCTTTTCTTTAAAATGTACAACAGGTTAACTCCTCAATACCTACATGATCTCGTTCCTCGTGACGTTGCATTCACTACTGGGCGCCTTTTGAGAAATCGTACTGAATTACGCCAAATTAGGTTCACCACCAATCGCTTCGGCGATTCATTTCTCCCGTCTGCTATCAAATTATGGAACAACCTCCCGGTTGATACTCGTCTCACCAATTCCCTGCCGCAGTTTAAATCTAAATTAAATCTATTACTCTTAAGTGTTGACAAAAAGCCCACATACTTTAAACATGGAATTCGTTTTCTGAACATATGCCACACGCAGTTACGTCTTAACTTCTCTGTTTTAAACGCCCATCTACATCATGTCAATATCCTTCCAGCCTCAACGTGTGCATGCTCTCATACCACTGAAGATACGAAACATTACCTTTTGTTCTGCTCCAAGTTCACTGTGCAAAGGGTCCGTCTACTGAACACTGTGTGTCACTTACTCGCTCCAGGTGTAAATCCGACTTTAATAGTTCAGTGCTCTAGTGACATTTTACTAAATATTCTCTTGAAAGGTAGTGAGGACTTGCCAGACACTGATAATGTATTCATCTTTGAGGCTGTTCAGACATTCTTATCAGAATCTAGACGTTTCATCTACTAATTTAGTATATGATCTAATTATATGTCTCCACTATCTGGCATCAATTGTATTATTCGTGTACAAGCCGTGAATTTAGTCTTCTGTTCTCGTCCAGTGTGTATTGTATATATTCCTGTGCGTCCTTTTATGTACTGGAGAGCCTCCAGATTAGTCTTTGTGTACTATTAGGCAATCCAGAGAAAATAAATATGTTTATACTATGCCCAATTCACGCATGTCTTTTTTTTACCAATGCTTAGCCAGGTGTCTGCCCATGTATCAGCGTTAAATTACAATGAAACAGTGGTCAAGTGCTCTTGAACAGGATCGGGAAGGCTCACTCATTTCACACGGAGTTGTAAACACAGGTTCATGCAGATCCTTGACTAAAAGATTATAAGTCTTTGTGCTTAGATTTCATCTTTGAATAATGATTTTTCAGTTTGTTTTTCATTCAGCATGTAGATGACCACTATAGCTTTCCAAAACATACAAAACAGTATTTTGGTCGAGATGATGCTTTTTTGAAAGATTAGCTTTGCTGATTCCACCTTAACAAAGGGTCCTGGTCTCAGCGTGGTGTTTGTCTTTGTCAAATTTAGTCCATGTGCTGTCAAGAATGAGTTCCCTGTTTGCTGATCTTCTCACGTGATCACCGCATGAACTGTTCAATATGACGTGTTACATATATTGCATAACAAAAGTGGAGACTTTTGTAATGTAATATATGTTTCACATGTCCAGTTTATATATATATATATATATATATATATATATATATATATATATATATATATATATATATATATATATATATATATATGTGTGTGTGTGTGTGTGTGTGTGTATTCTACCTTGTGTTCTGGTCTTACTTGTACCCATTGTGAGCCGTGCGAGTGCCTGAACGCAAATGTCTATGTACGTGTACGTTTGTTGATAGAGATGAATATAGTCAGGAGATACAGACAGACTGTCACATGAAGTCATGATATTTAATTTTGTTTCTCCTCTTATGTTTCCTCAGCTGCTGTCTGTGATTCGAACCCTTGCCAAAACCAAGGCACGTGCACGGGAGAGAACCAGTATACGTGTCTTTGTCCGAACGCCTATACCGGTACCCACTGTGAGACACGTAAGTGCAGTTAAACGCATGTATGGCTCTGCCTATCCTTAGTTCTGTCTCACATTATGTGTACAACTGTGAACCAGGGAATGCTGTTCTCGAGAGCTAATGGCGGGTTGCACACTTTCTGCAAAATATGTAAAGCAACGTGCTTGAGAAATGAGGGCGTTGCACATTAACCACTTGAGCGTAATCAAATGCTATAAGGTGGGGCGCACACTGAACGCTTGAGGTGGAGCAGAATTTTAAACTGTGATGACATAAAGCATCGACCTGTTACTTCATGCATGGGCCTGTAATGAGAATTTATATGCATGCTTCGTATTGGTGCCAGTGCACCTAATATATTGAGCCTACCTTTTTGAACCATTTTATTGTAAAAATCAAATGTGCAATAGCTATTATTGCCAAAGTACCATGTTAGCATGTAATACAGAAAAAGTACACAGAAAAAAGTGCTGTTTTACAGCGGGTGTAGAGAAAAAAATCATGTAGTGTACATTTTAGAAAAGTTCACTGTCCGTTAATTCAATTTGGCCTCCTAGTTCATCCATTGTTGTGCCTGAAACAAGGGCTCGCATAAGAACTGCCAACATTTACTATTATGAAGATAACAAAGAGGCCACGTATTGGGGTGAAACATGGGTGAAATACCAGAGGCCCCGGAAGAAATGAAAAGAGCAAAAAGGATTTTGCTAAGAAGAGGCGTACTTTTAAGAAAGGAGCGATCCTTTTGAAATGCCATAAATTCACGGCTTCCTGAACAGATAAAGATTTACCGTGAAGAAACATGTTGCTATAGACAATTTACGATTACTTCATGGAAAACGTCACACGGTAACTCACAGCCAACAACTCAGTTGATTGCGCCTCTTTTTGTTTGCACCCTCATAACCACAGTAGTTTGGCAATGGGAGCTTCTAGCGGGACAGTATGGGCAAAATCTACGTTAAGTAACATAATATATATATATATATATATATATATATATATATATATATATATATATATATATATATATATATATATATATATTTATATATATTTATATATATATATTATGGAGAGAGAGAGAGAGAGAGAGAGAGAGAGAGAGAGAGAGAGAGAGAGAGAGAGAGAGAGAGAGAGAGAGAGAGAGAGAGAGAGAGAGAGAGAGAGAGAGAGAGAGAGAGAGAGAGAGAGAGAGAGAGAGAGAGAGAGAGAGAGAGAGAGAGAGAGAGATTAAGTGCACTTACATGCACGAAGCCTGAAACGATTTAGGTGAAAACAGCATAACTGCTATTATTTTAAAATTATACGAACAACTAATGAGTATCTGGTAGATTCAGTGGCGGGTGTACATTAATAGCTGTGGTCGTGTCGAGGATGTACATTAATAGCTGTGGTCGTGTCGAGGGTTGACTAAGGCAGCAAAAATTTATTACTTTCTGTACTCCCTAGAACACATTCAAAATTGAACCGTACCTGAAAAGTAAATTATCTGTGAAAAGAAGAAGTCATTTTACCAAGTTAAGAATAAGTGCAGATGCTCAGGTCATTGCAACGTGACATTTATCAACCGAAAATGCTAGATGAACTTCAAAAATGTTTAATTTGTTATCATATTTGTAGCGTTGAGTCTGAATGAAATGCAATAATGTCCTGTCGTTTCTGTAACAACGTAAGGACTTAAATTTTCACAAAACCAGAAACTCTGGACGATCATAGGGCAGTTTCAACCACATTGAAACATTATATATATTGCAAAACTTGTTAGCGGCCCTCAGACACAGCAGCCTTTCCTGGGCTATGTCAATGTTCTGTACAAGGTCAGTTAACAAAGCTGTCGTGTCAAATTATACTTTCCTCATGTCGAGCAATCTTCATAGTGTCAGAGGCTGCCATGAGCAACAGCCAGGGGTATGTACCAGTGTTTTTGTGCATGTCATTTGGCAATATAATTTCGCATTATGTGTCATTGAATTCTTCCTCTTATGGAAGAAAGTTTTCGTCAATAAAGTTGCATATATATATATATATATATATATATATATATATATATATATATATATATATATATATATATATATATATATATATATCTATATATATATATTGTGCTTAAATGTCATTTAAATATGAAAATAGAAGGGTAAAGGGGTGGGGGCATAGGCAGACAAGAAGGCTCAAGGGAAGATAAAGCACTGGATGTGACTACGATATTTTTTGTGGTAGTGATACGGGAGCGAACTCTACCATATGGGGACGTCCAGAGAGACACCATACTGACTGTTACGGGAGATGACGGCAGCATCGGACCGATTAGTATTCCAAACTTCATTTTTCAAGACGCGAACTACACACGACTTTATGTGAGTACATTTTTTTCGAAGATATATTTCTGTCAGAGCAGAAACCGCGGTACAACTACGTTACATGCGGTTGTCATCCCACATATCATGCTAATTTTTTTCTTTGCAATTCAACATACGTGGGCAATGTTAGGCAGGGTAAGCAATGTTGCGCATGTAATGTCATGTATAGATTATTCTACTCATACTCAGGTAAACAAATTAGAGGCTATTAGCACTTTACTTTGCTTCAAAATGACGATTATATCCTGTAATTAAAATGTGGAAAAAAGACTTTGAAAAAAATCCAACGCACACAAAGCTAGAATTGGTACGAATGCAGGAGCTGGCTTTGTGGAAATTTTGTGAAAGTCCCTAGAGTTTCCCTTCCAACCAGAAACGAGTAAATTAACCACGATATGTTTTCAGATATCACCCAATGGGCTCGTGTCTTTAGGCAGCCCTTACGACAACTACGCACCCAAAGATTTATCAAGTATCACATTTGTCAACACGCCTATACTTGCTCCACTGTGGACAGATAATGACTTTAGAAACGGTGTGGGTGGACAGAGCGTCATATACCACCATCAATATGGTGGTGACAACATACCGGACAGCGAACTTTCAGAGGCAGATAGAAGAGTTCTGGACCTGGTCAAGCAAGATGGGAGTTATTATTTCAAAAAGAAAGGCAAAACGAAAACCTTTGACCCCACGTGGGTCATGACAGTCACGTGGTTCAAGGCCAAGCCCTCTCCAGCTTCTTCTGCACCAGTCGGTGAGGTATGAGTCTCCCACTTCTCAGGGTTAATTATAAACGTATTTAAACTGGGGCTGCCTAAGCAGTACAAATAATACTAATCTGGAGGTCACGTATTTCCATAAAGAGTGTTTGTTTCTACGATGACCACACATGCACATAGTTCATCTGTCACTTTCTACCATATGCGCACACGTTTAACGCCACTATCGGGTGTTTCAGGCCAACACGTACCAGCTCGTTCTTGTGCAAGACCACGCGAACGAGATCTCGTTTGTCATGTTCCTGTACGAAGTGGACGGAACCAACTGGAGAACAAATCTGGGTGCCAGGAAGAACAAGGTCGGGTATGCTGGGCCAAATGACATAAAGGAACCATACATCAGCGGACAATGGACACAGGCCACAGTGGCAGGCAACACAGGTAGTGTTCGTACACAAGACAATTCAGCAGGCAGTGACGGCACTTGTAGCATTTGCATGACGCAATTGCCAGGCAGCACAACTACTTTTATCCTTTACGATTAACTGACCGCTTGGGTACTGGTCTTGTTTATATGATACGATTTAGCCAGTGACACATGTGTGGTTGTTGTTTATTTATACTACTTTTTAACAGGCAATCGATGCTCTGCTGGTTAGTGGCTTCAGACATGTTTACCAGGTGGTCTTAATGGGTGAACTTATTGTGTCATGGCTTCCTAGTAATTCCTCTACATCAGATTCCATCAAGACTTGCATTCTGAAAATGATCACTCAGACCGTACTTAAATAGCCAGTGACACCATTAATATTTTCACAGCTTCTCGCTAAGACGCACAATGTCCCTGCCTCACACACTCCTACCACTTCACTGGGTCGTGACTGTTGTGCCACTTGTGGTGGAGGTGGTGCTGAGCATCCTAAGTGGCTGCTATTGAAGCCATTAACTGTAATACCAATGAGTATATGGTAATGATAACTTTATTAAAAGCTAGCTACACATCAATATTCCGTGGTATCTTGTTGGCAGGATCATATGCATGCTTAGTCTTTATTATCAGACGAACTACACCTCACTGGTTCATGATATCCTATTCACACGATCACATAATAATAATAATTCTGTGGTCAACCGCTTTTGTGCCGCGGTCCTGTTGGCACAGGAGACCTGAAAAGGAGAAAAAGAAATATGTTAAAATCTTACTTTCCCTCATTTCCCATCCCACATGATCCCGCCTCTAAGGCAAAGGCACTTCCCTTGGCATGTTCCTGCACTGACGAACAGTCTACAGACGAACAGCCAAGGGAGCCCTTAAAAGGGCTACCAACTTTCCCTTCCAGTCCCACATTCCAATAATCTATTGTATCGAATTACCTCCTACCTCATTACGTCTTTTCCTTGCTTCCCAGCATCCTACCAGGTAGTCCTGAACTAATTTAATACCCCTCCTGTTCCCCGGAAGATCACCCTTTAAGCCTAAAAACCATGCAACCCTTTCGCTCTCCTCCCATTGTTTAATTTGTTCCAAGCTCTTACAATTTTGGTCTTCCCTCTTCCATTCTCTGAAAATTTTGTCCCTCCTTTCACTATATGCTGTACACCAAAATAGCCAGTGATCTATAGTTTCGTCCGCCCCCTGTGTGCATGCTTTACATTTACCGTCACTTCCTGCTGTCCATTTTTGTTGTCTCTTTTCAAGATTAATTACCCCCGCCCTACATTGAAATAATAGTTTAGATCCTTTACTACCATCCCAACACGTACTCTTCTTTGGTTTTTCCATCACTTTATATGCTTTTAGTGTACTTTTCTCTCTAACTCCCCGTTTCCAGTCATCTGTCCATCCTTGCATTATTGTCTTCCAAACATAAACTTTCCAGTCCTCAACTTCATCCGGTCCTTTTAGGTCATATTTCTCTGCAATTTCATCTATGTCTCTGATCCATTTTGTTTGTTCTTTAACAGACTCCAAGTAGACTTTCCTGCACCATCTATTGTCATCTATCTCTTGCAAATATCCCCAATAGTTTAATTTTGATTTTGCTATCCTGTCATTTATGCTTAGCCAGCCTAGTTCCCCAAGGACTGCCTCAGAGGCAGTACATGGCGGTGCCCCCAGAATCCATTTTCCCATTTCATTTTGTACTTTTTCAAACTCTTTTATGTCTCCTGCATTGATTGAAATTACATCCAGGCCATAGAGCATACCTGGTATTGCTACTCTATCCCATAACACCCTCGCTGTGAAGGCCCTATTAAAACTGTTGTTAGCTGTAGCTTTGATCATACCCTTTGTGCGGTTGACTTTTTGCTGAATTTTCTGTACGTGATACCTGAACATGCCCCTACCCGTTGTTTTGATTTTTATCCCAAGGTACTCATAAGCATCTACTTCCCCAATTTCAATCAGCTTTTCCTCTCCTTCTGGAATCTGAAATTTACCAATGTGCCATTTCCTATTCTCGTCTGGTTTTTTCCCCAAGGTCATGATTTGGCTTTTATCTGTACTAAACTCTAATCTCCATTTATTCCCATATTCCCCAACTATGTTCAGCATATCCTGAAGTTCTTTAGGAGACTCTGCCATAAGCACAATATCGTCTGCAAAGAAAAGACCCGGAATTTTCTGTTCCCCTGCTCTTACTCCTTTGTTACACTCCATAAGTTTGTCACCCAAATTTCTAATGTACAGTGCAAACAAAAGGGGGGAGAGTACGCATCCCTGTTTTAACCCAATGTTCAGCTGTGCATTTTCAACTTCCACATCCCCTAAAGTTAATGTGCACTCAACGTCCCTGTACATAGCTTTCAGAATTTGAAGAAAGTTGCCACCGAAACCAAGACTATCGAGTTTTTCCCAAAGAGCACTCCTCCATACCCTATCATATGCCTTCCTCACGTCCAAAAAAGCCATGTATACTTTCCGCCGTTTTTGCCTATCCCATTCCAAAATTTGAGTTAATGTAAAAATGTGATCTCCTACTCGCCTACCTGGTCTAAAACCATTCTGAATTTTTCCAAGTAGTCCAAGACGTTCTACTATTTTTCCCATTCTTCTGTACATTATTCGACTGAAAATTTTCCCCAAGTTTGATGAGATTGCAATACCCCTGCATTGGTCAAGCTCGCTTCCTGGGCCTTTCTTTGGAATATAGGTAATTCTGTGACTGTTCCATTGTTTTGGTACTTGTTTTTCACTAATTATTGCATTAAAAAGAAACTGTAGGCTCTCTTCAATTTCTTCTGGTCCTTTTTTGATGAATTCACTTAAAATATTATCTGTGCCCGAAGCTTTCCCAAGACGCATACCCTCTATTGCTATTTTAACCTCAATGTTATTTATTCTATGTCATAGTTCAGGATCCCATTGATCCTGTCTGTATTCTGCATGGGTCTGAGGTACAACACCCTGCCCCCAGCGTGGATCATTTATTTTATCCCAGTGATCTTTAAGAGCTTCTTGAATGTCTTCCTTGACATCTGTTTTCTTCCCCTTATGTGTAATCTCTTGTGCTTTCTTTCTCTTATTTCTGTTAACTTGTCTCCAGAAAATAGTTGAGCCCTCCCTTCCACTTTCCATTATTTTCTGTGTCATCTGTTCGTTATCTTTTGCTCTTCTTTTTGCTTTCATGTCTGTTACATTTTTCCTACATTCCAAATATAGCCTTTTTGCTGTTTCTATCTCATCTTCCGGTAGTCTGTTTTTCCTTGCCAATCTCCATGCTTTATTTTTTGCCTTTCTTTGGTTTATTGCACCTTTAAGCTCTCGGTCTATTCTGTATCCTAGTTTTTCAATTGGTACCCTCTTTCGGCCTATCTTTTCATGTGCCACTTTAAGAATTATTCTAGTCAAGTCATCACTCATTTGTTGCACGCCACCTTCTGCTTCCCATTTTGTTTTCCATTCTGCAAGTTCAACTTGGAGTCTTTCCCGGTAACCTTCCCAATCTGAATCCTTGTTTATGTTCCACACCCATTTAGATCCCGCGTTGTCACGTTTTCGGACATCCATGTTTAAAGTTAAAGTCATCCAGTTATGGTCACTCCCGATGTCCAGTCTCCCTTCCTCATCTATTTTACACTTTTGAATCATGCCGAAAATGTCGTTGTCTACCAAAATGTAATCTATTATTGTCTGTCTTTGCCCTGACGCCCATGTCCACTTCCCTCTGCACTGAACATCTCTGTTTGTTATTCGTAGCCCATACTCCCTGGTAAAATTTAGAAGCCTTGTTCCATTTCTGTTGATTTCTCTGTCCCCTCCTTGAATCCCTTCCCACCCATTTCCGATGTGTCCATTAAAGTCCCCTGCAATGAAAATCTTGTATCCTTGTTGCTGTATGTCACGTGTCATCATCCTAACCCTGTCATATATTTGGTCATTCCATTCGTTCAGTCCCTCCCGTCCGACATATACCACACCTATTGCTACTTTATTTCCCCTTGATTCAATGCCAATCCATTGAGTTTCATTTTTCACTTCACTGTCATCCTCCCAATGGTCATGCCTAATTTCATGCCATTTTACCCCCTTCTTAATCAAGAAACCAACTCCACCTCCCTTTTTCTCTCCACTCCCTCTTCCTTTACTGATCATATCGTAACCTTCCGGGCTTTCAATCATTCCAATTTCCTCATTTCGAATATGTGTCTCTGCCAAAGCAATGATATCCAAACTTTCACTTTCCAGAACATTTCCGATATCTGCTATCTTCCCCTTATATCCACGACAATTTACATAACCAAACTTCAACTCTTTTCTTGTGTTTCTGTTTCTTTTTTGTTTGCTTTCTCTTTGTTGTTTTCCATTCTTTGTCTTTGTTGACTCCCTGGTAGTTGCTGGGATATCTAGTTTACCTGTGCCCACTGGTCGTAAACCTCCCCTAACCTATTCCCACCCCTCCAACTTGGGTGTAGCCCATCCTCTGCAAACATCTCCCTCTTCCCCGCAAAGTCCTCCCACACATCCCGAAAGTCGAACCCCCTCTGCCTGCACTTCCTCTCTAACCCCCTATTAATGGCCACAATCCTGCTGGCCATCCCCCCACTCATCCCAAACCTTGGTAATATCCCCATTACCAAGGCGTCGCAGTTAAGCTGCTCTAGCCTGTCCAATAGCCTGTCATACCTCCCCAAAATGGTCTCTGTCCCTACCACTCTCTCCTGTTCCCCATCCCAGTACGTGTCCGAAAGATCATTCGTTCCCACCTGGACGATGATCTTCGGATCCCTACCACTGCTCTTCACCAGAGCCCCCAACTTCCCCTCTACATCCCTGATCTTTGCCCCCGGGAGACACACCCTGGTCCTATGGAGCCTATCCCTACAGAAGACCCTATCAGTCTTCCTCACTGTACTACTCCCTACCACCACTGCCTCCCTGGGCCCCTCCCTTGGTCCCCTCTCCTCCCTCTGCTCACCCAGTCCTCTCTCCTCCCCCTGCTCACCCGGTCCCCTCTCCTCCTGCTCACCTGGTCCCCTCTCCTCCCCCTGCTCACCCGGCCCCCTCTCCTCCCCCTGCTCACCCGGTCCCCTCTCCTCCCCCAGTCCACCCTTCACCCTCCTCTCCCCCTGGTCCTCCCGACCCTGGCCATCCTCCTGTAATCCCCTGTCCCGGTCACCCTCCTCGCCCTCGGACCCCCTCCCTAGCACCTCTAACTCTGCCTCTGTCTCAGCCCTTAGCAAAAACAGTACTGCCTCTACACTCATCAAATCCGTCTCTAACTTCTCTACCCTCTCACACTTACCACATGTGAAGTCAATCTGTTTGGCCTCCTCCAGCGCGCACGTCAAACCAGTCTCAGCAAACTCCTGCCACATCCTGCACCTGCAACATTCAATAAACTCATCCCACTCCCCACCCTCCGTCTCCATTGGTTCTACCGACTTGACCTGTGTCTCCTCCCCCTTCTTACTCTTCTTTCCACGACCTCTTACCTTCTTTCCCATTGTTGGTTATACTCTGACTTACCGATTGACTTGACGTTTCTTTGTTTTGAAAAACCCGCGGTTCCAAAATGGCGGCTTGTTGACCTGGTTACACCTGTCACACTCAAAAATCTAGAAAATCTAAGCAAATACCAAAAGCTATGCTCTCAAATTTTCCCTCGCTTATCTCTAACTATTCCCACAACAAATTCTACTACGATCTCACCAAACTACACTCAAAAAAGTACTTATCTTTCACAAAACTGTCCCGGCACCTCGGCAACGTCTCCTCTCGCCGCTGCGCAATCGTGTGCACATACATGTTCTTTTTTTGTTGTCAGATTAGCTACATCTCAGTATATCATGGTGTGTCACTAATACATGCTCTGTTCATTGACTGTAATATAGGAGAAGCAGGGTACGAAACTGGGCGATGGATATGGCGTGTAGACAATAAAAAGACCCCATCAGCAGCGGGTCTGTGCGCAGGATGGGTGCAAGGTCAAAATCCTACAGCGTTGTCCATCATGAGCAAAAAAGTTCCGTCCTGTCCATGCTGCCTAAAGCATGCCAGGAAGAACCGGAAGTGGAAACGTTACCGCGGCCAGCTAACCACATCCGCTCCACACAAGTGTTTTGTTACTAGATTCCGGTATGGCTACCGGAAAGGATCTTATAGGATTCCATCCACCTACTCACGGGTAAGTGCCTATGTTGCTCGAATTTTGTCCAGCTGTTTACGAGTAGGTGTTCAATTTAGTATGATCCCGTCTAGTTTATTATTCCTAAGTATCAAATTGACATTGACGACCTCTGATTACCCTGATATAAGTGCTTATTATTTACTTGGATCCTTTCTAATTTGACATGGGTGGAGCTTAATTTACTCGAATTTTGTCCAAGCACTCACAGATAAGTGCTTCCGTAGTTTGGATCCGGTCCTATTGCTCTCAGATAAGTGCCCAAGGACAGTGCATGCTATTGGGCCTATGTAGAAGTTTCAAGAATATGTCTTCTGATTTTGAAGGAGATTGTGGCATCCGGCAACTCTATACGCTGGGTAGTTGTATCTTTTAGGGTTCGTATGATTCACTGGGATCCCAGCATGCGAGTACATGCGGTGTCTATATTGCGAACAATGCAGACTGCAAGTATGCATTTATGTTTATTGTGTCATACCAGCATCCGGGTATCTGGCAACAAATCGAACTTCGCACAAGTGAGGTTACTCCAGAGAGGGGCTTCAAGCTCTTGGCTGGTGAAGACACTGCATGTTTTTGTAAAATGCTAATAATATCAAAAGGCATTAACAACATGCAAGTTTATATTTTGTAACTGGTACGGCTCAGTGCACTTATATGCATATAGTCACTATGGTCAAATAATGAATTTTGATCAGACATTTGTAAAAATACAAAGTAGAATACACTTAGAGCCTGGTCTTAAATAAAGACCTTGACTACCGCCTTCTGATGTCAAAGTAGTGTGTCCATGAGCATCAAATCTGACAAAATGTCCAGATGTGGACATCAACTTAAACAGCATATTTTCAAACACAAGTCCCTTACCTGGACAGGTTGCCAATGAAGTCCATACATTCAGCACAAGTTTCTGTCAATGACATCTTGTACAATGGAAGTTTGTTGTATGATTATTATCTCAAATAAGTAATAATGTAAACATGCAGAATTACTGTATTTTTTAAAAAGAATATGAAGTCTTAAAATATTATGAATTATCGTATTAGCTATGGGCATTACGACAGGTTGAAAGTTCCGAATATAGTGTGTGCGCTTATCGGGCTCGTGGCATTTCATCTCCGTTTCTTTGTCGGAGCTGAATTAGGATTAGATGGTATCTGACGTTAGTGCAGCTTTCACTTTCGCGAATGACATAATTTGATTTTGTTGTCCCAAATTCACTCTGAACATTTTCTGGTTTCTTCATATATAGTAGTGCTGTGGTTGTAGTAATATTTGCAATATTCTGTTGACAGTGGTTCCCAATTCCTAGAGTAAACACATTTTTAACGAGTTTTGTGGTCTTGCTGTTTGTCTCACGACATCCACCTTGCGCAAGAAGTTACATCCTTTGAGAACATGTTCCCCATGTGCCAGTCTTGGTCCATTCCGAAGATTGGCGATTGTTTATTTTGTGTCCGGCCTTTGTATTGAAACTTCTGTAACACTGCATGTTGCCTCTGTTCATGTTCAATGCCATTGGTTGCAGATGTAAGGATATCGTCATAGGCGCTGATAATCGTGTTTAGGCTGTGAAGCACTTCACTGGCACTATGAAAGAATTCCTCTGCTCAGTTGGTCCCTCAATTCCACGGAGGCCTATGTGTGCACTGGGGATACCTCTGGGGGGCTCCTTTACCTTATTTTGTTCAGCGATGGTGCTGCCATTTTTTCTTTATATTGTGAAAATAAGTTTTTATTGTGTTTTTGCTATTGTCAACGTATTCTCCCAAACCGTATGTTGGCTTCTGTTTAAAGCTATTGGGGTGTGCCTGGACTCTACCGCCTCTTAACTTCTTCACTACAATGTGCTGCTTTCACTTTCTGATTTTTAACGCACTGTTGAAATTTGCAGTTATTCGTGACAATCCATGTACATGTTGGCAGGGTTTATATATATATATATATATATATATATATATATATATATATATATATATATATATATATATATATATATATATATGTGTGTGTGTGTGTGTGTGTGTGTGTGTTAGCAGCGTTAAGATAGGGATGACAGCCAAACTGACATATTGGCTTCAGTGTTGGTCAATTGTTGATCCCAGGCCCATGATTATTGTTCAACACCAACAACAGGTCAAAGTACCTACGTTTTTTTGTGTTATCAATTGTTGAGCGTGACTGAAGGGGAAAATTTACAACACCAAAAATTTCTTACCAAGATATCAGCCAAAATGTCAATTTGACCTTTCAAGGTCAAACTGACATTTTGCCGTCGCCCTTTTTCTTGAATGACAAGTCAACTATCGACCCTTACAGTTCATATGTCTTATTTGTTGTCTTGAAGTCAACAAGAGGGATTAATATACAACATAGTGTTTTTACCAACTGTTGAAAATTATTTGTTGCATGGAAATTGGTGCGAATTATAATGAAAAATATTTTGACCAACATGTTTCATTTCCGAGTAGTTCTGACACCTAATGTCTGGCGCGTACGTCCACCAATGAATCCACCTTTACTTAGCTTAAATTTTCTGAAACCGAATCTCAAATAATTCTCATTGGGGGGGGGGGGGGGGGGGAGGTGTGTGAAGCCGGTGTTGAAACAAGGCACCATTTTTGTGCAAACAGTATCTGTATCCGAGTTCTCATTTGGCTTCAGCAGCCCCCCTTCAACGGTATCGTTCCTCATTCCCGTATAGCAACAAAAGGTCTCTTTGTCTTACAAGACTTGTGATTTCATAGTCTTCGAAATGTTGTCTTTCAGTTTGTGACCCGTTTCTCTCATCTGATTGGTTTCCCAGCATTTTGGTAGTTAATTATCTATTTCAATGCCAACTGTGCCTGAATTCGAACTACAGCAGACGAACTGCTATAAATAACAATAAAAATGCAAAATTCATATTCCTTGTGAGAAGACTTTTCCTTTCAGTACCAACATGCCTATAGGTCCAGAAAATATTATATTCCGGGTCAACAGCTCCCCCCTCGTCGCACTTGGCGCGCGTTAGACACGGTCAAAAACTTGGCACTGGAACAGTTACTGTCAGATAAAGTGTTTATCCAGTCACCTGCTTGCACTTGTTTTGGAATATGTGAACGCCATGTTAAGGAGATAATCACTACTCAATTCTTCTTCTTCTTCATCATCTTCTTCTTTTTCTTCTTCTTCTTCTTCTTCTTCTTCTTCTTCTTCTTCTTCTTCTTCTTCTTTTTCTTCTTCTTCTTCTTCATCATCATCCTCTTCTTCTTCTTTGAGCTTCTTCTTCTTCTTCTTCTTCTTCTTCTTCTTCTTCTTCTTCTTCTTCTTCTTCTTCTTCCTCTAAATCTCTTTCCCATGGCTTTGCAGGGTAGCTTAATGATGAGCGCCTGAAAGGCTCCCAGGACTGAGTTATTATATTTTACACGACAGTATTTGTGTCTTTTTGTCTAGAACCACTCCTTGGTAGTCATTACCCTATTCTGCAGTCCGATCTCTTTACACTCCATAAGGTAACCTGTCACTGTCTAACCTATATGAATATATGGAAGTACGCTTGTCAATATGGCTCGCGTTCTTCCGCAGAGATTTGACATGGGCTGTATTAGCCCAAATAAATTAAAGGATCGTCAGCGGGTAACTGCCCAGATCATGTTTAGGAGCATGTAGGCCTATACATCTTGAAACCTAAACTCTTAAAGATTCGACACAAATCCTGTGGTTAAAACTTGAGCCACTTCAGGTATGATTGATGAAGATATATCGTTAAAAATTAAGTGATCGTGTTCAATGAAGAAAAAATATTATTCACATAATTGTTTATGCTAGAGTCAAGTAAAGTACCACTGATAATAATGTCTTGCAGGCGTGTTGCTATAACCGGTACACCACATCTCTAGTGACTCGGGAGAACGGCAACAGTGGGTCTCTTATACAGTATAATCCTCGCGTATACCCGGTGACATTTGTGGCCCAGGACTACATGCCAAGAATGTGGTGTTGTGCACTATCTGCAAATTGCAACCACTTCTACAAATACCGGCCTGGTGACGACTGCTCGAATTACAAGTCTCCCCGTTGGAGTAAGTAAACTTGAATAAAGTTTTCTGTGCAAGATCGACATCATTCTTCTGGCGTCATAATTAACATTTTGGGTCGTTACGAAAATTGCACACTAAAGAGCGATTAATGCACGAGAACATAACACCTGCACCTTCATACTATAGAAACTGTGAAACCCTGGCAGCAATAAAGGTTGGCCCAATATTGGCCTAGCTTTGGCAAGGATAGCCCAGCATTGGGCCAATTTTTATTGCTTTGGGCGTGACGTTTGTGTTCATGTTATATGTACTTAAGGTCAACACTTTGACAGAATTCTCTAGATCTAGGGTGTGCGGAATCATGATGATAAGAGGCCAATAAAGGGGAGGATTACCTCTGACTATGAGAATTAATGACGTGCCTGCCATGGCAGGCTATTGAAAATGTCTGGTTGCCACATCGCTGATTCATACAATGCCCTGGATAAGTGGCCTTACTTTAGCAATATGACAAGTTTTAGAGTCTTTAGGAAGTCACTATTTAGTTAAACGGCGGGACATAATACAATGTCGATTCATGTTTCGGTCCACAGTGTGGTTCTGGGGAGACCCGCACGTGCGCACGCTGGACGGTCTGGACTACACGTTCAATGGCGTGTGTGAGTACACTCTTGCAAGACGGGAGAACAATACGTTTAACTTACAGGCCAGGACGGCCAAGGGATGGACATCTAAGCGAGAGGAGATCACGGCAACGGTGTTTGTGGGGGCTGCCATGCAGGAGGGCTCCTCTGATATAGTAGAGGCTACATTGGATGCCAATCGCACAGGTAAATAAAACCCACGGGAATGATAGAGCGTAACTCAATGTATGTATAAACGTTTAGCACTTACGTTATCTTGCTTTTTTGTCATATAATAGATTTTCTGGTTACATTTATATTTCTAAAATTCTGTGTCATCACGAGGTAATGTATAAATTTTGTGCTTTGTTAAATAGAAAATTGTAGTAGCTGGTCAAAATGGAACGAACTAACGCTTAATTGAGGTCAATACCAACTTTGACAGATTTGATCATTCGTTTGAACCGCAACCAAGATATCACCAGCTGGGTCAACGAGACAACGTATCAGGGCAACGGCGTGGCTGTGAGCATGACAAACGGTACCCTGGTGGTCATATTTGAGTCAGGTCAGTACTGGTATGCACGTGCGTGATGCTGTGCTTTTGTCAAACTTGCGTCATGTCTGATTTTACGTGCTCTTTTCATCTTGGGTTCAGGTCTTTCATTACTCTTCTTTTCAATGTTCAGCAGTTCAGTTGTGTTTTGTTCCACGAGCACGCATTAATTCCTCATGTTGGAGAAATCAGGGGTACCAATAACTATTTCAATAAAATTCAAATTGAAATCTTCGTAAAGAGCAAAATTATGTCACCAGAATGTACTTTTTCTACTACCTATGCCTGCTAACAGTACCGCAACAACTTATTACTCGTTGCACAAAGGCATGCAATACTACAATTTGCAGCATTAGTTAACACTTTGTTGCAGGCGGACAAGTTGACATCAGCGCCATGGCGTACGCTGTTCGTATCCGCATAGGGACAGTAGCGTCATGGGCTGGCCAACTGGCCGGTCTAATGGGCAACTTTAATGGTATTAAGACGGACGACCTAGTCACACCTGACGGCCGTGTCCTGGACTTAAGTGTCATCGACAACCAGACGCAACTGATGGATTACGTCACATTATGTGAGTACATATCCCCACGTGAAAATGCAATGTGAGAGAATGATGGGATGTTAGAGCAATAAATGCTGAGATTGTATTTAAGGATGAAGGAACTACAAACTATAAATTACGTGCAGTGCTAAGTGGTGGTGAAAAGAATTAGCATGTTTGTCATGCTTCCGTGTTTGTTTCGTTATTTTTCGAGGGAGGTTTAGCTAAGAACAACTTAAACTGTTGTATTAAATTGGAGGAAAATGGTCAATGTAAGGTGTGGTCTGCCAGATCGTAGGGCTAAGATGCCTGCTTTGGACTTGCAGACGACATTTTACACGACAGCAGCATATTTTATTGGTTACAATATCATTGTCTTTATTCACTACAGGGCAGGTTGGTTCCAGCTCGCTCTTCTACTATGAAAGTGGTACAAATGCCAACACCTACTGTGACACGACATACGTGCCCCCTCCAGGAATTAATAACGCAACCATTGACCCAAAGGCATACGACCTTTGTGGAAGTGATAAGGCTTGTCTTTTCGACTTCGTAGCAACTGGCGGAGATGAAGTCATTGCACGGGTGACCTTGGAATTTAACAATCAGAGCAAGATAGACGCAGAGGAATCGGGTAAGTCACAGGCGATGTCCTAGGCGACAACGACAGGGCCCCTTCATTCAGCGGCAAAACAGACGCATCTGGTGTACTATGAATTATCTACTTAGAACCTTACGCAAGAAGATAGTTTTCAGTGTATATAGACATATGATATTCATTTGATCATGAGCTTGGCCTACACTTTAACTCATTCCACCCTGATAGAAGACTGAGTCAACAGCTTTCCTTGGCGCGCTCTGGGCGCAATGCGCCCAGAGCGCGCCAAGGAAAGCTGTTGACCATGGGCATATAATTTGGAATGATCTTGCATGCAAGTTTCATCCAAAAAATTGAAAAATAATCCCTAAATTAGTAAAATACAATTAGCAGACGACATTTAGATATTAGCGGGAAAAAGCGTCATCAGGGTGGAATGAGTTAAAGCTTCTGTACACCTAACAAGTTAACTCCGATATACGCGCTAACAGGAAACCAACAACTATAATATTCTGGAATAGTAGTTTCTCTTATTGAATTAAAAATGTAAACACACATAAATTAGCGATTCTTATCATGGTTTCCGAATTGTTGATTGAATTTCCTATCACTGCAGCGTTTAATGTTAATATTAGCTGCGGCAGCGCCAGCTATTTCACCTCTTATAATTCATGAGAGCAGGATGTGTTGCTCCTTTGCTTTCATTGACGCGATCTACAGCCAGGATTTTGATATAAAGGATTCAAATAAAAACAAACAAACAAACAAACAAACAAACAAACAAACAAACAAACAAACAAACAAACCTATATAGTTACTCTAAAAGGTCGTATCTGTTCCAATCAAAACACGCCTTTACAAAGTTTATGAATTTTTGGATACATTCATAACATTGGGAAGAACGGACCTGTTTGTGTTTTCGGTATGCTGTATTCATGTAACAACAAAGGGTTTCAATTAAAACAAACAATATACTTAAGAATAAAATTTTATTAATTCTTTTTGCTAATTCATACACACGGTCAGGTTGATTTCTAACACATTTCCTTCCATTTTTCAGCATATTGATGCATATGCTAGTTCATATATCTTTACTAAGTCTTGCCATTTGAGCAAGTACTAGTGTTACATTATTTATTTGTTTTATTTGCTATCATTCTGCGTTCTTATACTCTTTAAATTCAAGTGGGCTGTCTTTACAAAATACAAGGTACAGTCATAAATCAGTTTGTCTGTTGCAGCGTTGAATTTGCAAACGTTTTGCATCAAATCCGATTTAAGTGATTAATTTAGGCATAGGTTCATACATAGACGGCGACTGGATTGGTCACGGAGCGTAGGAGATATTCAATTGTGCCTTGTGTGCTGTGTGGGGAGGCTGGGAGAGGGGCCAGAACTGTGCAAAGGATGTGAAACAGTTGCTGGTGTTTTTATAATTCTAGTCTTAACACAAGCATTCACCCAGCTTAGGTGATGAGGTTTAAAACAGAGACACGCACATACACTTATATATATATTTATATATTGAAAGAAAACTATACATGTATAGTTATTGACTTTTTCATTGACTTATGAAAATAGAAAACCGAATCTTGCTTTGTGGCCTTAAAATTCAAAATGGCGGTCTCTACACGGCGATATAAAATCCAAAAATATACATATTGCTTTGTAGTTAAGAGAAAAGGAAGCTTTTTCCAAAATGCAGCATAATAATTTAAAACTATTTGTTTTATTTTCGTTTTTTCGGTCTTTGTTTATTACGGGTGTCATCTTTAGCATGAGAAGTTCGAAAACATCCCTGCTCACGTTTAATAAAAATTGGAAACTGTATTTTTCCTCAACATTTTCCAGAGACTGAAATTATGCCACCTTGTTTTAGCTTTGCCATCATTGAAGAAATTAATTTCAAGATAATGAAAAGGTCCGGTATAGTAGTGGTTTAATCTTTAGTTTCTACCATTTTCCAAATTTTTCCACCTTTAAGCTATCTGAATTCGTAACCATAATGTAAACTTTCAAGGAACATGGGGCTTTATATACAAGAATCAGAGACTTGCTTTTTCTTATTTCATGATACATCCTGCATGGCGATCAAACTCCTGCGTCACGTTGTCACCATTTACATTGAAAAATCTCCCAGTACCTGTCCAGTTCCACTTTTTTCTTCACAGGATAGTAATAATTTATGAGCAAAGTACGTTTTCATATGACCAAAGCCGGATGTCAATAATTACATATACATGCTCGCACATACACACACATTTATGTATATATGTAGATGTTGGTTACAAACAAACGTGAGCCTATTTATATTTACGATTATATTTTGAAAGACACCTCGCCTTTTGAACAAACTGTTTAAAGTTATATTTGCATGCCGTAGTGAAATATCGTATATTTGATCTATGTAGCCACCAATAACAGTTATTCGAATCTGGATAGACGAATGACCACAAGATCTGAATGGATGGAAAATAAATATGCGTATGGTTTTTTTTGGCATGTTATTTAACTTTCAGAAAATAACGCACCAAGGATTGACGGACCAAGCGTGTTACTTGGCATCATAGGTCAAATGATCAATGTGACCTATACCGCCTTTGATGCAGATAATGATACACTTGACGTCATTATGAATGCAACTGAGAACAGTAATGTGACATTTGTATACCCCATACTTACGTGGCTACCAGACACAAAGCCAGTCAGCATTGGGTGAGTGCGGAGCAAGACATTAAACATTTTAAGCCAAGCGCGTTTGCATTTTTCCTCACAGACGCATAGACACGGACGCACATACTGGGAGAACTCCGTTTACAGTACTTAATTTGTACTGGAATGAATACAATGAACTGGACCGTGTCGATTCTGACATTCACGCACACCTGTTTCCATTGTATCATTGTTTTTGGGGAAGGGGGATTTGGTACAGTTGATGTTTGCGCTTCCCATTTTCGGCTATGTGATTGGTGCCGAAGGTTGCTGGTTCGAGAACCGGCCGTTCCGTGGTCACAAAACACATACACGCACATTGATGTATGCGAGTGTCTTTAATCTAACACCATGAGTCAATACTGCATCATATTTAAAAAGTTAAAACTTTTACCAGCTTTTAAAACACTACATATAAACTTAAAAGGACATTTGTATAAAAATGCAAATGAAACTTGAAAGGGAATGTAGTTTTGTAACAAATAGTTCTCTGTGTGGGTACAAAGTAGAATAATATTGGCATATTGATATCTCATTGAATATATATATATATATATATATAGGCAAGATTATCGCCCTCTTTAAGTTAAAGTGTTAACTATGATTTGACTCAATAGGTCACTTCCTGTATGGTTGGGGACACTTTGTGCATGTTTTGATATTTTCGATTTTGAAGAGTGAGGTGATAATTTATAAAACTTTAGTCCCTGCATTATAAGAATAACAGTTACCTCACCAAGCACAATCCGGTGCAGGAGAAAATCCAAGTTCTCAGTGGTTTTGAAACTGGCCTGAAATGAAGCTTACAAAACGTTTTAGCAAACACCACACTTTCCATTTAGGGCTACCATATACCAACAGCTGCGTCAGCTACCAGATATTTTTACATAGTGCCGGCTGGTTACTCTAGTAGCTTTGCATCACAAGCTCTAGATTGACACATGGTATTGACCTCTTTGTTTTGTGTAATCATGTCTCATGTGGGCTTAAAACTAGGCTTTTAGCATTTGGGCGAACCAATAGAAGCAAGCGGAAAGACGAAAGAAGGAACGGAAGCCATTTTCTTTGACAAACAGTACATCCTGCAATGTGATATATTGACATATAATTTGTTCATTTTGGTGCAGAACTTGCCAAATATTATAACGTAAGCTACGTTCAGTCTAGCATTAGGCCAAGGTGACCGTCACGTTTAGTTTATGACCTTGTACGTAACAAAGTGCAAACATGATTTCAGTTTTTTGGTGTTGGATCACAAGGGTGCCGCTTCCCCAGAATATCCTGTGACCATCAAGTTGTGTCCAGAGTGTCGCAACGGAGGCTCGTGTAACCACACAGTGTTGCAGGACGGCCAGTCCGTGTCCTCCTATCACCAGTTGTTCCAGTGTGTTTGTACCACTGGCTGGGAGGGTGAGTGTTCAGTTTGTGTTGTACATATTAGTACAGGAGTGTACACATTCTTGTGTAATGGTATTTGCTGTCACACAATGCAATATGCGGTTCTACAATGTAATATGATGTAATACAAGGTAACACAATGTGAGCTGTCAGGTGTGAACCATCACCTGTTTCTGGACTGTTCCATAAACATGTCTCGTAATACGATGGTATCCCGTGGTTCGGGTCCTTACCGCTAGATTTGGCTTGGTATGAAATGAAACCTGTAGGTCATTCGTCTGTTCCTGTTTTGTCCTGGCATTTCATAATTCATCCCATATAAGATTTTATGCTTGTTTATGTTACAGGAACATCGAATCTTCGACTTATAGTGTGTCCCAGGAAGAAACTCGTGTTTCTCCCTAGCATATCCCTGCACCTAATGCTTGTATTGAACACTGTATTTGTATTATGTTGTCTTTGCTAATTAAATTGCACTACCAGAAAATTTCAGTGTAGAAATTCATATAACTACGCATTGTTAATCAATATCTTCTTGAAATGCCCCTTAAGAGAATTTCCCTCTAAGGGTACGATATATGCAGCAAAATATTGAATTTTCAGACTCTAACCATATCCTGACATGTCAGCTTGAGTTTATAACACTGGTGAAGTGAAATATGCAAAGCAAACATTCAGCACCTTTTGCAGGTATCGACTGTGCAAAGCCTGTCAATGGGTGTGTCAATAACCCATGTCCGCGCAGCCAGTGTGTAGATCTCACCGCGGTAGAGGAGGCTCTGACAGGCCGGGCGTTCAACTGCTCGACATGCCCAAACGGCTATTATAGGGAGGACGGAAAGTGTTTGAGTACGTATTGCCGTCTTCCAACTAGGGATGATTACACGATGACATGTTTTCAAAGTTTGGCCTGTATGCATTTATTTTGTATGAATCAATTTGTTCTATTACTGCTATAGCTGCTGCTGCTACTACTACTACTACTACTACTACTACTACTACTACTACTACTACTACTACTACTACTACTACTACTACTACTACTACTACTACTACTACTACTACTACCACTACCACTACTACTACTACTACTACTACTACTACTACTCTACTACTACTACTACTACTGCTACTACTACTACTACTACTACTAGCAGCAGTAGTAGTGGTAGTAGTAGTTACCCCAGTCATGGGGAAATACATAAGACGTATATATATATATATATATATATATATATATATATATATATATATATATATATATATATATATATATATGATGCAATGTACAGTAAAAATGTGGTTGAAAGCTAAAACTTAAGAGAGACCGAAGTAAGAACTATGCAGAAAATATCCATGTTAATCGTCAATATTGCAGGAGAAAGAAAAAAATCATCTGGTAAGCAGAGCTGTTAATTGATGTTCAGCAGCCCAAGCCCTTATGAGCTTTTTAGCACGTATAAGGTAGCGTTGAGTTTCTGCAACCCCGTTGTCACAATAACAAGTAATAGGCGAGTATTTAGTCCCGGAAAAAGCCACGTGTGTCGTGGAAAAACCAAACACAATAAGTCTGTCAACAATACTGCCAAGAGCTCTTTTACCATGGACGATATATTCAGCAATGAGGTGTGCATGAGAAACCCAGTAATAAAGGTTCAGTTCTGCAGAATCGATGGAAAAGTGAGAGTTCTACAGCGGTTTAGATATGTTGAAGGAGGAATAGCTAAAGCTTAAAGCAGTGAGGAGTGATAGGAATGTTTGCCGTCTTTTGAAATATTCATAGCAAATATTGACTGAAAACTACAAAGCAGTAATAGTAGCACCGATCAGCTTAGGCTCGGACACCGAATGTGTGTCGGCCTATGCGAAATCTACCCAGACCAGAGTGTACAGACTTTAACATGTCAATAAATATACCAGAGAGGGATGAAGAAAGGACCATTCCCTGTTGCATACCATGTAAGAAAACAGGGGAGGAATGACTCACATTACCAATCATGTGTCAATTACCAATGTTGCTCTAGCAAAATATGTTAAAGTTTTTAATGAAGCCCACCGTGCAATATACTAGTACTTTAAAAAAACCTGTTTATATAGTACATACATACATACATACATACATACATACATACATACATACATATATACATGTGTATGTACATGTATATGTATTAATTGGTGGTTGCAGACGTGGACGAATGCCAGAACACCTCGCTCAACTCGTGTAACAGTGCCAGTACGGTTTGCGAGGACACGGATGGCAGCTATAACTGTCGATGTCTGCCCGGTTACTTTGGCCGGTACGCCAATGACAGGTTCAGATGTAAAGGTAAGGTATACATTTATATGTTGTACCGCTGAACCATATCATATTTAATCGTTGGCATGATTTAGCGGGCAAAAGAAGGGACATGATATCATCCCGGCCGTTCCCAAGTGTAATATCTGAACATTTTGTTAATATTCTTCTACCCGACGCCTGAGACGTACATGTAAAGTTATAAGCTGGTCTCTATCGGTCTGTCTGTCTGTCTGTCTGTCTGTCTCTCAATTCGCCTGCGAAAGCGTTAATTTTAGAGAGAGTTCCATTCAGGACTTCTCTTACCGTTACTTTGCTGCATGTTGGTCTTCTGTCGTGTCAATGTATTGCATGTACTTGACCAGAGATAGTGCAGACTCATCACACCATCAGGTACACCAAGCCAATGCTCCTTGTTTCTGAATGAATTACCATCAGTTATTGAAACACAGCCATAAGCAATGCCGGTAAAAGTAGCATGGGTAGGTAACAGTTGTATCACGGTTTATGTTCTTATGTTCTGCTCTCCTTTCCAGACGTGGACGAGTGTCAGAATGCAGAACAAAATAACTGTTCCCAGACTTGTGTCAATGCGGAGGGCAGCTACCAGTGCCAGTGTATTTTTGGATACAAGCTTCAGAACGACAACACCACCTGCGTGGACAGTGAGTATCCCGCCACAGTAGCATGCATGATTGCCCAGTCTCGCTTGGCGAGATACGGGTTGGTACCTACATGTATGTGGGCAAGCGAAATTTGATTAATATTGTGGAAATATAAAATAGTTATTAAAGGCAGATTGAACATTTATATATATATATATGGCTTTGGAAGTACTAGGTGAATAACAGCTTGGCATTTGTTAGCTCCAATTTCTCCCCCCCCCCCCCCCAAAAAAAAAACATAAAACAAAACAAAAAAAAAAAAAAAAAACCAAAGAACCAAAAAACAAAAAAACAAAAAACAAACAAAAAACAAACAAAACAAAAAAAAAAAAAAACAAAAAAACAAAAAAAGAACAAATAACAAAAAACAAAACAAATAACAAAAACAAAAACACCCCTCCCCCCCCAAAAAAAACCCGCTAATTTTATGACAAATCAGCAAAAGGGCTTGTCTGTGACAGTGATGTGACCGGCACTTCCATCGTAATTGCCAGGCGTCAAACCCGTTCTTTATGGTGGGAAATACGAGACATGCGTGTTTGTTCCTCGCCACAAAGCATGGGGCTGACGCCTGTCAATCGCTGAGGACATGCGGGCATATCACAGTCACAGACAGCATCTGCATGTACTAAGTATTCTTTATTTCCAAAACGTCAGTAATATTCCGCTTCGCCGCACAGAAAGCGACCCTTTGTCTCGTCAGGCAAGTCTATGGTTACTAAGACAACCAGGTATGCTGTTGTGGCGGGAAATTAAAATGCATGCCTCGTATTAATTTGCATGCGGCGTATACCTGTTCAGGGTTTCACGCTATATTCTCCTAAGCAAAACAACGGAAGACCCCTTCGTATTCTTTACCCTGAATATTCTACTGGTCAGATGTTATCGATGTAGGAAAACGATGCATACATGCCAATTGTTCAAAAATGATTTGTTCAGATAACTGAATTGTGCCCACCATAATATGTAATAGGGCGTGGTTCCCCAAATGCTGGGTTCACATTGCCCGCATGTTTCACATTGCCCGCATGTTTCACATTGCCCGCATGTCCTCTCAGGCCAATCCGTTTTATGTGCAGATGTTTGAATGTAAATGGTCCTCGTGTTTCCTTACTGCCATTGGTCCTACTGTTGGTAATGTTTCCATTGATACCAATACTGAAATGCACAACGAATACAATGTTGATTCAAGAATTAGATTGGGTCTATGATACACCCACAAGTAGGTATAGCATTTCCTGATGGCGGTGCCAAATAAAAATGCAATATGAGTGCTAAAGTTTATGTAGCTGAGCATATATATATATATATATATATATATATATATATATATATATATATATATATATATATATATATATATATATATATATATATATATATACATATATATATATATATATATATATATATATATATACATATATATATATATATATATATATATATATATATATATATATATATATATATGTATATATGACCATTAGTCGGATTTCATTTTATGATCAACGGGATTGCCCAATCAGTAATATAAGTGCGCTGATAATATAACCTGATTTGCCGCACGTCTGTACTACCGCGATTTATAATTCCATAGACAGGAAAAAATTTTTCTCAACTTAAAATGATTGCCCTGTAGAACAATAAAATTATTTTTATAACCGGCTGGATATGATACTTAAGCAAGAACAAACAAATGAGACAGAGTCTAGTGATACAGTGATGTCAAGGGCAGCGTCTCTAATGGGTTGTAACCGTGGTCGATACACCTGTTTAGCTTTCAAAACTGCAATATGTATAAAGATTTTTTTTCAAGCTTATTTTTTGTCCGTTGTTTTGTTTATTACATATTGTACAGTGAATCATGACAAATCACCTTGAAAGTATTATCAGAAGGCTGCAGTGAAAGTGCTTCCTTTAGTGGCTTCATTCAATAAAGCCATTCTGAAAGAATTAATGACGTGCGTTGTTCGACGTCATTTTTGGTAAAACCTTATGTTTGTGTTGTGGTACAGTTATCGACCCCGAGTCCCTTCTGAAACCGAGCTAGCGTTTTTCCATTACTTTAAATTCGGGACGTTGCGTGCGAGGGCAACACTGCCTGGCTCTGAATACAGTTTGGACTCTTTCTAACTTACCACATCGTTTTTTTCTCTGTGGTTTTGTCACTGACAATCGATCAATCAAAAAACAAACAAACAAACGATGTGCAATAGTTATTCGTGCAATAGGCTGCAGTTCAGATACCGTTGTCATAAACGAAGGCATTTTGCCTGATATGTACTGAAGATATGAGTGACATCAGGGTCCCACAGGAAAGTAAGTATTGCAAATTAAGGAAGGGGGGTAAGGGGAGGGGGGTCAGTACGCTGGTACAGGTAATTATTCTTTCTAAAGTACGCAGTACGGAGAATAAAAATCTTTTTAAATTTTGGATAGTACGAAGTACGTAAAATAAGAGGGCTTCTAGTAGGGTAAATAAAAAGCCCCAGTGCGCCAGTACGGGAAACCCCTTACCCTACCTCATTAACTACACAGGTCTTGTTCTCAGCGTTAAAGGTACTTCATTAGCATCCAACGTTCACACGCTTTTGGCCTGAAGGTATGCCGTATCGGATCAGCATGATTGTCTCGTCAGCTGGAATGACAATCCTGTTATTGGAAAGCAAGGTAGAAATTCAAAATCAGACTTAGATGGCCTGTAAATGATAACTACAATAACCACATTTAAATTCTCAGATTCGACCTCCACCCACACTAAGTCGATAGTCCGACTTCCCATGTTTTTATGTCCTTTGAAAACCAGATCATGGACGACACAAAAGGCAACACCGCCTGCCGAGCCAAATGTTTACCACAAGAGCACAATTATGTAAGAAACGACCATTTGTCAGCATGTCTCTTGCGCGAAGAAGGTTAATATGCTATTATGTTAAAGAAGACTGGGCTAGATGCGTCATGGCACGAAAGGTGTTTGCCCTGAAAACATGGGATTGTCCGCATACTTAATCTTCAAGTCATGACTATTGGTCTATGATGCCTCGCATTGGATGTATGGGAAACTATTATTTATCGCATATGACTATGAACATAACAAGTAGCAATGCATGAAATACGCCGTGTTCACTGTTGCATATTGCGGCATGGTATTTGATATAGAATGTTGTGAGAATGAGTAAAAAACTGACACGAAAAAAGTCTTTTAATCTTTTATTCGAAAGAACGAGTCAATGTGATTTTTGTGCTCAAAATTTCTGTAAAATGTACGTCTAAAATTTTGAGATGCAAAGTCTAAAAAATCATGTCAACTAATTCACTGCTGGCTCATTATTTCATGATGATGATGATGATGATGACGACGACGACGACGACGACGACGACGACGACTACTACTCCAGGTGGTAGTCTGAACTTGAAAAATATATTGTTGTCATACGTCTATGCTGAATCGTGCAGTTCTCAGCTCTGGCAATCTCGAGGGGTGTGGCGGCTTATATACATTTATACAAATTAATTACTCTTATGAAAATTAAACACGACCCAAACATGAGACACTGGTTTCAAAAAAGGAAGAACTGCATTGCACGTTGACGAATGTAGTTTAACTTAAATTGACTGAAACGGGAAAAGGTAATTTACTGTAACTAGGAAACTTCGGTGAGCTGAGTATTTGCCGACTACAGCAAAGATATCATTGTTATGATGCCCACCTTTTGAATATCAACAAAACTCAACAAAGAAGGACAATAATTATATAACTTTAACAATAACAATATATTAACGATCACAATCAGTACAAAGTAGATACACTTATCCCCATTGGTATTTCAACAGTCAAACAGTCTTAAGTAAATCCTAATCCCTGGTGAGATTATCCACAGGTACTGTCCCACAGTAACAAGTCCTATGACAGGTGCCAAATGACCTGGTACAAATCACACAGAGGTACAGTTTGGGTCCAAAGTGGTACTGAAAGATGTTGGGCTGATCCAATCCCACAGAGGTACGGCATGGTTCCAATGTGATACAATATAGGAGTCCACTCAAACACAAAGTCCACACTCCACAGGTACAAAGTGTAAATGGGTAACACCAATTACACAAGTCCACTCAAGACACTGTCTACACTTCACAGGTACAACGTAAACAATGGCTCACAGTCCCAATGGCATGATGACAACACACAGCTTCTGTCAGATCCTTCAGAATTCTCTCTTCTTCTCTGTTGTCTCCTGTTCTCCTCTCACAATCAGGAAAACATCTGCTTTATATTTACACACAGAAATTTCACCACTGTTCCAGAGTTTTCGAATTAGTCATACATCACAGTGCAATTTGAGATCTGCCTGGATCACCTCACATGAATGTAGGTCAGCATTCTAGCTGATTTCACATGTTTTAAAATTATATGTGAGTCACCCTCAAACAGGCCAACTCAGTGGCTCTGCAGTGATCCAGCACAGTATTCATTGAACTCAATGACCCGGAACACACTGAATGAACACAGTGACCTGTCCAAATGGAAACAAACAGCCATACACATTTTCATAACAATCATAAACTTTAGAACAACTTGGAATGGAAATTGGAGTTACGGAATAGCATACTCCAGGTTCTTTTAAGTATATAGTGTGAGATTGCTAGGTACAACAATTGTAATGAGGGGAATTCTATTTTTACAATATGATTATTAATATATATCTAATCATTTTAAATATTCTCAAGCAGTGCCATAACGTTACTGCGTTTTGCTAAAAATGGAAATTATAAATGACGTAATACTCAATTGAATCGTCATGTCAAGCACGTCGCATTTAAATGTATCAATGGTGGGTACATTGTACAGTAAATCAATAACGCTTTGAGAATGGTGAATCTGAAAGTATTGCGTCACATGCTCAGTAGGTGGCGTGACATTGAACTTGCTGTGATAACTAATAAGCAGGCTTATCTTGGCAGTTCAAGGAGATATAGGATACCTCCCCTGTCTCTGCACGATGTGGCGACCAGGGAGACAGTTTATTAAAATGTACATAAGTTGCCCTGTGACATTGGAAATAAAATTCCAGTCACGTGCATATTAGTTTAACTTTTCTTGCACAGGACACCGTCATCGATAGTATTCATCCAACGCCTGACTCCAATGGGTCCTGGTCATGATACTTTATAAGATTCCTCAGGAGCCAAATTATGTCAAGCCACCCGAAAGCAACCCCAACCTGCCTCTTTCAGACAATACCGTCATCTGCAACAGCAAAGTCCTGGTTGAGAAATTTTTCAGTGATCAAGTCTACAGTGCCGTTCCGTAACTTGATCTTGAGAATTTAGGATAATTCCCCCATTCCATCTCTGTCTAGCATTGTAGACGAGCATAACTAGGTGCAATTTCTAAAGTGTTATTACGAAAAGTTCTGAATTTATCACCCAAGTGCTACAGTGACCCTGCAAACTTTGAAATTATGTCCAGATCGATGTCAAATGCTTGGAAATTGAATTATCATCTTCAAATGACATTCACTCTACCTTCACTCTGCCTTTGGCAATCAGGTAAAGCTTAGCCACGAGGAGTCTCAGCTCAGCTCGTGCTGTGGAGTTTCATGTTCAAGAATATAGTTCTAGATTAATTTATACTCGAGGTATCACTCCAAACCCAATTTTACTAAAATAATCCCCATAACCTCAACAATTAAGTCATGGTTACATATGTGAATTAACTCATTGCACCCTGATAGAAGACCGAGTCAACAGCTTTCCTTCGTGCACTCTGGGTGCAATGAACCCAGAGCGTGCCAAGGAAAGCTGTTGACTATGGACATATAAGTTGGAGTGATCTTTCATGCAAGTTTCATCCATAATTGTGAAAAAATAATCCCTAAATTAGTAAAATAAACAGACGATAATTAAGTATATTAGCGGGAAAAGGCTTTATTAGAGTACAATGAGTCATATGGAAAACATGGGGCTTCCAGATATGTCCCTGTATAACATCAATGCAACAGATTTCGCAGTTTTTGAGAAGCTTTTTCCTCAAGTGTCGCGTATGCTCCAACGAAAGTTTAATGAAAATTATGTTAAAGCTTCCCGAGAAACCTTGTTATGACTTTAAGACAACAACAAAAACAGCTACATCAATAAAAATAACAATAAAAACAACAATGATAAAAACCCAAGCTGGCCGTCTGCGCCATAAAACCACCGGATTCGGATCCCCATTACCTCAGTATGCATGTGCGAAGGTCATAGCGCCAATATACAGGTTTTCTGAGGAGTCAGCCGGCCAACACTGGTGGTTTTGTTTGGATTCTGTGCTTGAAAGAAAAAGTATTCATATTTTATCATTTCAAGAACAAAACTCGTTGCGTTTGCTTTTAAATGTACTTTTGTTCTGCAGAAAGACACCGAGGGCTGGTCGCGCATGAATTTATACACGTCCAGGACCTGGTAATCGGGTCCCATTTCGAAACATAAATATTTGCAGTGCGGGCGTCACACTGTCCGGTGCAGAAGATAGTTTCCATGAAATCATATGTTCGAAAGATGTTTGGGGCATTCCTTGTCACTAGTGAGCTTGATGCAAGAAAATAACGAGAACCTCTTTACGGCTATAGGCTTTGTTTGCCGATTTTTGTGGACGGGGGTAGGATGCTGCTTGCGATGTGCATAGAGAAGCATGGAGCAAGTCAAGGCCTATTGAGATACCGACTCGTAACACCTGTGCTCCCTTATTCTGATGATGCTGTTTCAAAGGAAAGGCATAGCCACAGCCTATATATTTTGCTAATTAATGTTTAGTATACTTTTTAAACCTTATGTAAACAACACAATGCTGATTAAGGCTATTTAAGACAGTCGCATATCTGCGTTGAATTGAATGTTACAAAGCAGTATGGTAAAAACTTCCGACGCTAAGTGGCATGGATTTTCGACAACCAATCAGAAACAGCAGGGTAGGTTGTATAGACCAGCGGACTACATTGTCTGTACCGGGGCCATATCTTCAAAGTAAAACATGTGATAGTAAAGAAAAACTAGAGAAAAGATGTGCTACAAAGCAAATCTGTCTGCGTGCCTCCAAATGTTGCATACATAGAAGTGCTACAACTTTCATTTGCGGTTCATTGCATGTACCTAAAGCACAAACTTATGAACTGAATTTGTAATGTTAACTGTACCTACAATACCTTTGAAGATATTCAAAATATACGCCAACATTTGTGCCATGGACAGTGATTAATATAGGCTTCGCCTGTTTGCAACTCATGTAAAAGATATGTTCTATATTTTTTATACTTTTACTTTAGCTATTTAAACTTTTCAAATATCCCCAACTAGCATGAATTTATATTCTAAAATTTTGCGTGTGGTTCATTTCATGCACCTATAGCGCAAATCTACAAATCGAAGTTGGAATGGCACCTCTACCTATAATAGTCTTGAAGATATTCAACATTTAAACTTTTTAAGGGCTCCTCATTAGCATACTATAAATTCTACAACTTTTGCTTGTGGTTCATTGGATGCGCCTACAGCACATACCTACAAATAGAAGTTAGAAGGGCACTTCTACGTACAATAGCTTTGAGGACATTCAACATGTAAACTGTTCAAGTGCCCCAAATTAGCATAAATAAAAGTTCAGCAACTTTTGCTTGTGGTTCATTGGATGCGCCTGTAGCACAAACATAAATAGTTTTGAAGATATTCAACATTTAAACTTTTCCAGTGCCTAAAATTAGCATAAATTAAAATTTTGCAATTTTTTAGGTTCATTAGATACGTTTACATCACAAACCTATAAATACGTAATAGAATGACACGTCTACCTACAATAGTTTTGAATATATTCAACATTTAAACTTTCGAACTGCACCAAATTAGCATAAATCAAATTCTGCAGCTGTTGACAGTGGTTCACTGGATGCGCATGTCGCAAAATCCTATAAATGAAAGTTAGCATGGCACCTCTACATAAAATACTTTTGAAGATATCTAAGATTTTAAATTTCGAATGCCCCTAATTTTTATAACTTTAAATGTACTGAATTGTCTTTGTAAAAAACTCGACTCCAAGCATGGATCTATCCCCATACCAAGCTTGGAGTTTCTAAGTATATTCATGCCAGAGAAAATTGTCGGGAAAATTGCTTGGAAAAGAAGAATCAAGAGAAGAACAAAGCAAGAAACTGAACAAAATAAAAACAGAATGTCTGCGTTGCACTCAGACATTTAAATGCAAATAAAAATTGATCACCACAGACGTTTGACTTATTGAAAGAGTATTTCTAATGATGGAACCAAAAAGTACATGCCCACGAAGCGTGAAGAAGATAATGGACTGTTTCACACCACTTTACACCAGTTTATACACAATGTAATATCCCCACACATACGATGCTGACATGTAGCCCCAGTGGATGTCATGGAATTAAAATCTCATAAAATCAGAAAATAATTGCAGGGAGCGCCAATTGGTGAATAACTTTGGGTAAGAGCTTCGATATGCAGAAACACACAGTTATTTTACATGAAAAAAAAAAAAAGAAAAAAAAAAAATGCCCAAATCCCTGGCTATAAACAGAAATGTCGAATGTTTTGTGCTGAAGCACGGGCCAATCATGTTTGGATGTGGCTGCACGGTTGGCCGAGCTGCAACACGCTCGCCTTTCACCTCTGCGGCCCGGGTTCGATTCACGGCCAGGGAAGCATGTGGAAAGAGTTCCTACCACTCTGACTGTGCACGGTGGTTTTCTCCGAGTCCTCGGTTTCCTCCACCAAACTTGTAGGTAGGAAGTATACGCCACGATCTGAGCCATGGAGAGTGATTAATATAGGCTTGGCCTGTTTCGCAATCCATGTAAAAGATATGGGTCTATACTTGATCATGTTTGGATGACAAATCAACAACTTTGAATGCATTATCTTTGGGAGTGTATTGGCTATAATAATAATAATAATAATAATAATAATAATAATAATAATAATAATAATAATTTATTAAAACCCCCGCGGACGAGGAAATAATCACAATACATCAAGATCAATACAATAAAGGCAAACTAAAAAGCAGACAGTCATGAATAACTAAAATCTCTCAAATTAAAAACCAAGGTTAAAAAGCTCTTAATAGAAGTGTGGCCAGCACGTGCTCCTCAGAATATGGCTTAATAAAATTATCCTGCATGACAAGGTAGGCAATGCTGTCTACTGCCCCGTCCTGTGGCAGCCTCTGACTGTTATTGTGAGGTTTATTGAAAATTAGGTCCACAGGCGACCCGCCTGCTATTATCACCCTGTCCAGGAGTGTCCCCGAAACCACAACACCGTGGGCAATGTAAAGCGCAAGCAGACTCGCGCACAAAGTCCTGGCGGGGCTCGCCACCCGGAACGTTCGCCACCACAAAGACTTTGTGTTGGATTTTATTCTATCCACCACCCGATCTATCTCCACAGCCCGCAGTAATTTTGAGTGGTGGCTCCGAATCGGTAATCCTAGCACTCTCTTCACAGTCGTAGCCTGGACTGTCTCTAACTTGTCTAATTTGTCTCTAACTTGTCTAATTGAGTCTGCTTAACATTGATCGACTCACATCCAAATAAAAGAGTAGGGAAACCCAATAGATTCGTCTTTTTTAACTTGAAGACATCATGTATAGGATCGAAGCATTGCGTAACTGCAAACTGTTATCAAAATGCTCATTTATCATATTGGCAATGGCCTTCTGATACGGTGTCATGTTTCCTTTCTTCGACAGCGCTGGGTGTGTGCAACAGGACCGGCCTGGAGGGCAGGTGCACATTTGCTTGTCGTAATGGAACCTGCTACTGCCCGCAGGGCTACATACTGGCCGCTGATGGGGTGTCCTGTGAGGGTAAGTTGGTCAACTAAAGTGTACACAAATCTGCGAGAGCAATCAAAACCTTAACCCTTTCAGAGGTCGTCAAGACAACTGCAACATTTATCTCAATTATTATAATTATTTAACCTTCAAGTTTGTCACCCAAAGGGCTTTTATTCAAGGACCAGCATGTCTACTGTTGGCTCAGTCTGGAAAATAGTACTCGAAGTGTTATATTGTGCTTTGATCACAGTCATCAGAATCGTGCGTGCATTCGGTAGTTCAGAAAACATAACAGAACAACTGTCCCATCGTGACAAAAATCGCAACAGGCGTTGTTGATACATGATACAATATTTTGCCAACTGGTAGGTCCGTAGATTTTTAACAGTGTTGTATGTGACATTCATCTCAACAAATTTAAAACTACAAAGTGCCATATAATTCGATTGCAAGATTGAAATATATGGCATAGTGCAGGAAGCCAATCAGGACCATTAGCAACTGTTAAAATACTGTCCCAGAAAAGTATGTGTTTCCCGATCGTACTGTTTACGGTGTGAAATTGTCAGTCTAGTTGGTTGACCTGCCGTAAAGCCAATGTGGGAGACCAAAGCTAAATGCATAGACACTTACTACATGTATGAAAACGGCGTTAATTCCTTGTATTTATGTCTCCCCGTGCAACGGGGGGACATATTGTTTTTGCGTCCCCTTCTTCTTCTTCTTCTTCTTCTTCTTCTTCTTCTTCTTCTTCTTCTTCTTCTTCTTCTTCTTCTTCTTCTTCTTCTTCTTCTTCTTCTTCTTCTTCTTCTTCTTCTTCTTCTTCTTCTTCTTCTTCTTCTTCTTCTTCTTCTTCTTCTTCTTCTTCTTCTTCTTCTTCTTCTTCTTCTTCTTCTTCTTCTTCTTCTTCTTCTTCTTCTTCTTCTTCTTCTTCTTCTTCTTCTTCTTCTTCTTCTTCTTCTTCTTCTTCTTCTTCTTCTTCTTCTTCTTCTTCTTCTTCTTCTTCTTCTTCTTCTTCTTCAACACGTTGTTGTGTGTGTTGCGGAGGCGATAACTCAAGAAAAACTTGACTTGGGCAGTTGAAAATTTTTGTGAAGATGTTCCTATATAAAATCTTGCTTAAGCTTGCAGATGGGTGACCTTGACGTATTTTTCAAGGTCAAATGGGTATGTCATGTAAAATCAACGCGGACGCAATACCTCCGCAAGGATTTGACTTAAGAGGTTGAAATTTTGCATGATTATGGACCATAATATGAACTAGGTTAGAATTGTAGATGGGTGACCTTGACCCATTTTCAAGGTCACATGGCCACGTTTAAAAATCATTACAAATGAACTCGAGAAAGATTTGACTTAAAGAGGTTGTTATTTTGTGTGATTATGTTTCTATGTAAGATTTTTGTAAGACTTTGCTTGTAACTGCAGATGTACGACTTTGACCTATTTTTCAAGTTCACGTGGGCATATCATGTAAAATTGACGCAATAATTCCGTAAGAATTTGACTTGAAAGGTTCAAATTTTGCATGATAATGTACCATAAAATGAACTAGGTCGGGATTGCAGGTGGGTGACTTTGACCTATTTTTCAAGGTCACATGGGCATGTCATGTAAAATTGACGCGGACGCAATAATTCCACAAGGATTAGATTTAAGAGGTTGAAATTTTGCATGATTATGTACCATAATATGAACTAGGTTGGGATTGAAGATGGGTGACCGTGACCTATTTTCAAGGTCAGATGGCCACTTTTAAAATCACTGCAGATGCACTCGAGAAAGATTTGACTTAAAGAGGTTGATATTTTGTGTGATTATGTTTCTATGTAAGACTTTTGTAAGACCTTGCTTGTCGCTGCAAATGTATGACCTTGACCTATTGTCAAGGTCACGTGGGCATTTCGTCTAACATGAATGTGGACATGATAACTCAAGGAAGATTTGACTTGGGAAGTTGAAATTTTATGTGAAAATGATCCTATATATGATCTTGCTTGGGATTGCAGATGAGTGACCTTGACATATTTTTCAAGGTCACGTGCGTATGTCATTTAAAATTGACACACATGCAACAACTCTGCAAGGATTTGACTTAGGAGGTTGGAATTTTGCATGTTTATGTACCATAATACTAACAAGGTTGGAATTGTAGATGGTTGACTTTGACCTATTTTCAAGGTCACATGGACACCTTTTAAAAATCATTGCAGATGTACTCGAGTAAGATTTGTCTGAAACAGGTTGATATTTTGTGTGATTATGTTTCTAAGTAAGACTTTGCTTGTAACTGCAAATGTATGACCTTGACCTATTTTTCAAAGTCACGTGGGCATTTCTTAAAAAATCAACGTTTTGAAATGTCAATAAAGAGTGTACCTTCACCATATCTGTAGATCATTGGAATCGGTATGCCTATTTATAAAATCGGGGTGACAATTGTAAGGGCGCACGGGGAGACATTTGATTTTCTGCTGTTGATAAAATCAGCCTGTTCTAGTTCAATATGTAGTTTGGGACAAGATTTACGCTACTTGCATTTGCTTAACTACCCCATGTCCGATTTAACTCCTGAAGACTTTCGTTACAATGTTCGCAAGAGTTACTTTTAATCGAACAAAATTTCTCTGATTGTACATGCCTGGTTGCGCATCAGACCAATCAGGTCAGCACGATGTCTGGCCCGTTGGGGTGTCCTGGGCGTGTGTCCGAATCATAGGCATTACAAAACGCTCTATAGAAGTTAAGTTTGGTCATCATTTGACAATGATACAGTGCGTATACCTGTGGTTTAAACATATTTTATTTCTTGAAAGAAAAAACGATTGGGGCGCAGGCAATGCCTAAATGAGTCCCCCTTGAGAGAGTGTATGCCTTTAATGGCGATGAACACCATACTATGAAACCATATTGAACAAAATGCGCACTGGTTGTTGTGTTGTACTTTATTTATCATGATCGAAACAGGGGTTAACATATAGCTTACAAATATTATTAGAAAAGCATTATATGTTTAGAAAAAAAATATTACCCAATTTTGGAATCAGCTCCCATAATCGCAACATTTAAATTACCAAAGGCCTGGCCTCCCAAGTCCTCAGTAAAGGTTCAAAAATGTTAACATGCGGAAAGTATGAAGATGGTGATATATTGTGATTAAATATCATTGTTAATGGAACAAAACTCCCCGGTTTTTGCGTCTCTGTCAGACATTGAATGATTATCTTCGTCATTAGATTAGATAAAGCTAACATGACATATCTGACAAAAAATGCTTTTGATACAGTTATTACAACCATGGGTCCATTTTGACATTACACCGTTGCTCAATCATAGGCCGTGTTATAGCACATTGACTACCAAAGATCAACATTAATTGCGTTTTCGAATTTATTCCTTTCTCAGTGAGTGTTTTCGTTATTGTGGAAGAATAACTTCTTCCACATTGTCATGGTTGTTTTTGCGTTCATACATTTGTATAAGTGAAAGCATTCTTTTATGGCTATTCAACAAATTCTTTGTAAAATATCTTATGTATTTCTATGACACAGGCCAATCGAGTTAAGTTCAGTGTGTGAATTTGGACCTTCATACACTTACCTGACGGTAATTGCCGCCTGCTCAGATGGTACCATAATATAAAGATTACATTCACTACCCAAAGTACGATACTGATTAAATTAATATGACCGTTAGACAGTACCCTGTCCAATTACTTACAATATATATGTTACCAATGAGATACATGTACATGTATAAGTAATGGTACGTTTGATCTCTTCACTACATTTGACCAATTGGATAGAACTACATGTACTAATAAATGTAACCCCTCAGATAAACGTAAAACTTGTATAACGTTTGCACAGTTTCCACTCTGTATGCCTCCACGTGTTCTGTCTCTAGATGTGGATGAGTGTAGATCCGGCTCAGCACGCTGTATGCATGAGTGTAACAACACACAGGGAGGCTACAACTGCCACTGTTACCAGGGATACCGACTTCAGGCAGACCAGCGATCGTGCCTATGTACGTACTCAGCAGAATCATCACTAATATTTATATATTTTTACTTTATATTTAAATGTTTCTCAAAGCTTTCGCAATAAAACAAACATGGTCCCTTTTGGTGGCTTGCTACAGTGATGATATTTGAGATGCACATTTTAATTTTGCCTATTTTAAAGGTCGAGCGTGATGTGTATGCGTTATAGTAGTCTTTTTGAAACACACAGAATGGAAAGAAAAGTCAGGTAATAAGTAAATCAACGTCTGGCTTCCACCTGAAGTCCAAAACCACCCTTATAAAGCCGTAAGATATGACTAGGTATTGCTTGAAGGATTCGACATTTCAGGAAAATCCAAGGTTCCGGAAACAGGTAAAGCATTGAAAACGTATGGTGTTGATTGCAGTAGTTATGAAAAATCAAGGGGCATTTGAGGAAATAATCTTGCAAGATTGCGATTTTTTTAACCCTTTCCACCTGGAAGTAAGACTGAGTCAACAGCTTTCCTTGGCATGTGATCGTGAAAAGTCTCATGTACATTTCTCAGTCAAATTATTTTTCATAACTGTTGAAATTAGTTGAAAACACTGCAGCAGACGACATTTGACCACCAGCCGGTTTTGGCCGGTTTAAGGGGGGAAGGGTTAAATACGAATTTTATCATGTTTATTGTCAAACAAAGCCACCCACGCATGCATTAAAAATACAGTGAGTATGGATAAGAGATTGTTGATGATACCCGGATGTGATGTGACGCCTAATCTTGTATTTTTTTTAGCCTGTTCAGGCCTCCAGTACGGCAACAACTGTGAGTCTGTGTGCGACTGCCGCGACAGGTACACGCGCTGCGATCATGTGTTAGGCTGCACTAACTGTCCCAGTGGTACGTCCGTGTCACATCTTGTGTACCTGTGACTAGACCTTTGTTTTAATGCAATCTCATGTTACCTGGCCTTTTTTTTCGGCCTGCTGTCTTAGTTTTCAAATGTAGCCGATGATCGCCGAATTGCGCCACATTCCCACGTGGACCTCTTTTGTAAAATCATGTATTTTGATTGGTTTAAAGTTTTTCGTTCTGATAAGTCAACTGAGTGGGTATCTTTCTTCTTACCATAGTTGTATCATATATTTATGCTGGGGTACAAAACCTTCTTTAAGTGAAATAAAGGCAGATCAGACGTAGGAGTAATGGATGCTTTTTAGCGATTGCGAATGAAAGGGAGCGTTTCTTAACTTATGAAAGCACATAATTTCCTAACTCTAGACCCTTCAAGCAGTAGTATATGCTTATATTGAAGACGCGTTATGTAAATATAAATGTTTTGTTTATTGTTAGGATACGACGTGAAAACAGGAGAGACGAATTGTACAAACATAAACGAGTGTGCCAGAACAGGCATTTGCGGCCCGGATGCCGTATGCACAGACCTGGATGGCTCGTATAACTGCTCCTGTCTGCCAGGCTTCATTCTCGCTGGCACCTCCTGCGAACGTAAGATATTAGCAGTGAGCAGCAACATTAACGATGTCATAGAACACAAGCAGGCAGTGGTTTGTAACAATGGGTACAACTCACCAGGAGGCGCCACCTTATACATGTTCGGCCGGAAACACTATTAGTTATTCACTGTTTTAGTGTGAAATACAGTAAGTATCTCCCCCAAAGACAGCTGTATTACCCGAGGCGAAGCCGAGGGTAATACAGCTGTCATGGGGGAGATACTTCCTGTATTTCACACTAAAACAGTGAATGACGATTTTATCCCATTTTTGATGATGTAATTTCATGCCCAAAAATACACATGTTGTCAGAACTGATATTAGATTTGATGTGAGGTCTTCTGGTGGCTGATCGATGCACTAACCAGATAGGGAGATACAGCGAGAATACCGCTGTATTCCCCGGTCAGTTTCAGGAATCGCGCTGTATTTCACCTTTGCAGTAATCAATGCACAAATAAGGGTAATACAAAGAGTGTACCACAGCTATTAACCGATCAGAAGCCAAGGATTCTATCAAAAATGGGATAAAGTGCTATGTTTAATGAAAATTTGCATGATTATCGACTGTAGGGAAAGAATCAAATCACACACATATTCACCAAACGATGATGTTGAAAGGACATGGAAAGAACTTTGGTATTTAATAAGAACATGGCCGTCTAAGGGATATTAGAAACAATCAATTGCCAAAATGGATAAATATGTCAATATTTTCAAAGTCTCATAATCTCATGCTGCTTTTGAAATATCACAATTATTCACTTTCTAAAGGTGATTCATTGGTAGTTATGCATTACAACCCAGGCGCAAATGTAATGTAGATATTGCGACAAAATGCAGTCTTTTTGGTGAAGCTAACAGATGTTCATTAATTTCTAATCATCGACCTTATATATATATATATATATATATATATATATATATATATATATATATATATATATATATATATATATATATATATATATGTGTGTGTGTGTGTGTGTGTGTGTGTGTGTTGGTGTGTGCAATCCTGGATGTCATTTCAATGCCAAATGACGGTCAAATTCCATGTCCTTCCATCATTGGCACCCAAGAAAAAGCTTCATATAGACATAACATAGCGTCAAAAAGTTGCCCCATAGCCGGTGACCAGGTGCCGGGAAATGGCCCCGATCGGTCTAGGATCATTTGTGAAAATGCTTAGTTGCCGACACAAATTAAATGTCTCAGCATCCAGAGATTATAGATCCGAGTCATAGAGTCATTTATCATGGGCAGATTTTTTTCCGGCATATTACCTTTGTACTTGAAATATTCAGCTTGCATGCTAAATAGAGATACACCGAGATAGATGTACATGCAGAATGATACTAGTGATTTTACTTTGCATGATATGATAATATAATAACACATTACAGGCATCAACGACTGCACCACTGCACCATGCGGCTCTCACGGCAATTGCACAGATCTGCCCCAGGGCTACCAGTGTAGGTGTGAGGCTGGCTACACAGGCACGCGCTGTGAGACAGGTAGGTTCACATATTTTTCAGAACTCCGCTTGTAAATATGAGGCGGACCACATAGGCAGGGATTATGAAACAGATAAACACATATTTCAACGGTAGCACAGTTTTTGGGTGATTTTTGTGCACTTTATGGTACAAGCAAGCCACTTTGTACACTTATATGGTGGTATATGCTTTATAACTTTAAAACAGGAGACACCTAAAACCTTTTGCAACATGCCCACATAATGTGATTCCATGGAAACTTGAAAAATCCAATTCTTCATATGCTATGAAACATCAAATTAGACAGTGTCATTACCATATCCAAACCGTAGTCCTAATGGAACAAATCTAAGTCAATTCCAACCAAAGGCAATGTTTCTTGGTATGTATAGCTGAATCACATAAATTTATAGTTCGTCTTTTCCCAAAAGAGTCCAAAACGTATGTGCAAAGGTCCATAGGTTAAAAAAGCCATGTCTAGTTTGAACATGACAGAATGCAAAAAGTTTTTTTTTAATTATAGGCCTATTTCAGTAAATAAGCTTGAACAGGTGCATCATTCATGTGCATATAGGACTGTACAATTCATGAAAAGATACCACAATTTGCAATACATCAGAGAATCTGCAAGCACAGGTCCCTATTTTGTTGAAAATATCAATAAAAGTCAGCATTTAAAAGGTTAACGTATCTTTTGAACACTTACATGTACACAGACGAGTGAGGTCTCAAACGCAAGCTTGTGACAACGTCTATTTGTTAGAGACAAAGAGAATGTGCATATCAATTAATTTGCATAAATTGAATATTGATTCAAATTGCTTTTGCTAGGTTCTGGAGATTTTATTTTACAAACTATTATTTCCATACAAATAGCCACACGTGGCCGCGTAAATTCATTGCCAACTGAAGGCTCAGGATTTCATGATCGTGTAGAGAAAAACAACGGTTACAGGAGGACTTTCCTCTACCTGTTCCATGCTATCCCAATATAAGAGTTCCAATAACGCTTGTCACAGAAACATCACTGGTTAAGCAAGCTGAAGTTTTTATTTAGGAATGGGAATCTCGATGACGCTGATTTCCTGTGCTGGGCAGAATCCCATACTTTCCAGCTGTTTTACCATGTACATCCTGATCTATATTGTTTCTTATGTCTCTTCTTGCACATGGTTCAGAAGTATCAGCAATCAAGCTGCAAGTAATGCATGTGGGCCGAATGGAATTGTATATTTTGATTTTTTCGTAAAACACCCTTTTTTTTTTACCACAGGCCAACCTTGTATACAACTTTAAAATATGTGTGTCAGTGGGAATGGCCAGGTGATGTTGAAAAATTTCTGGTTTTGATGGGTGGCTCACATAGTGAGATGAACATGATGGAATTCATTGGTCAGTGGCTGTTTGGCATTCGCTGGAACACAGCATTATCAGAGTCACGTGTCACCTTACCCTGGGAAGGCTGAGGTGCTATCAGAGGAGGACATGTCACGGGGTCTCGGTATTTTCATCAAGTGATAATGGCAGGTCTTTCAGTGTTGCAAGTGCCTTCTCATGAATCATACCTTACTCACAAGCAAAGTAGGACCAATAAAATATTGAGTAAAGGAGAAATGTGCAAGCAGCAGCCCCAGTTTTATTAGTGGAATGAACGGATTGAGGCTACACTGGGTGTGCATGTATTTGTCCGTGCCATTCGGGAAGTAAAGTTTAATTGACCTCTAATGATAGAAATTTGCAACTCTTTTGACTCCTGACTATTTTTGCATTTGACCTTGTAAACTATGCTAGATGCGGTCCAGTGCATTAGCGGTACCTGGTTATTATGGAAAGCACACATCTGCAGCTGTACAACTAGTACCAGAAAGAGAATTTTGATGTTCCAAAGTACATGCGAAAATTTTTTATCATCTCACTTGACCATGCACATGAGCAATAGAATGACAAAAGAAAGGTGGGTGATTGGGTTATAGGACTTTTGCAAGATGCTAAGGCTTTACAAAGATGAACTGGCAGAGTCGCTGGTCTATGAATTTGAAGACTGGATTGTTCTACAACAAGACGAAAAGTTACAGAAAGAATACCTCAAATGAACCACAAACCAGTGATTGCCACTGTCCCCCAAAACACTTTTGCCACATTTACAAGTCCTGAATAAGAAAGCAGTTAGATAAAATGTCTCTCATTCATATTTTGAAGGCAGAGAGGAAAGTTTGTTCAGGTGAATATTTCAACACAAAGACGGAAAGGAGACAGGAGGCTTGTCTTCTGACAGAAACAAAAGCAAGTTGAGGTTCAGATTTAAGACGGAACGCAGTGGCTAATGGAATTTTTCTGCTAATTTGCAAGGATTCCTCTGGGATGAAACAAAAACAAAATCAAACCAACTCTTGGCGTTAAAACTTGTTTCGCAGCTGTATGGTGATAAGCAAATAGTTTTCACTTTTGCCCATAATGTGATGTCATAGAGGAAGATTTGACACCAATCCTCAGACACTCGCCTATTTCTTCATACTGCGCACTGTGCCAGACAAGGCAACGGGAAAGTTCTCATATGAACTGTAGATACAGGCATTGTTATCTTAACACTATTATTCCTTGATTGCGTTGGTTTACTTGACCAACAGTATGTCGCATGTGGGCTGGAAAGAATTTCAAATCCATCCCATTCATGAAGTTGTACACAATCTTGGTCCGATGGTTTGCTAAGCCTTACCTGTATTTCACGCTTGGGTAGGTTGTGCTGCAAACTTATTCTGCCAGAATAGCGGAAAAGGCAGTATAAAAAGCATTGAGTGCATATCTTACTTTCACTAATCCTTTTGCAACGATGTCACACAAACCAAATGAAACCCCAGAAGCTTGTGCTACAGAATTTGAAAGATTTGTGGTCATTATATAGTGCAGAGCAGGCTACATAATTGTCCGTAATGAGGCACAGCGAGATTTATTCACAAGTGGTCGGAAGCGTGGAATTTATTTCACCACTAGGTGGCTATTTATATTTGCATATTCTAAGGTCTATTCTTCAAGCAGATCTGTAACACATTTGGGGTATGCTGTTATCCGATGTCAAGAATTGCCAATCCCAGACTAGGGCTGGGAACATGCATGCAGGGACTGGTCTCCCGTTTGGGGAACTGTTTCTCAAGCCTGGACTGCAAGGGAGCGTATTCGATTTGGAGGCGGCACACAATGCAAAGATCGCTGTTAATAACACAGGTCAAACAGGAAATGCACTGAGCTGTGCTCTTATGAAGCTTGCTGACCAATAATTGATATGATACATTGTAGTGCGTCGCCTAAATCATGATTGCGATGAATATCTTGAATATCTAAAGAAGGCCGGCTATTCTTGTGAAAAAGTCACAAGTGAAACAAAGTTTGCCGTCTCTTATATAAACCTCTAACATATGGGCTGATGCAAATTTTACGTATTTTGAATCTTAATTTTTGAAAAGACTGCATTCCGCTAAAACCTCTGGGTGTTCATAATCATGGTAAGGAACATGTGTATAGTTTATAATGAATAACACACCATCAATAACACACCATCAATAACACGCCATCAATAACACACCATCAATAACACACCATCAATAACACGCCATCAATAACACACCATCAATAACACACCATCAATAACACGCCATCAATAACACACCATCATGTTTCTAACGTATTGTTTCCAGATATGCTTTTATTATGTGACGTTTATTCCTCAAGAACCAACTGATCAATATTCATGGTTTTAACGACAATGCACTTTAGTTTATTATAATTCATGCAGTCCAAAATTTTATGGAGAGGCAAGTAAAATCGTTTCAATCAATGAATCTGTCATGATTGGTTTGTTCGCAGCTCTATGTCATTCAGCATTTGATGATTGTATTGTACATGTACATTGGAATTTGGTGGTTTCCTGGTTATCCTTTCACAATTCGACTATTACGTGCAAACAAAGTTTATATGGGAGATCTATAACAATGAAAAATATTGTTTCCTTTGTAGTTTAGGGCTATCTGAGCTGTCATGTTCCATCATTGAAGATTCTTTCTGATCAAATGCACTTAAGAATGAAATTGGATGAGTAATTTTAGATAAAGCTGTCGATTTGTCGTATCATGGATTTTAATTGTCACGAAAATGGAGAAATTTGCATATATAAAAAATCTTTACATAGAACAAATCTTGCTTTGGCTTGAGATCTCATTTGGTAAAGTATGACTGTAGTTACGGAAGTTTTAAAAATGACTTTACTTCCAGAATTATGTCCATTGTGTTGTTATGGAAACTGAAGGTTTCTGCGCGGTGTTAGGGCATCTCGCTTGACTCGAGATAAACGAACATACTCAAATGTACAAACATGATGCCAGGTGGGATTAATATAAGACAAAGTGTACAACATTTGTCTATATCTCTTAGAGTATGTGGGCATAATGTACAAAGACACGTGGTGTGAGATAGGTGAGCAAAACGTACCAGGCTACAATTGTACGTTTAAGACACACTACGCGGTCACCCCTTGTGAGGCAGGTAAGCACACGTTTCAACCTACAAATGTACTGTGAGCCACTATACTGGCACGTGGTGTGAGACAGGACAGGGCTATAGGTGTACGTGTCAGGTAGGCTACACGGGCTGGTACTGCGTGGCAGGAAAGCGCACGTTATTGGGGTACATGTGTACGTGTCATGCAGGCTACATGGAAAGACACTGAGCGAGAGGTGAGCGCGCCGGGAGCGCGCGTTTCGAAACTACATGCTATATGTGGTAGGATGCAAGGACACACACAGTGGCACTGGTAAGCACAAGTAGGGGGTCTGGGCTAGACGTGTAGGTCAGCGTGTTCAGGACCATACATGTTTGACCAGTGAGGTGCACGTGCGTGAATGACAGGTACCAGACCCCCCCCCCCCAAAAAAAAAAAAAAATAAATAAAAAATAATGAGAACGAGATACATACAAAATGCTCCTGAACCCAACAAGCACAAAAAGCTTCAAAAATGGAATTCAGGTGCAAAGCATGCGTACTGTACTGCCCAGAGCCAGCGTTTAGGCTCACTGAACACAGCGCGTACTTGGGCTCACTGAGTATTGGCAGTTCTTAGGCGCACTGAGCACAGATAAGGCTTAAGCTCACTGAACACTGCCAGTGCTTAGGCTTACTGAGCACACTGAGACTTGCGCAGCAAAGGTCATGTGTGCACTTGGACGCACAGGCCTACATTAGGGCACGTACCGCATTCATTGAATGATTCGATGCATGGCTTTGCAACAGTATACAAAGCCATCCCATCTATAATTAATATATTTTGTAAACAATCACAGTTTTTACAAAATAATTGCAGGTTTCCGTATTTAGATGTATTCAGCAAAGCAACGCTACAACTAATCCAATTCGAAGTTATAACAATGGTACTCGAGAACAGTCGAACTGATATCTGAGCGGTGATGTTCAACCGATATGCAGCAGGTGGAACAAATCTTCATTTTTCGCATAAATCCCAGCATGTTAAAGCGAATATTGTTCTTTTTCAGGCATTGACACATGTGCCAGTAATCCCTGTCAAAATGGTGGGAAATGTGTGAATGAATTCTACAGGTTCAAGTGTGAATGTAAACCAGGCTACGAAGGAAAAACATGCGATGAAGGTAAGCTTTGTTGGAACGTTTGCATTTGGTGACACATGTGATGTTATTATACGTGATGTCACCAAATCGTGTAAGGAGTCGTGACTTAATACATAATAAACACAAATATTCCTTCAGTAAACATGCTCTGTGTATTGGGATCTTCTAAAAACATCCATTAACAAGCTTTGACAATAGAAACCGTGTAATACAAAAATATCAAGGGCAGTGCTGATGTATATGTTTTTATATGGTCGCATGTGCAATGTATTATGATGTTGTTATTACTATTATCATCATAATCATCATTTTTCACGAGGCCTGCAAGAAGCACCACATATACGACACTGGAACAGGCACGAAATGGTCATAGAACATTCAGTGTGTGCGCAGACGCCTGCCACAAGGCTCTATTGGGCATAAAACGTGTAAAGATACGATCACGTGGTCGGAAACAGGAAATATGCAGGTACAAACTGCTTACTGCAAGAGACATTCCCGTGAACTAATTTCTTTTACTCAATTGCTTACTAAAATATGTTTAAAACAAATGGCATGACTATCTGGTGACCAAACATTTATTTCATTCTATTTGCATAATTTTATACGCAAAGGTTATTTTAGGCCTCCCATTTGCCGTATTTGTAACCGCACGTTTTCATGTTGATTCGGCCTATACTTACAGCTTTGAAAGTAACGTCGCAGGAGGTGGAGACGTCGCCGTTGCCTATCGTGCTGGGAGTAATGCTAGGCATCCTGGGCTTTGTGGCAGTTGTCTTCATAGCAGTGTTAGCTTACAACAAAGTCAGCGCCCGCAGAAGTTTGTACATGGACAGCTCGAGTGAGGACTCCTCTTTAGACTTCAGGACTCGCACAATGCCTCAAACAAATCAGCGTCTGTGGCAGCATTCTAGATCACTTCCCGCCTCAACTATTAGACCGGGATCCCTTATACCCAGGATCCCTGTGCTGCGCCCCAGAGAGCAGCCAGTGCCCAACATGGTGCGTATAGCATTACAGTAAAACCTGGCTTAGTGGGCACTTCCTTTTAGTGGTCACATAACCTTAGTGGGTAGTTCCTTTGGGCCCTGTTTTGATTTCCCTCTACTTCTTGCCCATGTGATTGGTCCATCGCTCACTAGGCACTTGTTTGGTATGGGTAGTCAGACCCTAAGAAAGGACACTTTGTTCGCCATTATATGCTTGTGAGCTTCATGATCAATTTCTTTTTAACACAAATCTTTTAGAAGGACTCAAAGAGCATACCAGAGTTTCTCTTTCTTACAAAATAGTCCTTACACACGCATTTTGATTGACGAAGTGATGACATATGATAAGTAAAGAGACCACAAATAACATGAATGTTGTAAAAAATATTGTTTGTTAATTATATAATTGAATGTTTGTATAGCCCCTTAAGTACATTCATCTTATTGTTTGGTGCGATGGCCCAACCCTCCTCTACATGGGCACCTGTCATGAGTGGGCACTTTAGCCTGGTCACACGGGTACCCATTTAACATAAGTTTTAATTTACTTTGGAATCTAATCGGCACTTAGAAACTAAAATTTAGATACATAAAATGTGTCATTAGCCGATTAGGAAAAGGTGATATGAGGTGAACGGGCAGATATTGAGCACAGTCAAAGAGGAACGAAAGCACTGAATGAATTGCTGTCAATATTGTAAAGAGTTACTTCTTGTCACGTGTCGCTTGCTCTAGGGAGCATTCAGTTTCAACCTCAACCTATAACCACATGAGTGTATCATGTCTTCGGAAATTTTACTTACATTTCCCAAGCGTCCAAATCAGACGTATGGTTAACATAATACATACTTACGTCATCCCACTCTTATTTGAATAACAACATCACATATTGCATTGTATTTCTTCTCAACTGTTCCATTAGTAATGATTTCATATCCCTATCTTGTCATTTTCATGGAAAACATCTGTTTCTGCTTTCGCTGAAAAAACTGTTACTTGTGTAACGTGTGGTTATACATTTATATCGAATAGATGAAAAACTATCAATCATATTCATTCAATCATGCACTAGTATTATTAAAAAAATATTTCCTAAATTAGCTGTTGTTACAATATTAAGTCATTCAGGTTGGTTAGGCATTGATAAACCTGCACAACTCGGTAGCCAAATGTTCTTGTATTTCCACCTACGTCATGGCTACTTGAACAAATACGGCTATAGGAGTTATACACTAACAGTAACATATAAAACTATTCATGAATTTTTTGCCTGTGGACACGTCCATTTCAGCTTTTTAAAGTGTCACAACTCTTTGTGATGTTTCTTTTGCAATTCCGTTTTTTTAACAAAAAGTGTTTGTCAGTATACGGCTCAAGTTGGGAATGGATAATACCAACACCATATGTAACTGTATGTCTGGAGGTACAGGCTTTAGAGGGATTATTCTGTCCGCATATATAGTCATGACTTGAAACTGTCTACCTGGACATACAGGCATCATTCTGTCCGCAGATACAGCCATAACATACGACTGTCTGCCTGCAGATAGAGGCATGACAGACATCCCTCTGTCAGCAGACACAGCAATGGCATGTAGCTGGCTTTTTGGGTGGAGGCATGAGAGGCACCACTCTGTCTGCATATAAAGTAATGACATGAAGCTGTCTTTCTAGATACTGGCATGAGAGACATCATTTTTTTCAGCAGATACAGCCATGACATGTAGCTGTCGTTCTACATTAAGGCATATGATACACCATTTTGCCAGCAGATAGGGCCATGATATGTAGATGTCTTTCTAGATAGAGGCATGAGAGACATCATTCTGTCAGCAGATAGAGCCATGCTATGTAGATGTCTTTCTAGATAGAGGCATGAGAGACATCATTCTGTCAGCAGATAGAGCCATGATATGTAGATGTCTTTCTAGATAGAGGCATGAGAGACATCATTTTGTCAGCAGATAAAGCCATAACATGTTGGTGTCTTTCTAGACGGAGGCATGAGAGATATCATTCTCAAAGCAGATTGAGCCATAACATGTAACTGTCTGTCTGGATAGAAGTATGAGAAGCCTCATTGAGTGTGCAGATACAGTCATGACGGGGACCGTACTGTGTAGAAACAGAGGTCACATTCACCTGTATAAGTGAGCAAATGTTTGAAAATCCAACAAAGGATGGAAAATAACGTTATCACAGAGGTAGCAACTGCTACTAGAAATAAAATACCTCTGTTCATAAGGCAGGTCTCAGAGAAATGTTAAATTATCGAAAGCTGCATGTAGGTCAGTGTGTCAAAACTTGTGTCCATTTAATCACCCAGGCAGACAGGCACACAAAGTGTAAGTCCACATTTTGATAACATGTTGCCTGATGTTTTTATTTCAGGACTGGAGACTCTTACAGAGGAGCATGATTCGTTATACTGATCGAAGCACTGAATCAACCAGAACTGCGTCCGTAGGTTCCTCCTGGGCACCGTCTCGCTCAAGACCAAGTGACAGGCACAGAGATGGCAGTGGGTCACGTTTATCATGTTAGTACAGTTAAAATTGCCAGGAAGGGCCACGCATCAGGCTTAAAAGCCAGGTTGCGGTGCTGTTCATATTCAGATCTATACTTGAGATATATGTTTAAGATTTCTTGGTTGGCCTGGTTACATTACCACACTTGCCATTGATTTTTAAAATTTCACTTTTCGTTGTGCAAAATTGAAGTAAATAACTTTCACTTATGCTAAGGGTATTGCTCATAGTTTTTTTTCGAACGTACATTTAGGAGTGTTTTTATGTATTGGCAAATAAGTTATTAATTTTGAACCTATGAAATTTGGCCTATGTGGTTTCAAAATTAAAAAAAAGATGAAGTAAATTCCCCTTGAGTGACGTAGGAGTTTTACAAAAATAGTATCCATTGGCTCTATAATTAATATAGTATTCTCCAGTGATTGTAACAGCCTGTAGTGAAGGAAAATTAGATATATGAAAACACGTTTCACATTTTGTCAGAAGAATGTATGCCTCTCATGTGAATTGGCATATGTATGTATGTATGTATGTATGTATGTATGTATGTATGTATGTATGCATGCATGCATGCATGCATGCGTGCGTGCGTGCGTGCCTGCGTGCGTGCGTGGATGGATGGATGGATGGATGGATGGATGGAAAGATGGATGGATGTATATTTGTATGTATGTGAGTATATATGAATGTGAACAGATAGATCTGTAGACAGAAAGACAAACGGATGGATGGGTGGTTGGGGGGGGGGGGTATTTTTGCGTCTTTGTTACTGCAGGTTCGGCAAAATTAGATATATTCCAGACAACATTTAGTTTAATATCCTATTGTTGTCTTTACATGCCTGTGTTGTTTTTGTAATGTGAATGTTTTTTGATTGGCTTTTGTTTTTTTTTTTCAGATTATTAACAGTGGAATGTAAGAATACACATAAGAGCGTAATATACAGCAATTTTCTACATTGAGGGCATTATACTCTATGCAACAAGTAAATCTATTTTTTGGTCATGTGTGTTCACTTATATATATATATATATATATATATATATATATATATATATATATATATATATATATATTAAAGTATCAGTGCAAACATGATTATGCGCTCGGACAGGTAATTACTACGCATTGAGAAACAATATTATTGCTCTCTATGGCTGGACCGGGTTTTACATATATTACACCAGGGTGTTGCATATATCTGGTTGTGTGCAAAAATGGCTGTTGTACAATAACGTTTAAATGGATACACATGAATGCTGGGAAATAGGCTGATCTCGATCGCAACGACAGCCACGAGTGTGAGGATGAAACGATGGAACACCAAACAGTAGGCTACGTGTTTGGTCATGATAAAATGATGGAAGACCAAACAGTAGGCTACGTGTTAGGTCATGATATAATGATGTAACACCAAATAGTAGGTTACACACCAGTCTGATGATGAAATAATGTAAAATAAAAGGTGGGTTACCCAATATGATGATAAAATGATGTTATGCAAAATGTGGTTTGGCACCAGTGTGCTGGGAAAGTCACACACCATCACAAAGCAGTTTAGCCAGCAATGTGATGATGAAATGATGTAACAACAAAAACAAAAGGTATGCACAGGGGTGATGATTAAATGATGTAATTCAACAGAACCCGTTTGAAAGTAAATGATGCAAGTTAAATAGTACATGACCCAGTATTGTCTTTATTAAGTCATGTGACCTTATGTCACCCCTGGTGTATTAATTGAAGCAGCCTGAAAAGGTTGGCTACCATGAACTGTTATTGTATATTTAGAAGCCCAGAAAAAATGTCCATCACCGCAAGGATAAAATACTGTGATACCCAAACAATCTATCACTGTGATGACGTAATGCTGTGGAACCAAAATGGTCTACTACTCTCACATTTCTTTGTGGGATAAGTTATTCTGCACAACAACATACTTGCACGAAGATGCAGATAGTAATTATGGTCAACATAATTATGCTGACATGGACTGTTGTCAAATACAAAGCTGCGACGATAAAAATAATCTAGACACACTGTGGGAAGCATGAATTGTAATAATGTTGCACGACTAAAGCATGGCGCACAAACTCACTGCTTCTCTAATCTGATTGAATATATTTTTTCTATAGGTTTTCAAAGATTCCACTGTTCTTGGATTTTATTTTGAATGTTCTTGTAACATTGTGTGATATAGTGTTGCCATAGATATATTGGTGCTATTATATGTTTTAAAATTAAATTGTTACGTTCAAGATAAGTATTTATTGTAGACCAATCAGCGTTTATATACAATACTAGCAACTGGACAAGTATAGAGGAGTAGTATTCAGAAGTGGATCCCTGTGATTGAAATGCAAACCATAATTGTGTTTTTAACACATAAGGGAATGTCTTCACATCATCAGATGTCATTTTTGGACCTGCGTCGTCCACATGTCTAGTTTTGAGTGTAACCGTCCAAATATTATGCTCCTACTGTCACATTGAAAATGCCTATGTACACTTTCATGATGCTAGGCTGTTATGCTGACATAGGAGAATTTACAAACATAAAAAGGTACCCATGGATGAAACGGTTACTTTCATAGTTTTCCCCAGCGTGACCTACCTAGGCAACAAGACCTAAGAGTAACTAGGTGATTTTCCAAGCACGTAGTCGTCACGCCTCGCCCAGGGAAAGTTTGAACTATATCAGGTAAGTTCGGTATTGCGTCGAACTTGCATAAGGAAGACGTTTTGTGACCGTCTGACTTCAATAAGTTTCGCTAGATGCTGCTGCAGTTCTTATTGTTATTATTTAAACACATTTGTGTGACTTTCCACTTTTAGCAACTTCTTTCAAACCGTATGCTGGAACCTGTTCAAACGTAATATGAATGAACTTGGAGTGGACAAGCAGTGTGTTCACTTTATGGTGATTCTATTATTTTCTGACGCTTCACTGAAGTGGCAAAATCAGCAAATGTGGTACGGGTATACGTCCATTTGACTATTCTTACAATGGGGATACCAGCAAATCTGACGTACTGGCTTATATTTTATTAATGGTGAATCCTAGGCCCATGGCTATTGAAAGTTGGTAAGAAAGCACCTATAGGGTTTCATTTGATGTTGTTCATTTGAACGTGGGTGACATTTAAAGGTCAAACTGATATGTGGCTTATACCCTGATAACAGTGGATCCTATCACTTTTCATTTTAAAACGGTGACGTTTGAAGTGTATATTTCAAATTGGTTCATCCAAGGCCAACTGAGCAAACGACTGCCACAGGTCTTCTGTTATGCAATTGTCTGCAATATCTACAATTGGGCTTTCATTTGGTCAATATTTGTCAATGTTGCTCAACGTATGGGCACATGTTTTTATGGACTTAATTGCTCAGACAGTAGAAATAATATAATACTTATATACTCATGGAAATATTATGTTTATAGATGTTCATGGCGACGCCACATCATGTTATTGTACAATGTTGCTCATGGTGTGGCTACATCATGCGAACATAGATAAATGTTCATGGCATGGGCGCGTCATGTCATGGAGGTAATTGCTCATGACCTGGTCACACTATGTTAACAGACATTTGCTTATCGCCTGTTCATATTATGCTAATGAGGGTAATTGCCGATGGCATGACGTCATCATGCAAAAGAGAAAATTGTTCGTGTCTAGCCCCATCATGTTAATGAAGGTCATTTTGCACGGCATGACTACCTTTACAGAGGGAGAATAAATGTTCATGGCGTGGCAAATGCTAGTTATTTTTGCACATTATAAATGTACATTTTACGGTAAAGTTTACAATGTTATTACCTGAAAGCCCTTTACATGTCCGGTAGACCGATACAATTGACAAAAAATGAGCTAAGGTCCAAGTTTACAACCAATGTTTGACTTAAACTAGTGTTTATATGCCTTGTGAAATGGGCTAAATTCACCCGTTGGGCAGATGCTAATTTGCATAAATACAATAGGATGCCATAAGCAAATTCATGTATGTACTTTAGACAGTTAAGCAGCGATGTTCTGCATGATGTGGAAGCAAGTTGTAAAATTACATGGAAATTACCCCTTTGGAATACTGAATTTGATCATAAAGGTTGGTTGAGCAAATATCTATGATCATTAAGTTTTGTTTAAGAAACGTCTACCTCATTTGCATATCAAATTTGGCCACCATAATTTAAACAGGGACAAAAGGTGGCTGATCTTTACCAGGTAATGAATTAAATCAGCCCTTACTTTATATAAATGAAATAAACATGTATCTTGGTTTGTCGCAAATTTGAGTCACTCCCGCAGATGTCTGTCTCTGTTTCTAAATCAACAGTCATCCTGCCCCAACGTCTTTAATTGGAGTAAATGTTCAGTGGCTGTGCATGGATAACCTTTATTATTTTGTTTATTTTATTGTTTTTCTTTGGGGGGGGGGGGGTATGTAAAATTTGTAAACTATTTCAGAATAAAGGAGTTATGATAAGTCACATTAGAGTCGCTTAGGTAAGGATATTGCCACAATGGGCTATAGAATCGCTGCAAAACGAGTTGAAGGACGAACTGTCTGAATTTATGACGAATGTTGTCTGATGCACCTGTTTTGGTGGCAACAATGACACACTACCGAATGTTGCAGTGTATATCACCAGCTGTAAAAATATTCTTGCACATGAAAAGTTTATTCCTTACTAGGCTATGATATATGACCTCTGGATTTTTGTGCAAGCCGTGGAGGATATATCCAACTAAATTGAATTACAACCATAGTCCCGATTATTGAACTACATTACGCCTTTGAACATAAAAATTTAATTACGTAAGGAAATGAAACCAGGAGTTTGGCACATTTGTAGCGGCCATTATGAAAATTTGCAGATTAAGAAATTCCCACATGGTTGACTTGGCTTGAATTGTTTTACACACTTATGGTGTCCATCTGATGTGTTTGGAGTCAACATTTGTTTGTTTAATTGCAGTCTTGCACCCAATTGTCACTTGGCTAGTTTTGCAGCAAAAGTATATAGACGTTGAAGTGTCATGATCTTTATATAACATAGGTTGAAGTGTAAAACTTACGCAAAAGGTACAAAGTGAACTTTAATACTCATTCTGCAACTATTTGGCATAAGAGACAAGTAGACATCTTTAGTTCACTTTGCACGTGTAACCACTTGACTGTGCTAGTCGTTTTGGGAAATGTAACAACAGAGGGTACTGGTGAAGTGGAACCTCATTCGTATAATCATATAGGAATAAAGAGCTGAATTGCGGGTTTTCATTTGTGATATATTATGTTTTTAAGTTGTAATGTTTAACCCACGTTGAACCCGGTGCTTTAATATTTGCATAGAATCTATGCTATAAAACAGTCTTTCATGAATATTGCTTCAGGAAAGATATTTTCAATTGCTTGGGGGTTCCGAGCTTTTAATTTTTGCACAAACATGAACAAGTATATTCCAGTGAGTCTTATACGTAAATTTGTGCTGAACTTCTATGCAAATTCACTAGCACCTATCTATTGACAGTGTACGTGTTAACCCATTCCATACCAGTCCCTGATTTTTCTGTATATTTACCTAGATTTAAGACGACAATTGCTTATTTAAATTCTTCACAAAACGAGCTTTCGTTTAAGTACCAACATGCCTACAGTCTTCAGTCAGTGGTTCTGGCAAGTCATGCTGCAGGTGCCGCATGGGCAGCTGCAGCATGACTTGGCAGGCAGCGCCAGAACCACTGACCAAGGCCTGTGACTAGAGTATGGAATGCGTTAACAAAGACACTCAGAGACCTGTGGTCCATTTTAATTTCAAGTGTGCTTATCTGAAGTCGGGTTATCTACCTTCTTGTCTGTCAGATTTGGAACTGTTCAAAGAGTGCATATTAATGCCTGTCGTATCGTAGAGTTCCATTATCAATTAGTATATTGTTATCTACCGGCATTATATTGTGTTTAAAGTCGAAAATAAAAATGTAGAAAAACAGATAAATAAACATGTCGCAAACTATCGAAGAAATGTGTCTTTTTTTTCTTTTCTCTTTCGTTTCTTAAATGCAAGCATTGGCGGCTTCTGACGTCGATAGAGTGATCTCAAATCATTATGAGTAACATCAGCTTTGCATTAACACCATAAGTTAGCATTAATGTATATGACAATGTATATAGTGTATATATTAGCCACCATCTTGTTGATGAAATTGTGAAACTCCTTTGATGTACACGGAGAGGAGTTCATATAAGTGCTCTGCACTTTTTCTCCAATCCTTTTTGGCTTCAGTGAAATAAATATGTTTAAACCAACAGCTTTGCAGACGGACATGGTGATGTAAAGTATGAGTAGAATCAACTACATAGATGGAAAAGTATTCATAAACTGAATTCAATCGGATTGATGGGTAGATGAAGCAATCCTAACTATGGAGGAAAAATAATCATAAACAGAGTTCAGTCAGATTGATGGGTAGATGAAGCCATCTTAGCCATAAACATATATATCAGTGCCTTTTGACTTTTCTTATGTTTTATTCACTTCGAGGCTAGTTTGTAAGTTAGCTTTAGATACAGTGCAGTGCGTTTCAATTTAAACTTCGTCATAAATCGTCGTTACTTTTCGAGAAAATACGTTACACTGTTCTCTTAAACTTCTAGGGAAATCGCACGGAAACACTTCTTTGTAGTCCCCTGTTTTCTTTTATCCATGGATCTCTGAATTTTAAGAAACTTAGCAATTCAGGTACTGATGGAATGAATAGACTGGTAATTTGCTACAATAATTCATTCAGTTCGTTCTTACGTTATCCTAAACACTGAAGTGTAGTGCGGGTACAATGTTTGTGTCAAACACCGTAAAATCCTTTTCGGAGGAACAGAGGGCATTAATTTTGCAGTTGTTTTGTGCAGATTGACCAGATCAAACAATGCGCTAATACAACAGGTGCTAAACAGTGATATCTACCAGTGCTAATCATTGTGGCAGACATGGTCTAAAACCTTATACGTGCTGTATGAGTAGTGTTATTTTACCTGCCATGTCTACCTCCAGCTTTTTTTGTTTAGCTACACTGCACAATGTATATTACGTACTTATGCGTTTCATCATTGACTGTATTATTTTTTTTCCAACATGTATTCTATGGACCAGCTTATGGGCGCTGAAATAAAGTTTATCTTATCTTATCTTAATCGCTTAATGCAGATATACCTATTAGATCAAGGCTGATTTCAATGATAATTCATGTTTTCCATATTTTCCAAAACTGTCAGTCAGATTCACTTTAAACTTGTAGGAGTGAATTTGTGTGGATCTCTACTGACTGTCATTAAATTCGTGCCCTATTGATTTCTGTACCTTTATGAGTCCTAACTTGCACAAATTTCATTCTTTGGCGTTTGCTTCCTGTGGAGCGGCAGCCCAGACACATGATGACTGTCTCAGAAAACAACCAGAAAAGTATACTGGGCACCCATTCAATTGGCCCACAGGGTCTGAAAGGCCCTTCAGGGTTTATAAAACCTGAACCTTGATCAAAATTTACAAGTTGTGAAGTGTTATTTTCTTGTACTGCTTTGTGTATCGGTTTTTTATGTGCTGTGTTTTTATAAACGTGGTGGTAGGGACAGGGAAGGCGTGGCCCTGCGTAGTGATTGTAATTTTGGTATGCATATAGGATTGACGTAAAGAATCAAGCTTATACGCATGTACATTTCATGAATATCTACTAATTTTGGACAAATAACAACGCTTCAATGATGTTAGAACTTTTTGTGATTTTTTTCCCAACTTTCCCAAATCTCTGAAAGCACTGAGCTGGCTGGTTGGACATTTAACACAGACACAGCAGTTATGTCTTCGTAATGGTAGGTCCTACACTTATGATTATTATTGAACATCAATGAGAAAGTACTTTTGGGGTTTCTTTGGTGTTTTTCATTTCGACCTAAAGTGAACTTGGAAGGTCAAACTGACGTAATGGCTTATATATTTGTAATGGTTAAACTTGCTACGTTTCATTCAAAATGATGACCCAGAACTCTGGGAGACTTGGACACTGCAAGCAGTTACGATTCTCCAAAAGAATCAGATTGACAGTGCATGTTGGTGACATCGATGTCATATATCCGAGGTCGCAGGACAAGGAAGTGAATTGTACTGTTCTCGTGATGTCGGGAGAATTATTCCGGATACAAAGTGAATGTTTCGCATTGTGAATGTCCTGTATAAGGGCTTCAGAGAGATTTACATGATTAATCGTGACCCAATTTCCAAGTTAGCCTAACTGGAGAATAAAGTGAATTTAGTTTCAACATGACAACTATTTATCCATATGTGCACGTGATGGTTTAAAAGAAAGATGTCCTTACTCTAATTTTGAAGATTACAGGATCAGTAAAGTTTGTGTAACATAGGTCATATGAGCACAGGACCGTCACAGTCGTCTTGTTTTGTAATTTTCAACAGCGTCTCCGGCACCTCTTATTCTTGAAACTTGAGAGAAGTAGTTCCTGTCTTCGTCTGTACCAAGCTTTCCCATTAAGTGGAGGTGCTTCTAATTCTGGACTTTTTTCTTAGGCATGTAATTACGCAAGGATTAGTAAGTGTAGTTCGCAGAATGGGCAGCATGTGGATAACCGTGTAAATAATTTATTAAATAGTTTTCTTTTAGAGCCGATGAGAGCATCACGTGCATTCTGGTTGGATAAGTAGCTTCGATGGATCTCTATCGAATTGTTTAATACGCCACGCTTCCCTGAAGGAATCTGGCAGGACATAGCTAAGCCAGTTGTTTCGAATGAAACGGAAACACGTCCGAGTACCCCAAACTTACGGTAGCTCTTTGTGCTTTATCTATTTGAAAACTTTACGTGTTTTTGTAATTTCCAACATATGGTCCAAAATGTTAAATCTTAAATGTATTTTTCACTGACACCACTTGCTGAATTGCCTCGAAAATGCATGGACAACACTGAATACTCTTATATCTGCAGTTATTTATCAGGTGGCGCCGCTATCGTGTCTCTTCATAATGAGGTTTTGTGTGTTTTTATAAGTGTCGACTTCTTTTTTTTAATTGCCTTATGCATTCTCGTCAAATAAAGCAAGAATATGCCTGCTTCATTCACTGGGAGATGCCACTGTATTTTGTGAGCTAAAACTGTTTTTTTTTTAATAAAGTAATGATCAATATGTGTTAGCGTGGACATTTGACAGATAGGGACAATGGTGCAATTATGGCTCCGTTGTCACCGGGGAACCCTGTCTTTGTGGCGAGTCAAGTAACTTCAGACATGCATAAACATAAAAAAGAGGCGACTTCAGACTCCCCTTTAGAGTCTGAGATAGGGAAGTCAGGAAATAGATGTAGAGAAGTATCGAGGAGGTGACTGAGAAGGTCAAAAAATTGTCGACCTGTTTCTGCTTCTCGCGGCATCTGGCGTTATATTAAAAGATCTCTACTCGTAATAATCACATGTGAGTATAACCTTGTTGAAGGACATAGATTTGAATGTTTAGATTTTTTATCACCAAGGCAATGTTTTCGATGCACTTAGACAATTGCTTAATTATATTGAGAAATCAAATAAGGAAACTGCATCAGCTAAAATAATTTAACAGAAATACTCATGATCACATTGTCTCTCAATATAACGAGTGTACTTCTGGTTGTTTTATTGAAATGAAGTGGAGACAGTTGAGATTGTTGATAGTTTGTATTGAGTTAAAATGTCACAGCAGTTGAAACACAGCTTACGTTCCTCCTGATGGTTCGCCCAGCCCAACTGTAGCAAGATACCGCGGTACACAAGTTGATGTACTGAACTGAGTCACTTCATAGCCTAACCAACGGCACACGAAACAAGCCAGACCGGGACTGACGTATCGCCAGAGTTAATTTAGTTCTCTACTTGTAGTTGTGAACCTTGTTCCAGGAAGATGTTTCGCCAAAAATAAAAGGCAATGGGAAGCTTGCACATTCATAGTTCCATTATTCCCACTAGGGCGGTGCAACCATGCTGGGGAGTTCAGAGGCACATGCACACCCAGCACCACGGTGAAAACCCAGTATGGGCAACCACTAGAGTCATTCATTATGCACTTCTTATCATATATAAGCATTATTTCCCCCTCGTGGGAATAACGCAACTGTGAATATGCAAGCTTCCCAATCGTAAGTAGCTTTTTTTTTTAAATGTCAATTATTTAAGGCTATGGCTAAAATTTCAAATTTTAAATTTCAGTTTTCAATCTGGTTCAAGATTTTGTAGGTTTACGTCAGTCCCTGATTAATATTTTAAGTGGGGAGAGGCAGAGATGAATAAACAAAACATTTGTGTCCTAACAACGTGGCAAATCAAGCAATCAGATTTGATATAAACCGTCAGATATTTTAATTTATACAACTTCCAATTAACACAAAAGTAGGGTGCCTTAAGTACTCAGTGCATGCACATCCCAGTGTAATTTGGTATTGTGAGAGTACACCTATTAGAGACGTGACCATCGGCAGCACAAACACTGTAGCAAGGATTATGAATACCATATTATGCCTTTTGGGTGCCCCTGAGTCTTTAAGCATCCATTCATTTTTGTGTCCCCATGGTGCTGAATAATGTCATTTGAACATTTGGTCAATGCAAAAAAAAAAAAAATCTTTATAATACATGTATTTGCAACACTGGGTTTTCACCGTGGTGCTGGGTGTGCATGTGCCTCTGAACTCCCCAGCACGGTAGCGCGGCCCAGTAGGAATAATGGAACTATGAATGTGCAACCTTCCCATGGCAGGTCACTCGTCATTGTAAGAATAATACATTATTGAATTTGAAAATATATATGAACTGAAATTGAAATGATTAAAAATAGGAAAAGATAAAGGTAAAAATATACAGTAAAGAATTTCAGATCATAATGTCAATATACCCAACCCAACCCAAAATTCAACCTTATTGTTGAGTAGCAGGTGTAGTATTAGCGAAGAGAAGCAACACAAACAAACAAAAAACAAAACAAAATAATGATAATAATAATAAGAAGAAAACAAAACCAAAACCAAAAACAAAACCAACCCCCCCCCCACAAAAAAAAACCAAACAAAACACTCCCCCCCCCAAAAAAAACAGGGTTGGTAATGGTAGGCACTGGAGTTATGGTTACTATTTAACATACATAAGAGAGTACCTTTGGGGTTTCTTTGGGGTTTTTATTACGACATTTAGTGAACTTGGAAGGTCAAACTGACGTAATGGCTTATATATTGGTAATGGTAAAACCCGTTACTATTCATTCAAAATGATGACCCCAGAACTCTGGGAGACTTGGATAGTGCAAGCAGTTACGATTCTCCAAAAGAATCAGATTGACAATGCATGTTGGTGACACCGATGTCATATATCCGAGGTCGCAGGACAAGGAAGTGGATTGTACTGTTCTCTTGATATCGCAAGAATTATTTCGAGTACAAATTGAATGTTGCACATGGTGATTGATTTTTGAGCAGCAGGCGTAGCATTAGGAAAAAAATAAGAAGCCAAAACAAAAATAAACCCAAAAGGACCCCCCTTCCCCAAAAAACAAGCAAACAAAAAGCAAAAACAAAAACAAAACAAAAATAAATAAATAAAAAAAAAAACGAAAAAAGAAAAAAAAAAAAAAAAGAAACGAAAAAAAAAAAAAAACAGAAAAAACAAAAGAAAAAAAGGAAAAACCCAGAAAAAATAACTAGAAAAGAGAGATTTGCTTGAAAGCAAATCTGTGTGTGTGTGTGAAAAATTTGCACAATTATAAAAATGTGCAGTGTTGCAACACTTACAATTTGAGTCCAACATGAAATACTATCTGTAATTTGAGCCCAACATGATCAAAATTGGGTTAAAAGTGGCCGAGTTATGGCTAGATGTGTATTTCAAAGGTCCAAATGACCTTGATCATTGACCTCTAGAAGTCACATGTAAATGATAAAAATGTGCAGTGTTACAGTAGCTACAATTTGTGTCTAACATGATCAAAATTGGATGGAATTGACTGAGTTATGGCTGGATGAATATTTCAAATATACAAATGACCTTGACATTTGAGCTTTAGAGGTCACATGTAAATTACAAAAATGTGCAGTGCTTCAATATCTACAATTTAGGTCTAACATCATCAAAATCGGATGAATACATTGGAAGCCAAGAGCAATTGGATTTTTTTAAATGCCCTAATTTGCATAATTTTCAAAATCTTGACTACTCAGAACGATATGCAAAACTTCACTGCAGGTGCTATAGCCATGCAAAGTTTGAAGTTTCTAGCTTGCACAGTGTCTGAGTTTAAGCAACACAAAAATCTAGCGGAAAGAAAGACAAGAAAGAAAGAAAGAATATTGGGTATAACAATATGTCTGTGTTCACACATGGACATAATAAAAGTTACAATGCGAAAAAAGCACTGGTGAACGGGGTTTGGTTCACAACGCGTCCGAGAAAATGTACATATCAAACACCCCATGTTATGGAACAACAAATGACACTGTCTATATATATAAATATATATATATATATATATATATATATATATATATATATATATATATATATATATATATATATATATATATATATTTATATATATATATATATATATATATATATATATATATATATATATATATATATATATATATATATGTGTGCGACGATAAGATACTGCACATGTATCCATTTTAGCAATTCAATGTGATTGCAACTTGATATTCTATAAACAGTTGCAACTGTTTCACGGCGTCCGTGTGCTTCTGACCCCTCCCCTTACTAGAACAAATTCTCATTCTTTGGTGCTTTTTGTTTAAGAAAAACGCTCAAGACGTCACAAGAAATAAGTAGATAGATAGATAGATAGATAGATAGATAGATAAATAAATAGATAAATACATAAATAAACAAACAAACAAACAAACAAACAAATAAATAAACAAATAAATAAATAAATAAACATAGATAGATATATGGGTAGATTAATAAATCAATTAATCAATCAATCAATCAATCAATCAATCAATCAATGTTCTGCATATTTATTTTGGTTTAATTTTCGCAACATGCAGCTATTGCATTGTTGACAAGGCACCTTTATAAATGAATATTACATTATTAAAACAGACTTATTTTCAATGTCAACACTCAAATTAGGTTACAAATAAATATATCATTATTATTCACATTTCTTAGATTTAAAAGAAAGGCAATGGCAATAAATCCTAAATTTACGGAGCTTTGCACCACAAAGTTTAGGTTATGCCATTACAGTCATTTTTGTTGACATATTTTATTCATCGGTAACAATGAATCGGATAGGAAAGCAAGCAGAAGCTAATGCTAATTCTACATTGATTTATAGTCGATGATCACAGTAATGCTTGACAACATAGGAAAAGCAAATATTGGAAATACAGCAACACTATGACTATGTGATTACGACCACTTTACATGACAAGCTGTCGCGACACCAAATGCATTTGACGACACTTGCATTCATGTATTCGACAAAATAACACATTTTGTTCCATGAAAGAAAAAAAAATCTACAATACAAGAAAGTCAAAATATAATTAGATGTAAAGGAAACGCAGGAAACGCAGGAAACGCAATGCCAAAAATGGCCCTTAAGAATAATCCAATCATTATACAATTGCATAGGGATAATATATATATGTAATACAGTAAACACCCATAATCGCCAGATTTTCTCCAGGTGTAACAAAGATTCGTACCTTAATATGATAGCATCTATGCCCAATACTTTTAATTATATGTGCAAATATAGAAAGATGATACCATGCGAATCACGTCAAGCTGCCAAAACGTAGTATATCGTATTGTTATTTCTTCATACTCTTATAATAATTTCTGGGATATAATATTATGTTCATATATAGCTCATGTGACTCTAACATTGGCTTTCAAGGTCAATATAACGTGAAACATTTGTTTAACTATTAACAGTTAATGGGTTTTTTGTCGTGTGATACATGTTTCCATTTGTCATGGATGAAACAAGATTTTGTTGTGTTTCATAGTTTATTTTCTTTTTAATTTGCCCTGGATTTCCAGGAGGACAACAGAGAAAAAATATCTGTGGCCGTCAAGTTGTATCCAAAATATCTGAAAGGGATCTCATGGCCACGTGGTGCGGCAGGGCGGCTGTTATGGTGCTGTCTATGCTACCAGCTCTTCCCTTGTACCTCAACCAGTGACGGGGGATGTAAATATTCCGAGTATCTCCTGCTAGCGCCAAAGGTCCCACTGGACCTCTACAAACGGCTGGAACACTGGGTATCAGAACAGTGGGTTTACCAACTTGTTGCTTTTCCATGAGATTTCTGAGCTCAGTTTAGTTGCAGAAATGCAGCTGTGCACTGTGCAAGGCAGGACGTAAAGGGCAACCAGTTACGAGGGCTGGGACGGTTAAAATGCACCTGCAGATTCATCACAGATAAGAAATGTACAACAAGGTAGGAATGTAGACAGTACGGAGAAAGACAAATTCATGGTCACTTGTACCACATTGTCTGACCTGTTTTCCCGTGGAATATATATAAATTACAATTATGCAGCTCCTATTAATCTATGTCTGTCGATGAAAAAGCGACCAGGGGTGCAAACGTCATATTGGTTAACAGGGATACCATAGTAGCTTGCTCCGGACAGGCATAATCGAGTCGCTACTTTCGTCTTATTTTGGTCTTCATGAGATGAAACTACAGCACAACTTTTCATGTATACTTTGTATCATCAATGTGATACATAAGTAAGTGGATATATCATTAAGAGGAATTTGACCACAGTTGTGACATTACCCCCCAGGGCTTCTTGCGTCAAATAAACAGTACACACAATCATAAAGTCTAAACATCGTTATCACGAAGACATGTACACCGATATAACTGAATTATTTACATCAAGATTACTATAATACTAACATTGCCATCATTAAAAGTGACGAAACCAGAATTTCAACACAAAAAATTTGAATGCTAATATTTGACTCTGAGCACCATTGATTAAACACGTTTCTCTGCAACTGAAATGCCATCACATTCTGTACTTGCAGTTTATCACACTGTAAGCTGTTTAAACATACAAACTAGTTAACAGTTTTCTTGTTTCTCATTTCATGTACAACATGGTTCTATATCTATCACCCGGGCTATTAAGTTTCTCAGCGTTAAGTGTTGGTACCAAAAATACCTAATTCACACTTGCAATTATTGGAAAGATTAGTAAAAACAGTCGAAAGTAAGCTGTTTGCACAATAAATCACAGTAATTACAATATGCAAACTGAACCTACATTTAATCCCATAAACTTGCTTAAAATTTAATAACCTCTAAGTATCTTGTAATTTAATAACAAGATACTTAGAGGTTATCTTATGCCCAGTTCAGTTTTCTTGCCTGTATAAATCCCCCAAGGCTTTGTATCCTCCCGCGACCCTTCTGGTTTTGGGAGGATACAGGCTGGGGGGGGGGGAAGGATACAGGCTGGGGGGGGGGACGAGGATACAAGCGGGGGGACGAGGATACAGGCTGGAGGGGGGCGAGGATACAGGCTGGGGGGACGAGGATACAGGCTGGAGGGGGGGCGAGGATACAGGCTGAGGGGGGCGAGGATACAGGCTGAGGGGGGCGAGGATACAGGCTGGAGGGGAGCGAGGATACAAGCTGGGGTGACGAGAATACAGGCTGGAGGGGGGGGCGAGGATACAGGCTAGAGGGGGAGGATACAGGCTGGGGGGACGAGGATACAGGCTGGGGGGGACGATGCAAGGAAGAATACTGAATTTGGCATAGGATATACTATAAGTATTTCGTTTTTAGAACTTTGCAAAGATATATTTTATTGATGATTACGAATGTTTTGTAATATTCAAAACTGTTATATTTGTAACAAGGATACTCTTTGGGCTCCTAAATGCGCTACATGATAACGTCGATTCTACCCAATTCGACAAGAAAAATGTTGTTTCTGTATATATCAAACATGAAAGATGTATCATAGAGACTTCAACATTTGCAAAGCAAATAGGAGAATATTCTGTGAACTTTTGTGTATGTCTTATAATGTCGTGAAGTGTAAAAGAAAAGAAAAAACAAAACAAATAAAAACAAAAAAAACAAAACAAAAAACAAAAAACAAAAAAAACCAACCAACAAAAAAAAAAAAAACAAAAAAAAACAAAAAAAAAACAAACAAACCGATTTTCCACCAACGATGAATCATAAGGTTTTTGTAAAAGTAAAATCGTGCTATGAAATGTTGTCAATCTGGTGCCAGGATATGAACGGAGTTACACTTTAACTGTGATAGAATTACGAAATTTCTGTAACTCTGTCATAATTTCTGATAAATATTTGCTCCACAAAATGTCCCCTTTTTCCCCTTGTCCGAAAACTATAAAAAAAACCTCAATGCCGACTTTCTACTCGAGCTTCTTCGTTCCTATTAAATGCCCGTGTTACTTAATGTTGATAAAATTGTATTCATGTCGTTTTGTCCAGAACTACGTCCTGGTAGTCAATACCGTATTCCGTGATCCGAACTCTTCAGAAATCCCTAACCTCATGTTGCAAAGTATTACAAACAGGAGCTTTACAGTGACAAAATTACACGTTAAAAAGCGTTGGGATTCCACCATCTCCTTAGTATAAATATACCGTGACTCTGTAGTGGAATTAACTACCTAAAATGTAAATTAAAAATATTAATTGCGCATTGTGTGAGTTATTGATAAACACATCTTTCATTACCTGAAAATCATACAACTAAACACGCTCACAAATATTTTAAAGAAGTGAAGTTGACAACTTTGCCTTGATTTTGCGTCGGTAAGTAAACCTATATATTTTCTAGTTACCTCACATTCAAAGTTTTCAGTTCCCATACACTCAATTGTTCTGGTTTTTTAGAGCTGTGGCAAAATATGATAAATTTTGCTTATTTTTTATGTGTGAGATAAAGGTTTAAATGTTCAAGAATAAATATTTTCCAAAGTTTATTAAATTGTAAATCAAACCATTCTCATATCAAATACAGTTATTACAGAACATAAAAGTGTTGTAATTCCGTCAGTACTCCATAGCAATATTTAAAAAAGTATCAAGATTGATTTTCAATGTTCCAGATCTCTGTATGTTTTTACAAATTTTGCTGCTTTAAACATGAAAATACAATTTTCCCTGGCAAAAAGGAGGGCCGTTTCAATATCATGGAAGGAAAATTGTACATAATGAGTTCAAACAAGGTATAGTTCACAGATATTCAAAATTAGTTGGACAAAAACTTAATTTTACCCCTTTAAAATTAAAATGTCTGTTCACAGTTCTCAATTAATAGACATGCTTAAGTACGGCGCTTGAGAAATGGGCCTTTCGCTGTTCACAAAAATAAATTATTAGTTCCAACGTTCACGACGAAAAAGACCTTGCCCCCCCCCCATGCCCCATATCAAAGGGACTCTCATATCGCCGTTTAGATGGCTTCCCTTTCATGCGGTGCAAGACCCTGTGATCACCAAGCATGGGGATGTCAGAGGTTACATAGACACCTACTCAGACCTCACACGTCATTGTTGTCACCAACTGCTATATTTTAATGATAGCCTGTCGTCCCTGATCAACGTCACGATAATAAAGAAGCCAAATGCTTCAGTATTTGTACAACCACTCACGTTTCAATGTGCACTTAATATTCCAGTTTATCTGTTACACCTTACAGTTTACAACTTGTAAACATGTGAGCATGCGATCAAAGTGCCATTTTGTACGCTTTTAGGTGTTACCTATTTTCAAGTTTCCAATTCATTATTAAACAAACATCTTGCTCATGCTGCTGAAAGTCATTGTCTTATATTGAAACAAAAATGTGCTTCTAAAATCCCCTGATAGGTAATCGGTCTTGATTCTGATCCTTAAGGTAGGTGTACCATTGTCTTATATTAAAACAAAAGTGTGCTTCTAATATCCCTTGATTAGTAATCGGTCTTGATTCTGGTCTTTAAGGTATGTGTACCAGGGTAGAATACATCTTTTCAAATTAGTCAGGTTTGGAGACAGCAGTGGTTGAACAGTCTGGATCCTTGGTTGCTAATTCCGTGTGTCTTCCTGTTGATTCCCGGTTACAACACCAGGTGGCCATTTGCATCACACTGTCTCTTAATGTTGGACAGAGACATATACATAACACAGGGCGTAAAAAGGACGTCGTGTATCTGGATAATGACTTGGCTTCAGCCAGTACAGGTCCATCCAGGACAGTCTGGTCGTATAGAAAATATGTATTAATTTCAGTCATCATGAAAATCGAAAAATTAATCACGAATTCAAGTGACACAATTACCATTAGCATTATAGAAAAGTTGGCATCAACAGCAGAGTCCTTAAGTTTATCCCAGTGGCAGCGACTAAAAAACGCTAATGCTATGATGGCCATCAACATGGCAATGTTTAACGCCAAATGAAGCACACACGCATACACTTGACGAGTAAGAGAAGGCATTCTGCCCCAGAGAACGTAGCAGGATTCTGTGGTGCCATGCCCGTGGGACAGGATTCCGTCAGGAGCGGCCAGACAGATTGCTAGCATACAAGCGTATACACAAACGATGCACGTACAGCGCAGAGAGACCTGCGGGGTCTCATTCGGCAGTTTCCGTAAACGGTAAATATGGATACACGATATGGCCACTACCATCAGAATTTTACCGTAAGTTCCGAACATAACATCAACGAGGTAAAGTTTACAGAGAACAATGCCGTATCTCCACACTCCTGACAGTAGGTTGTCAATGTTGATAGTTAATGCCAGGAGCGAGACGACATCTACCACTGCAAGACACACCAAACATGTATACACATTGAGGCGACGTAGGGCGGCATCTCGCAGAATGGCCGGCACCAGTATGATGTTAGCCAGCAATCCCAAGCCCATTACCATACAATACGCTATGGCAGTACGAACGTTTGTATCTTTAATGTCGGAGCTGACACTGGAGTCTCCAGGGCCTAGATCAATGAGTAGTTCCACAGGATTAGCCGTTGTGAGGGACCCTTCCATAACAGAAAGCAACGGCCTATTGGCACGAACAATGGCTTCCTCCTTGTGTCTCGTCCACAACTAATACCTGTCCTGGGCAGCTGTCTGCCTGGTGCTTACATATTGGTCACATGTTGCAGCATAATCGCCAAAATGTAGAATAGCCACAAAATGAAGTTGAATATATGTCAAACCGATAGCTCTATGGAAATGGTCTAATAAATCCCTGGAGCTTTAAACTCAGCTCGGTATATCCGCCGTACGCATAGTTTTGTTTGTCTTGACAGACGTTGTGCTCGTTTTTCGTAGCATCATTCCCAGGTTCGGGGACTGTTCATATCATGCATAATTTACAGCCTTTCTTGATGAGTTGCACTGCAAACAGGGAGTGTTGCCCAATTGTACAGATATCTGGTGAGACAACCCCTTACACTGAACATTTGCCATCCAGAGCTGTTGAATTTTCCAAAAATAACGACATCGTCCGAGAAAAGTCAGGTTGACGCAGGGGTATAGTCTGAATGTGTTCAAGTCCTCACGTTAAGGCAAGCCATTCAGCCATTTTGATGCACCAAAAATCAATACTGGATACTTCATTCTCTGCGCACAAGTATGAAAAATGACTTTATCATGTTGCCGTGATATTAACCTTGTCTGGTATGCTTATTGTCGCATGGCGTGCAACTTGTTTGCTTATTTATACATTTGTCCTAGCAGGTACTTAGCCGACATTTAAAGTGCCATGGTTGCCGTGTATGTAATATGCAAATATCAGACTTACTTTCATTTCCCACACGTATGTGTCTGTGTGTGCGTGCGTGCGTGTGCGTGCGTGTGTGTGTGTGTGTTTGTGTGTGTGTGTGTAAAACAGCTTGGCCCCCACCAACTGACCAGGTTTTCCAGTTTATGGCGTCTTGTAAAAGTCTGTACCATATGCACGATACATTTACAAAGCTATTAAATCAACTCATTCAACTTGGAAGATAGGGTCCTGAAATCTGTGGCAAACTTAAGTTTATACAATGAATACAAAACGTTTCCTCCTTACGAAAAAAACTTTTTTTTTAACCAGAAAAGTTAAATAAGCAGTCCGGTAATGTGCCATCATTCCAACTTCAAACATCAGTATCTTGCACAGAGCGAAAAGTGTTAAAATACCCATTTTCACCATTCAGAATGTTCTACAGTTTCCCATAAACATGATGCAGGAATATGTGAAAAGGTAGACGATGAATGGACAATTTACACCAGGAAATGGCAATCACTTCTTAGCCTTTAGAACTGATGTGTAAGCATTGCTTCCTGACAACATTACCACAGTGCCATAGAACAATAGTTTTCCTGTACGCTTTCCATAATATTTAACTTTATTGCAATTTTAACATGGATTTACAGAAAAATAGTGCATTAATCAGCAAGCACTAAGATCGTAGATAACCGAACGTATATTCTCCGAAACTAAATTACATGCACTTTACAACCCTTCAATCATTGGTAAGAATGGAGTTTGAGTCCTGGTAAGCATATAGAAACACGGTTTGCGACGCGCTTTACTTTTCATAGTATTGCAGATAATCGCTGTGACACTGTATTATTGATATGGTTGAGCCATTGCCAATAGTTTTGCGTGACAGTTATTTGTCTCCTTAACAAAATTTAATAGATGTCACAAAACGTATACATTTTTCTGGTTATCGTATATCCTGTATATTAAGGTGTGTGTGTGTGTGTGTGTGTGTGTGTGTGTGTGTGTGTGTGTGTGTAAACGACAAACTGATGTTATGTATAAGTGAAAACACTGATATGCCGGTGCTTTGTGATGCCGCATTTTGGATTATGTTTAGACACTTGCATTCTGAAAATCCAATGAACAGGCATGTCATCTTGATAGACAGGTTTTTTTTATTTCTTTGATTTTATTGCTTTTTAAAAAATTCTGGTGATATATAAGAACCACACATATGGATAATATCAATGCAATGTTTGGTGCATGCGATACCTCAAGATATCAAAATAAATTAAAAATAATATAACTGATTTAAACTTCTTTTTCTTGATGTTCCTTACGCAGGCCCTCAAAGGACAGCTTCAAGATGAAATTAATTATTTATTCATTTGTGCTAAAACACCATTAATTACTTGTTGCAAAAGGAGCACCAATGCCATCCATTACGTAGGCCATGCAATCAGATGTCTTCTGAAGTGCAAGACCTCTCAGATCAAAGGGCATGGAAAATAATCTAAAAGAAAGTGCCAGTCTGCAGTGGCTATCATGTATACGTGCAGCTGTTGAAGGGGCTACGCAAACTACTGATTCTCTACATGTATCGTGTTGAGACCAGTATTTAATTTACCGTTTAAAAATAAAAATGTTCCATGCTTGTATTTGCTATTCGTGCTTATCCATATAGGATTGTCTGTGTCTGTATATGTGTAGAATGTGATGAAAAGAGGTGAAGATTTATATTAAGATGATATATTTGCTCTTTTTTCTTGCTTTGTTATATATTCTGCTTTTGTTTCGTTGCATGAAATGTAATCGGGAAAACTAAAACTGAGAGCCATAAGGTCCACATGCATTCAACAATTTGGTAAGGAAATATTTGGCATGCACTAAAAAAGGAAATATCTGTTCCGAGGTTGTAAAGCTACATTATCATTTCATTTTCGAAACAGCAGTTCCAATCAGTTGCTCTTAATACTCGTAGGAAATCGGAGAGATCAGCAGCATTACATTGCCACGCGACACACTCGAAACAAACGGGTGCTTTTTATTGTAGAGGAGGGTTGTGTATAAATGAACCTGGTCGTTGATTGTGATGCGCGGTAGATGCATAAAATTTAAACCTTTTCTGGTCAGGATGATTGATTTAATATTTGTCCTTTGTGCGGACTAGGCGCATTGTGCCCCACCCAGGCTAAAGTCAAGTCAATTCAAAACACTCTTATTCCACCACGGTGTAGTCTGGTACAGCGTTAAACCTTTTCCCCGCAAGACTCTGCGATGTGAACACACAACCTGTACACACAGACGCACGGTCAAACTAGTACAGCAAACATTAAAGGGTTACAATATATGATGCCCTTAAGAGATAATAATATAACATTCACGCGATGTATAATACAAGTTTATATTGCCATGCTGTTAAATGTGATTCAAATGCCTTCGACTTAAAGATGTTTCAACTGGTGTTTTAGTATGATCGTTCAAATTATTCCAAACCTAGAGATCGTTACGTGCCTGCACAACTGAACATTACAATATCTTTAATGGACTCGCTTGAGTTTTTTCTTTTTTTTTTGGGGGGGGGGGTTATTCTTATTATTGATGGTTGATCTGAACTATTGACGAAAAATTTCGACATTCATTTCATTTTTTTTCTTCTTTTTGGTGGGGGGAGGGGGATTGTTATTATTGATGTTTGATCTGAACTATCGACATTTGCTTGATGTTGAAGAGCTGGTTTGATCTGTTTGATCTGATCAGTCCGTCAGGTAGGCCTAGTCGGGTCTGTTGTAAGACCAAGCGCTGCAGGTAAGTGTGGGATGGTTTATTATTTTATTATTCAATTTTGGTAAGCCTAATCATGAGTGTTAGGTGTAGTTTCATTATATATATGTCATGTGGGCTACGTTTTTAAGTAGGCCTATTAAGAAAGGAACAACTTATTCGCTTTATTCCATAATACATCAGCTCGGGATGTTTGTATTGGAAATGCAAACATGGTGCCGCCAGTTAGCAGAATGACTTGTCCGGGGATTAATGGCACCAAAACAGGTCTTGCCCTGGTTCCCCGCTGATGACCCGAATTTTTAAAGGCTAATGGTGCCTAAAACTTTCTTCTAAATTTCACATTTTATGAATATGATTTGTTCCTTTTATAAATTAATTTGCTATTATGATTTAGAACAATACAGTTTTTCAGTGAATGGTACGGAATAGGACTTTGCTCTTAGAATATCGGACTTGATAGTGTTCAAACGGTACATGGGCTTACAGAATTAGATTTGTTAAGTTTCTCTTTGTATGAAATAGAATTTCGACATTCATTTAATATCAACCCCATTGTACTATGTAGCTCCCGAAATCATGATGTTAAATTTGCATGGTGGCAAGTATGTTCATATTTGCTAGAAAGGAAACAAATGCTGGTAAGAGTCGTAATAATATGTATTGTTTAACGCTCCCGTCGCACCTTATAGTATTTTGTAGGTTATCTCAGACGAGCACCCTTTGTAGAGAAAAACGTTCAAATCGTGTAAACTTATTTTATGTTGAACTTAAATTGTTCCTGTGGTTTCTCAATCAGGTTACATGGAAAAATGGAGTGCGTTCCGAGCACGAATTCGAGGTATTTCTGTTTCATCATGTATAATTGTGTTTCACTGCATCATGTCTAAGTTGTTTCTTACTACATATGTTTCAGTTACGATGCTCCTTTTCTGTGGCTACTAATTGTCCCTAGTTTGTATTCGAATGATAACTGTTAATATTTCCCAATTGTTACCATATTTTTCAAAGAGCCATTATGCTTGTATACCCCCAGAAGTCAACAGTAATTCTACATCATTCACACTGGTGACTGTATGTAGCACTATGTACATGTATAAATGTAGCCCCATATTTTTATTGTGTGCTATCAATGTTCTTGTTGGCATGCACTTGATATGTTCCAGAATTGTTCTATTCTGTATTCGTAACACTTTTTGTATCTATAATTGCATCAAACATTTGATTATATGTCAAGCTATGTGTCATTTTCATTCACTGTTTTGTATTATGTTATTGAACATGTCTCTCTTCTGTGTCCATCTGTTGGAGCTATAGACCTGACTATACTTTCAGTATTGTTTATATTGGTTACTGTGTTTACAGATTATTCTCTAGGACACATACTTTCCATCGGTATCTGATTATGCAGGTTTAATATTCTATTACATGTACTTTATAAAATTACTAAGAGCTTCAGCTATGCTTTTGTTCATCAATTCGAACCATTGTACAGTACTTGTATTTTTTGTCTGTGAAATTAGACGGCAAGTTATTGCTCATTTAACATGACATCAATCATCTTGTGTTTGTTACTCTTTAAGTACAGGTTCATCATATAAAAAGTCCTGATTAGCATACGAGTTGTAATAATATTTATTTACTTTTTACCAATCTTTATGATAAGTAAGCTGCACCAGTGGTCCACAACAGTAACCAAAATATCCTTTGTCACTTCATCTATTGCCGAATATCCATTGCAGGTGTATGACAATTTTGTATTATTGATTTCTATTATACTCTTTGCAGAACTATTTTCTTGTTATTATTTGATACACTTTATTGTTATGTCAACACGTTATTGGTAATATTAACCTTCAAATCCTTACCGCCGTCAGATACATTGTACTTGTCCATTCATTTTGTTTGTGTGCAGCCATCCCGGACCACATTTCAATTATTTACAACCCACTCTCTCCCTTATTTTTGTTTGGATACTTATTTGTTTATATATTGTATTTGCACGCCTTTATAATCGCTGCTCATTCATGCAGACTTAGAGAGCGATTGATCGATGTCCACTTATCTCACTGTCTGGGTAATAAGCACGTGATCCGTTTCAGTGAGTACATGCACATACTGTGGGTTCTACCAATGCTTTTACTTTTATCTAGGGACATTCATGTTAACCCGGTACCCATCGGTGACTTTTGTGACATCTCACATTGTTATCTTAATGTGTGTAGGCTATCTAAAGACAAATTGAGACGTATTAAAAGTGGCATAGTCCCCGATTTTGACATTATTACCTTTTCGGAGAGATTTCTTTCTACCTCTACATCTAAAGACGAATTTAATTTACCTGGCCATCACAACATTATACGAAAGGATCGTCCTAGTACCGTCGGGGGGTGGGGGTGGGGGGTGGAGTAGCGCTACGCGCATCTTTATCATTAGCAATTTACCTCCGTATTGACTAAGGGGTTCCCGATATCGAATTACCGTGCACCGAGATAAGCCTCCAGAACAATAAATTCTTACTTGCGGTTATTCTTACTTGGGGATGCCTACAGACCCTACAGGTTGCCTTTGATGAATTTAGAAATACCCTTGATCAAATAAATTGGCGTGATTGTTTCAAATGTGCTGATATCGATGGTTGTTGTAAAAGTTGGATCAAGTCGTTTTTTAAAGCTGCAAACCACACTTTTCCTAACAAACCAATAACAGTTGTCCCTCTGATCTCCCCTGCTACAGTTCTGCACTCCGCTGCGAGAACCCGAAAGTCGTTCGAGCATATGATATAGCAACAGAAAGGAAACATGTCTCACATGCATGGAGTACTTGCAATAGAAATCGCAATCAGTAGCAGGAACAGTTAAAAATTATTTAAGAATACTATAATGAAATTATAATGGCAAGCTTAGTTCTTTTCTTAAAGGGAACATAAAAAAACTTTGGTGGCGAACCGTAAAACATTTCATGAATTGCATTCAATCTCCGGCCATCCATTCCTCACTACGTGAACATCGCCATGATACTGAAAGTCTATCCAAAGCTGCAATATTTAGTCAATTTTTCCTGAGTCAGAGTGATCTTGACACGTCTAGGACCCCTGTACTCCCTACCAAAGATCTGCCAACTAATATTCTGGAGTCCATTCAAATCAACCAAAACAAAATTCTTGATATTTTAAAAAGTTTAGATGTCACAAAGGCCACCGGTCCGGACAAAATGAGCGTTGGTCTCTTAAAAGAAGAAGCGCCATCTATTTGCGTATCACTAACTAAATTAAACCTAAGATACATTCCGCTTGCTATATTGCGAAATAGGTCAAGGTCATCCATATAATGCAATTTCAAAGGTTATCTTTTGAGAAAGATTAATTAATGGAGGGCTCTGGCGTTCAAGGTCGAACGTTGTCATTTATGTCGCGCCTTATCCAAATGCAGTAATTTGATAAAAGAAAGAGCTTGAGTGGCCAGGACAGGAAATGACGCAATTTTTGCCGACCACCGACGTGCTTGTAAATTGCTCCAAAGATTTAAGCTTGGAATATCTAACGATTGTCTTCACAAAGATTTCGTAAACTTAGATGACCGCAATAGTTGGCTAAATGGGCGCGAAACCTAAGAACCATCCCGACCAGGTTTCGTTATGTCCAGACTTGCCGCCCATAATCAGACCTTTGAAAAAAGACCTGTTAGACCAGAGGAGAAAATTGCCTGCCGAATTAAAGCTGAAGTCGGGCATCAAGTATATTAAAGTGTGACCTTACATACATTTGAATGTGCAAGGACAGAATCCTCTATACCCAAATGCAAGGAAAGACGATATCGTGGCCAAGTACCTGGCAAACGACCTAAAGTTGTCCTTTATGTTTGAATAACTCTATGCATGGACGTATTAGAAGAGACCATGCTTTACGTTGAATTATGTGACAGTAAAGCTAGGAAATATCTCATCAATCTTGAATGTTTCAGGTTAACACCTCTATGATTGTTATGTGGAACATACGTGTTTATTATTCATATGAAGACCAAACGAGCTCTTCAATTGTAATTTTTTTTTTTATATTGTCTACTTTTGATTTCGGAGCATAATATACATGTACAGGAGCTGCATGATACTTAACTCTTGTACACGGTGTAGTTTACCATCGTCCATATATTAATCGTGGCAGTTTACATTTCAGTTTTGAATCTGATACACATTCGATATCACTTTTCACTTCCGTCCAATGAAATGAAATGTATTCCATATGTCCTTTTTAAAATGCGTATTTGGCCATTTGTCCAGCGATATAGTGATATGCATATGATCCTTCATGCGATATCTAATTGAGACTTGTTGCATTATGTAGCTGTATGTTTTTGTTCTGGCCAAGATACATATGCCCTACATTTTATTATCACATTCATGTTATGTCCCCATCGCATTAATTTTTTCAACATTCACATATCATAATTTATTGTCCGTGGTAAATGCAACTCTTTTGTAATCAGGTTTGTTCTGACTCACGACTTCAGTGGCTCACCAGTACATAATCTGAGGCTGAAGTAAATTGTATTACATGCACGTTTGTTTACCAGATGCGCGTGATTGAGTGCTTTTGTTTATATCAAATGATAAATCAAACTGATTTACATGTACATGCACATGCACATGCACACGCGTATGTACATGGAATAAACTATACATGAATTGGGCGATTTCGGACTTGAGGTACCTTTATTATAATTATACTACTTTGGGTACTGTCAATTTTGGTCGGTCACATCTCATCTTTGAAATAATTCACTTCCATTATATTTGATGCAATGCATGCAGTTGCATGCTACTTGCTTGTTTGAAGAATTATCTTCTTATATAATCAAACAAATTTATATGTACGTAATAGAACTGGTGAAATTCCAACAAACTATTATTTGATTTGTTTGACCTTGGATGAAGTTGCTGAAAGATTTTTTTTTGGAGAAGGCTGTTATTTTCAGCTATTGAAATTTAAATTGCTGAGGTTATATGATTTGATCTGCTTTTGGTCCATTATATTAGTATTGCGCCGCATGCCAATTCTTGGTCAATCTGATATTTACTATGAAATACCCGGTGTGGACCTACAGCTGATGTCGTAATAGGAATGTTCTCAGTCTCTTATATACCTTTAGTTTTTGCATCATAGATTTCTCCCATCTAACTGGGATGTACTTTTACTGCAGTTATGCTTCACATGGTTTTTTATGTAATATTTTTTGACGTTTCACTCATGTACAGATCTACATGTTTTCCTTGATGTAAGTTTCTGCACACTCACAATGTTTCTTACTCACATGCAATTTGTATTTATTTACTTGCTTTAGCTCAATGATTTGGATTTGCCCTTTTATTTCCAATATAGCTACAGATGGTGCATTATCGTCAACATTCTATATTTCCGCAATTATGAGTACAAATGTTTTGGTTAGAAATGTCTTAAAAGTTTTGGTGGCGTTGCAAAAAACAACCTTAATGAAATATTACACAATATTGATGATTCAGAGAATGCGATATTTGTTGCATCTGAATCCCCTTATATAGATACCAGTTCCTAAAGTAACTTTCTGAAACCCTTTTCTCAAAAATTTTCCTTCCTGGGCCTAAACATTTAATCTTTGAACGTGAAATTCGATAAAATGAAGGTTTTACTAAATGAGCTATCTGACAATAATTTTGAATGTTTATGCCATCTGTCTCCAGGAAACTTGAGTTGGCGCTGACGATTGTGATGTGGCACTTTTCAATCTTGATAATTATACTTTTATTTTTCTACCTGCAACCTGCAGTTCTCATGGAGATTGTCTAATCAATTTTCACAGGAGTTTTCGGAACAATGTTCGAAAATTTATACACACCAAATAGACTATGGGAAAGTCAGTTCATAGATATAACAGGCAATGGCTTAAAACACAAAGTAACTTTGTGCAATATATATAGACCCCCTAGGGAACGAAATGAGGATATCGATTCATTTATTACTGATCTTGCACCTTTACTTGTAGCTTTATCCAATGAACGCTCTGATAAACTGATTTTGGGTGATTTTAATTTGGACATGTTGAAAACAAACGTGAGAGAAAAATATTCTGATTTTCTTGACTTAATGCTAAACAATGATCTTTTGCCGAAAATCACCCAACCAACTTGTTTCGCTGAGAAACGTGCCACCATCATTGATAACACATTTCGTAATCTGTGCCATAGCACGACGTCCTGCCGATTTGGTATCATCTTGGCGCACTTGTCTGATCATCTGTCCTATTTTACTTGTTTAAATAAAAAAATAAACCCTAAAAGTCCCCCTAAACTCATAAAAATTCAAACCAAAGTCGAATCCACAAGGAATTTCTATCAAGAACTAGATCGAGTCAATATAATGTCTACCTTTGATCACGATCCAACCTCCGACCCAAATCACAATTATAATAGGTTGGTTAGTATTATCCAACAGGTCAAGGATAAATATTTGCCCACTAAAACCGTAAAATTTAACAAATACAAACATAAATTCTCACCCTGGATAACAAGTGGTATTTTGCGATCGATATAATAAAAAGATAATCTCTACTGGGAATTAAAATGTACAAATCCTGAGTCCTGTCAATATCAGGTAATCAAGCATAACCTGAACACCTACAATTATATTCTAGATAAAACTATCCGTCAACGAAAGCAAGTTTACTACCACCACCAGTTTAACGAACTTAAAACCGATACTAGAAAGACACGGGACACAATCAGGCTAATACTTAACATTAATAAAACTAAAAAGGGTTTCCACTTGTTTTTCAAAGTGGACGGGACGAACATATCTTGTAAAAGTGAAATTGTGAATCGATTGAATGAGTTCTTTGCTGAAATTGGCTCCAAATTAGCTTTTAATTTAAACACAACAAATGTTCCTAATTTTGTATCTTATCTTACTGACCAATTTGACATCACATTCTCTTTTCCCCAAGTATCTGCAACTGATATTAAAACGATCTTTGAGAAGTTCAAGCCCAAAACAAGCACAGGTCATGTTTTTTTTTCTCTATGAAACTTCTCAATGGCGCCAGCTCAACTTTAGCCGAGCCATTGGCATTGATTATAAACCAGTCGTTATTCACTGGCATCTTTGATGATAATTTGAAACTGGGTTAGGTATTACGCATACACAAAAAGGGGGGACGACACCACATTCGATAAATACAGGCCAATATCGCTTCTTCCCGCTTTATCTAAAGTCTTTGGGAAAGTTGTGTATCGCCAATTATACGATTTTTTTTCAAATAATTTATTTTATGGAAGTCCGTATGGTTTCAAATAGCTACATACTACAGAGACTGCTGCATTCGAATTCATAGATAGACTCTACCAATTTCTTGACTCTGGAGAAATACCTATCAGCATTTATCTTGATCTATCAAAAGCGTTTGGCACTTTGGATCATGATACACTTCTCTATAAATTAAAGTACTATGGTACTCGAGACACTGCAATACAGTGGTTTAATAGCTAACTGTCCAATAGATCTCAGTTTGTGGGAATTAACGTCGTGCATTCGGAATATTTACCCATCTTAACGGGTATACAACAAGAATCAATTTTAGGTCCCCTTCTCTTCATTATATACATCAATGATATTCACTTGTCCTTTAAAAATTTAGATGCAATACTATACGCACGACGCTGGTCAATTCTCTGTTCTTTTTCAATTACAATGGTGGTACTGTTGAGGAAAACCTTTCTCGTGACGTACATCTCAAATAAACAAAAGTACATAGCTGGCTTGTGGCCAATTAATTGTCTCTGAACATCTCTAAAACTAGATTTATGGTTTTCCACTTTCCTCACCGTAGACAAGATCTTAACATCGATGTCAAAATAGACGGCATCGCCATTGAAAGAACTACTGAATGCGACTTTCTGGGATTACTTAGTCATGAAACGCTAGCTGGACTGCTCACATTAATAAAATAGCTAACAAACTTTCTCGAATCATAGGTACTCTAAAAAGGCTTCAAATTTTTTTGCCCATGCAAGGACTTTTACGTATCTATAATTCATAATTTTTACCACATCTTAATTATGCTATTCTTGCGTGGGGTCATAATTGTGATCGTGTTGTCAAGTTACAAAGTTACAGCCTATTACGCACATACTGAACCAATTTTCAACGACTAAAATTACTGAAAACTCAAGATTTATTATATTTGAAGGCCCTAAAACATTATTATAGATACAACCTTAACCAGCTACCGCGTTATTTTGAAAATATGTTCACTCAGCTACCAATCACACACATACATGATACTAGATACAGACATGTCCCGCGTTACTCTCTCCCTCTAGAAATGGCACTAAAAATAGTATTTGCTATTTCATCCTATCCACATTCAATGCATCGCCTCAAAATATCAAGGAAAAATCGATACTCATTCATATTCCAGCTTTTCTAAATATATCAAAACCCATTTGTTAGCTCAATATTCTGAAGTATGTACCATTGCTAATTGCTTTGTTTGTAGCAACTGATTATTTTATTTTTGTTCTCTGCTTACTTCTTTCAGTAGATGTACTTTCTTTTTTATTCAATTTCATTACATCTCATGTGATCTCTTTGTATCTTAGGTAAGTATAGGTGCTTGTTCTTATAACAGATAAATTCATTTTAGGTGGCCCCCATGATAGCGGATTGGAATCCTTAACAAACTATCTTGTTTGTATTTAATAATAATATTATATATACATACATATATATATATATATATATATATATATATATATATATATATATATATATATATATGTATATATATGTATATATATATATATATATATATATATATATATATATATATATATATATATATGTATATATATGTATATATATATATATATATATATATATATATATATATATATATATATATATATATGTGTGTATATACTTGTCCCATTACATTGTATACTCACTGAAATGTATTGACGAGCGCACATTTAGTCAAATAAACTTATCTGAGTCTGAGTCTGACTCTTGTAAGTTTTTTTTTTTACATTATTTCTTGACTTAAATAAGCTAATTGCTGTTTATTATAGTCTGCTTGGTATTTGCAGCTTGAGCGTATTGTTTGTAAAGACTTTTGCATTAGTTAAAAGTAAAATGAAATTGAAAAAAAACAACAACATGGGAATACGTTAAATTAAATGGCTTTTGTTCATAGGTTTTACCGTATCGTACGTGAGAACAAATAAGACACTGTACTTGTGCATGTTCAGAAACACGTTGGTGACCAAACAGAACATTCAAAAGATTAACCCTATCCTGAAGGAATTGACCTTCTGTCGTTGTCATTCATCCTTTCATATTTTAGCACCAAAGATCCAATATATTGTAAGATACAATTTTGTCACATTGAATATCATTATCGTATTATACCACAAAATGTCAAATTTTATATTTTCAACACATTTTGGTTTGCTTTTTTTGCGTAACACTGCCCGTGGCGCTACTTAATTTGTGTGTTTTTGTGTTATCAATATTAGCTTCAAGTGTCTTGATGTTCCGGCAAATTCGCTTCGACAGAACAGCATTCCTAAAAATACACTTTGTCTATAACGCAATATAGGTGGTTGAACCAATATTTAACTCCCCTTAAATATTAATGGCCTTCTTAAATCCGGAAAGTTATGTGCAAACCGTGGGCTGTGCCGCTTTCGCAACCAAAAGTTTAGGTATGGACGGAAGGACAGACGGAAAAAAAGGCGGACAGACGAGCATGAATGAAGCTGTAAGCTGTGCGATCTGTGATGACCAGAGCCACTGAAAATTGCTTGAGTTGAACCCGTTTTAAAGACAAATGATGTACAGTACAAGCACAATATCATATGTTGATGACTTATTGCACAACAGAGGTAGGTTAAAGACAGGGCTGCGGATTGGGTAAAGTATCTCTCGGGATCCACATCCCTGAAAATGAGCGTACGATGAATATTGTTATACGAATCATACCTACTTTTCAAAGCGCTCCCCAGAAGGCGCTCCCTAGAAGGCGCTTCAGAAATGACGATTGCAAAGCGGCTGACGAAAGCCACTTCACAATGAGCCTTGTTTTTGGTGCATCAAGCTGTTCATACTTGTCCAGTCAAAAGTTTCATATTGAGGCAATATGTGAACTAAAAATAAACGTGCATTTGCATTTCTTGTAATTAGGTAGCACGACGTAACGCACTTTAACGATACTATACCCTGATTGACTGTATCGTCCTTGTCACCATGGTCATTATAGTGGATATCGCGCTATCGAAGAGCCACTCACACACATCCATATACACACATAAATACACACACAAATTGTCACCTTTGCGGGTTTAGATTTGTTACCATTGGAAAGATGTAATGTTGGGACATTTTAAAATGTTCATACCTCATCAAAGGAGACTATTTGCCTCACTCCCAATGCAGAAGAACTGGTATAATGAAAAGTTGACATAAGTACAGGAACATATACCGATGCCATTATTTAATCCTTGCATGAAAGCTCCTTTGCCAGACACATGCTAAAAGCTACAGTTTTAGTATGGCTCTTATAAATAATCAGGACCATGTGCAACATAAAGATCATGGTTTAAATGGTTCGTAAGGGTCCAACCGAAAAGCTAAATCCAATTTGCGATCCTGTTACTTTGGGCAGTGACGTCAAGGCCAGCCACAGCCTGTGTCTCTCTGGCCTTCATGTGCGAGATCAAAGTCCAAACTCAGATTTTTCTCATGGTATCAAGTAAACTATATTATTCATATAAGGTATCATGTGACCTTGGAAATCGGGCTAAGGTCACTCATATCCTGTCTAAGTCTGGCTCTCACAAGGGACCACAACCATGCTTGACATCAAGCACAAACACTTTGCTTTTTAAGTCATCAAGTGGACCTTACATTTAAAAAAGAAAGAGCTCATGCCTTGGAATTAACATCAAGGTAAGGACGTTCATGCACTGCCTTAATCTGGCCCACATAAAGGACACCAGCACGTGCAACAACAATATCTTAGCTCAAATAGCTCAAAAACTAAATTAATAGCGCGAGTATTAATAATGATACTACTACTATTACTACCACTGCTGCTAATTTCTTCAGAGCAACATTGCTCCTCCCCCTCCGTCCATGCATTCTCCTGGCAGACTAATTCCCTTTCTTGCCAATAGTGGAAGTAACTATATTACAGCAATATTTCTTTGCTGGCAAGAGGTCAAACACCATGTCAGTTTCCAGGCTATGTGCTGTTGTTAGGAATTACCATTGGCATCAAACATGCAAATAATATAGGCGTTTGGGACTTGGTTCAGAGGTGACGACATATTAGGTTTAACAAGAAAAAGAAAAAACAGAACAAAACAAAAACAAAACAAAAACAAAAGCAAAAGCAAATACAAAACAAAAACAAAACAAAAAAAAAAACAAAATAAAAACAAAACAAAAACAGAATTAAAACAAAAACAAAATCCAAAAAACCCCAAAAACCACCCCCCCCAAAAAAGCAACCCCCCCTCCAAAAAAAACAATACCTGCTCCAAGTGCCATTATGCCCTGCGTTTTGTGAAAAGAAATAAAGCGATGTGTAGTTCACATAAGTTCAGAATCGGTCGTAAATAAGAAAACTAGGGATTTGTGGTCTGAGGTGAAGAACATTAAAACCGCGAGTAGCAACAGACCAAATAGCATTGATAGAATGTCAGAGTCGCACGACATAGGAGAACTGTTTTGCCGAGAAATAAGCTAAATTGTGCAGTTCTGTTCCATATGATGTGGGAGAAATTAACATGTGAAAATTGTCTTGACCAGGCTGTAGTATCTTGTGAGTCATGCAGGGAAAATGTATACCAATGAATAAGATAAAGATTGGCATCAGAAACTTGGAAAAAGGGTTTGCATGTTGGTAATTAATGGCAATAATAGATTACATGAGGGTATGTCTCTTCTGTTTTCAACAATGGATGTCTCTTCTGTTTTTAACGACGGTTGTACATGTCGTTGCCCCTGAGGGACTCAATCAAATCATGTCGCATCCAGTTCCCAGAGAAAAGAGTCAATAAGTGATTCTGACAAATATCGCGTCAACGCACTAGGTATTATTTTGGGAAAATTATACGACTGTATCATCATGGCTGACAAATGGATATAGAACTGTTACGCACATCAGAGCTGTAGTTCAGGTTTCAATTGCAATGTTTCAACAACCTAATATACATTCTTCCTATCTACATGTGTCAACTATTACATGACTGTCTAAATGATGACGATGTAAATATAACATTTCTTGATGCCACTAAAGCATTTGATGGGGTGGAGTATATTGTTCCAATTACAAGAAAAAAGTATATCTTCTGCCACTATAAAATGACTCCTCAATATGTATATGAGACAAATTATTAATGTCGCATGGGAACCAACAGTTGCTTCTTATGGGTGACTGCTTGTCTCAAGTCAGGAGTGAAATTTATTTTTTTTCACATTGGTATTGGAAGATAAATGTTGATGCTTTGGCAAATCTGGAATCTCTTTGCTTTCATTGTTGGGTTTGGAATTTATGATTATGGATCATGCTTTCCTGTACTATTTTGTAAATATTTCATTGGCTATGTTGTGCCGTGGGCCGTGTTTTCTCTCTGACTCATAGCTATAGATAGTAGAGGTAGAGTGTGTTTATAATGTTCCAAATTCATAAATATCACAAAAACGATGTAGGCCTACTTTGCTCTTTTGCTGTAAACTTAGCTGACTGACAAGTCTGGAGAACTAAAAACATACCATGTCTCTTTTTATTTTTGGCAGACATAATAAAATTTGTGTTTTGAGTGGCTAGGCCGATACATTTTGGAAACACTAGTTTCTCAAAATCTATTAAAGCTAATAGAGCATTTGTTTTCTGTTTGTTGGTATAATAAATAATACTTAATATCCTAGTTAGGTTTTCTCCGATATATCTATCATCTAAAAATTTTGGACATAGATGAAAATGTTGGCACTTATGGACGGCTCATTAATCTGGAATGTGTCCCCTAATTATGATAGACGGTTGATTGCCATGAATCAAAGGGCCTTGTGTCACGTGATTGCACCAACTGCTTCGTCTGCTTTCCGCAAAAGAGGAAAATAGCAACGACTTGTGAGGGCAAAGCGTCTGACAAGACCGCATGCCGAGGATATTAAGAGTTCACGTATTGAAAACAGAGTGGTATGAAGGTCCAGATAATTGTGTTCATTTGTTGAAGCCTTATGGTATCGCCTGAATTTAAGGCTGCTTGCAAAACAATGCTTCCTGGATTTAAATCAAATTTTATTCTTGGATATTCTAAAATGGCCACTGTGCAGGCCGTTGTGAAGCTGGATTTTTGTACTGTACAGTTCGTTGCAAGTCATTAAACAGCTATACGTTGTGCCGTTTTCAATGAATATTGTTACTCTCTGTTGTAAATAACATACATTTGCCGTCACTTTAACCTTTGTTCTGGTTAATGAAACAAGAGCAAGAGGTTTATTTTCAGCCTATTGTCGGAACTTTTTAAAATTCCTTAGTTCTAAGTATGTTATTCCCATATATTCTACATTTGTGGCATCACAAAAAAAAGACAAAAAACAACTTTTCTAATCAGCTGAAGTAACGAAGCACTTTGTGCACAGTTTTACACATGATACCAGTGAATAGATTTTGAAATTCTCCAATTATTGAGGCGACTCTCGAATGATATGGTTGAGAGGACCATTGCGCACAAAACGTAAAGGTCGTCTCATCATGGATAAAAGTGGGCATTTTGGACTTCACAAAGGTAGAAAAAAGGCAAAGCTGTGAAACCAGTGCGTTTTGCGTGAAAAAATCATTCCCCAGCTAAATTCTGCAAAATATTACCAAGAACTGTCACTAATTGTTACTTTTTAAGAGAAAAAAAGTTTCCCCATTACGAGCAACCAACTTTCAGTTTGGTAGCGAAGCCATTAACATAATGTACATTTCCATGTCAAGTTAGTCAAGTGAGGAATTCTGCCAGCGTTATACAGGGGGCGTATCCGCCCCTTCATACCATGAGGTATAGGCCACAAAATATGGCAACCACTGTTAAGTTTCATGTTAAAGCCCCCATTTACAAAAATAATCTAAACAAACGTATCGCACAATAACCGTTTTTTTTTTTTCGGCCAAATAAAAATATGTCTTATATTGTGCAATATTTTGCATATAAAATCCAGAATGATTGGTTGGCCGAATAGTAATTATAAAAATGTAACCAATGCCTGTGGCTTTGAAACCCATCTTGGGTTTCCTCCTATTTCTTCAACTTTATTTTTGTTTCAGTACTTTCTAATATTATTCGCCTAACATCTTATGTGTGTTTGGGACTTACATCTTATAATGTTTAATGTTTGCTTCTGCTTTTCTTTTTTTTTTTCCTGGGATTTTTAAGTTAAATGAATCATTAACGAAATATTTTAGTTGGTCTCTATGTTTCTTTCGTCTCTCCTTTCTTTGATTTGATGATTTTTTATGAGAGTAAGAGGTTCCACTATGCCTATAATGTGACAGAAATGCTCTTGGAAGGCTGAGGGCTGGGCTGGGGTTGCTATTGTAAATAGGTCATTCCTTCTTTCTTTCTTTCTTTTTTCATTCTGTCTTTCTCTCGTTTTGATTTGATGATTTTGATTTGGTATGGTCTTGGTGATTCTGGATTGGTTTGATTTGTTAACCATTTATTTTCAACTATTTGTATTGGCGCTCATTGAGTTTTGTGTCAGGGGAATGCATGCAGTTTCTTCTATGGCCCTTCACTCTCTGTCATCGTCAGCATCACTACCACAATTTTTGCTCTTGTCACAGCTGTTTCCATCCAGTCTTATAATGAATGGATCCACTGTGGCCCTTATGACTCCCGATGTCACCATTAAGTCTTTGTCGATGCGGATCACCTAATCCAGGGCTTTGGCTAATGTGTCTGCGTTCACTTTAGAGAAGCCATTCATCGTCACTTGCTCGAGATTTTTTAGTGTAAAGGTATTCTCAAAGGCTACTGATCCTCATTTCCATCGGGTTCAGCTCGCAGTTAGGTGAAGGAAGTCTTATAATACTGTGGCCATGAAGCGCTACAGTGACATTAGTGTTGTAGACAGGTTCAGGCTTATGGGACCTGACCAGCTTGTACATTTAAGGCTTGGTAAACACAGGGGGCATTTGCATGTTTTGGTCTTGCAACCACTGCACCATGTCTCTTTTACGGCTGTTTGATGATGGGGATGTAGTCTCTGCAGCCAAGACATTGTGGTAAATTGCATTATCCATCACTTGGACTGAAAGCTCTATCAGAGTTGGTATCAATGTGTTCTTAAACCAGTTGATGGAAGTTGTGTTGTCCATCTCCCCATTAAAATCTCCTTCTGCTTTCCTTTCCTGGAAAACAATCTCACAATCCTGAAACAACTCATACTTGGCACACCCAGCAAGCAACGCCATTATGTTCTGGCCTCTGTTAGCTGTTACGTTGTGAAGTAGACGTGCCACGTCGGTCATATGATGGTGGTTATCAGTCTCTTTGCCAGAAAGCTGGTCTGTCTATCTGTAGGCCGCTGTGTGGTGCTGGTTCATGCACGTTTCGTCCAGGTATATGACAGGTTAGTTGTCCTCCGGGACTCACAGACCTTACTGATATAGTCCTTTGTTCTTGCAACCATACTGGCATCATCATAAATTATTTTCTGAATGTTATTGGTGCTTTTTTGTGTAAAACCAAGTTCGCTCCGTACACGGGTGAATGTTGCTTTTGATAGGAACACTTCACTTTCTTCTTTAAGCGATATTTTCAATCTGTGGAGGGTTGCCAGGTCTTGAGCCTTATAAAATCATGCATCCTTCCCTTAATTGTATTTGTTTTTTTTTTGCCCAGAACCACTTCCTAGTAGTCATTACCCTATTCCGCAGTCCGAACTCTTTACTCTCCATAAGCTAGCCTGTCCTTGTCTAACCTATATACATATGGAATTACTATTTTCCATATTGAACACGCTCCTCTGTAAAATTTTGACCTAGGCTGTATTAGCCCAAATAAATTAAAGGGTCTTCTGAGGGAAAACTACTCAACATGTTTCGGAGCCTTTTACCAGTACATTTTTCTCTGAATAGCGGCTCCTTGTCAGAGCTAAATGTTCAGCTAAGACAACCCACATAATAAAGAATAAATATGAACGTGACAAATGATGAATTAGCTAAATAAGTGAAATTTTGCCTACAAATGTAGAGCTTCATTGTGAAAGAAGATTACCTGTCAAACAAACCATAATTACTAAATTTGTATAGTACAGGTTCAGATAAGAGCAATTTGACTGACCCCTGAACCAATATGATATATGTAATGACTGCCACGGTGGAATAGTCATAAGAATCAGATTTTTATGCCTTTGTTCCCCGTCTTGGAAGAATCAGGGCTTCTGTCAGTTTTGCTTAGAACTCTGCAGATGCTGGGATTACAGAGGTTGAGAGAAGCAACAACTCTGCCCAGCACCTTGCTGGCAACCATCTTGGTTTCGCTCTTTTCAATCGGTCTAGAAAACACGAATAATCTGAGATGATACACTGCTTGGTATTGTAGGATAGGATTCTGTCACTGGGCATGCTGGATACTGTCAATTCGGGCTGTCTTGGAATGAACATACCCGGCACCCTTTTGTGCAATTCCTAATGTGTGAGGCTGTTTTATGCGGCTCAAATTCATTACAGAAATTTTTTTCATGATTGTCATCAAGACGCAGTAAACTGTAAGATTTCCAGCTTTAACCAATTTTGGAGCTCTCACCCCTTGAAGTTGTTATTTTTAGATACCATGGAACTACCAAGCCATATTTTAACCCTGGTGGCTTATATAATTTTTTAAATCCCCTGTGGAATGTGAAGCTTTCCTTTCTTAATCCACTGTGAAAAGTGTGGCGAAACAGCCATCTCTTGTAGTTTCAGTATTCACCAAAACGCCGGCATGAATGTAGAGGCAGTTGTCTCAATGGAGTGACTGCCAAGAGCACAGCAACAAGAGTATTTTAGTGCTTAATTGACAAGTGGAAAGTGCATTTTATTCGAATCCACATAAACTTCAATACAATGGCAGAAGAAAACACAGGTTTTATTTTATAAAAAGTTGTAATATTCAGCTTTTTCGTCCATGGATTTGGACTATTGCCAAGTAAACAGGCAATATTTGTATTTTTATACTTATGTAAATCTGTAGAGGGGACTTGTGCAGTCAATCCATTGCAAAGGCTTAGCTTCGCCTTAAATCCCTTTCCTGTCCAGGCGGCAGTGCAGTATCACCCGCATTTCCTGGTGCGTGTGTGTGACTCTGTGTGTTTGTGTGTGAGAGAGAGAGAGAGAGAGAGAGAGAGAGAGAGAGAGAGAGAGAGAGAGAGAGAGAGAGAGAGAGAGAGAGAGAGAGAGATAAAGAGAGAGAGAGAGAGAGAGACATACATATGCATCCATGAATATTTGGCACTAAGGGAGCATTGAAGTAGCTGGGCTCTTCAGTATTGACGTTTATCCAAGTTTTTATCTGACTTTCAGGCAGCATTGGCTCAATATAAGTTTTAGGATTTTCTCTTAACACTGAACATGGCAAGCGGTAAAAGGCGAGTTTCTAAAGCAGGCATTTGATGAGATACTACGAGTGCACTGATAGGTCTATTTATTTAGATTTTAGCTATGCAGGACAGACCACTTCATTAGGACAGGTCACACAGCTAGGTTTAAACCACTTGTCTGCTTTTGTTTTGCATCAAACTTTGCTGGTCCACAAGTCATCAGTTGCTTTGTCTGACCTGTCAATCAACTTCAAACTCTATGTGAGCAATTAAAGTTTCACTGGTATTTTTACCATCAGAGAACACCACTGGGAGTTCAAACAAATAAATTTGTGGCTTCACCATTCATGAGCAACTTTACCAACTAACGGCCAAATGGGCATTGCAATTCCTGAATTATTTTGAAAAATCATTTAATTTTGGCAAGAGGTCTTACCTAATTAGTTGATCAGACGACATGTGGCTGCAGCAACCCTTGTATCTATTTATATCCCGACCTCCTGTTTTATGGTTTAACTCTTTCACCACGGGAAGTCCACAGGCTGCGGATGCGGCTGAAGTCTGTTGAATTCCAAGATGGCTGCCAAATTATGTTACATTTGACCTTTAAAATGACTTTCTGACACTAAAAATGACCCTAGTTGAAAATGCATGATGTACGTAAGCAGTTTGGTTTTATTTGAAATGAATTTGTTTTTAAACATTTCATATATGAACTGTTGGTTTGTATATGAGTAAGGGTTTGTAACGTGCAGCTTGCTTGTATAAACTGACAAAGTTGGCATAAATTCCTAAGTAAAAGAAGCGAAAAACAATGTTTACATAATATTACCTTCATTTATTGTACTTACTTTATATATATGATAGTTCAAAGGTACCAAAAAGATCATTTTTACATACAAACGAGTCATCACATCATCAGACTTTTTGAAAACCAGCAGTGGCATACCTTTTTTGACACAACGATATGTAAATGTGAATTTACTTGAACAGTGACTACCCGTGGCTACACTGCCTCATCTCCTCTGAAACATTGTATTGGACTAGTATGAGTTTAGTAGTTTTAAGCATACTAGAGGTGGAAATACTCAGGAATGTTTGTAGAACACTGATACTGTAGGCTCTTTTCATTCGGAAGTAATTGACATACTGTGTACCAAATAAGGTAGTTTGAAGTCGCCCCGTATCCCATTATTTAGTGTTACAGATGTTGAAAAAGTGAAGTTGGAAGATACTGGTATTACACGAGCTCATTATAGTATATCCAAGATACTGAAGACAGGTCTATGACCAGAAGACTGCTGAATTACTGATACGAAATTGAATACTGGTTAAGCACGTTTTAAAATACAGGTGTTATGTTGTCCCCATTACACATTTGAGTTTAATGTCAAGCTCTATTTCTGCGTATGGCAATTTTGGCGTATTCTGGATTGAACACTCCTGTGGGTTAAACTACCTTTCCTGCACACAACTCTAATCTTAACTTAGATTATATCACAGATTAACGTTCAACTGTATTGTGTCTGTATATGCCCAATTCCCCTGTGCCTTTGTTGGCATCGAAAATATTATGCAAAGGCAAGAGCTTCGCGTGTGAAGAAATGTTTTCAGTCAGTCTCGCCAAAACGTGTTCAGACACTATTATCATATAATTTGCTTTGTTCTGCTGTTAAAGACGTTAAAAGTATGACATGTAAGTGTAATATCTTGTGTCTGTAAGAATAAATACATACACATACTAAGCGTAATGTACATATTTTGGAATGTGTGGGTGATTGTACTTCCTTGATTCGATATTTTTAAGGGTGACACGGACAGGCTTTATTTTTCTCTTTTTTAACCCTAGGCCTTGACTGAGGTTCCCAGAATTGATGCTGGGAAGGCTAAACCACATGACATGAGGTGTGGAGTTGTGACCTGAGATACTATAGTGTGGTGTCTGTGTAACAGTCTATGGCTTTGTTCAATGCACGAATTACAACAACAGCCTATAAAAAAATTATAAAAACCCAAAATGAGCTTGCCGCTTTCTCTCTGATAACCAAGGTTCACAATTGTATCAATGGGTTTTGTCATACTTTTGTTGCACATATTCTCCCATTTGGTCGAATTTTTACTTAATCATTGCACACAATAGTGTTAAAATTTATGCCAGGAAAGTTTTAAATCCTTCAAATTAGGAACATTATTTTTTCTTTTTCTTCTGTAGAATCAGTTGCATAATTATGAATGTGAAGGCTAGTAATCCCAAAGTATATACAATGAGTAATATTGTTAACAGAATAAGAAACGATTGCGTAAAAAAATTAGGACATTTCAAAGCTTAAGGACAATTAAGACACCAAAAACCTTTGCATGGCCGATTTTGAAATTTTTAAGGTTTTTACAAGATGAAAGTCCTTTCTATTAGTTGTCAAAATTTTGAGCTTTTAACTAAAGTAGAAATACGATAAAAACACCAAAAAAACCACACAGGCATGTGGACATTCAAGGTCCATGTGTCATTCTTTAGGTTTTCAGCTGCCAAACGGATCAATGCCACCTGTCAATCATACTCAACAGCCTGTCACATGGCTGCAGGTAGCAAAGGCCAGCCATGGCAAAAAGAAAGTGGTATCAGGGCGGTAATGCGAAATAAGGCAGCATGCCGAAAGTATGCTTGTGGGCAAGGGAAAGATGCAAACATGCTAACATATCATAGCCTTAGTGGTTTACTTTATAGTTATCTTGCTTATTTTGCGTTCTAATGAAGGGGGACTTTAAATGTTCAAGAGGAGCGGGAATCGTCTCAGATGTCCCTTAAAACTTCAAAGGCCGTGCCGCGATGGATTACCCCAGTGGTTCTTCACACCAAAGACAGGCGGGGAAAAAACTGACACCCTAATCAACAATACCCATGTACATAATAATACTTTATCGGAAAGGGATGAGGAAATAAAAGTATAAAGAAACACATCGAAATAAGCATAAACGTGAACAGCAGAGAAAACAGACAAAATAGCGTTACAAAGCTCAGGTTGGAAAGAGAAATGAAACTCATTGAGAAAACAACTACAAAATAATGACAAGCTAACTAAGTAAAGTGTAAAGACAAGTCTAACAAGATAATTACATTAAGTATACAGATAGGAGACGAGTAAATACAATAAAACACTATCCCTAAAAACGGGATGAAGAGGTAGGGGGCGGAGGACCAAACCCGCCATCCGTACACTGACCACGAGCGGCCACAGGCTGCCCCACCGAAGCAAAACAACACACCTTTCGTTGCCAGGCTTGAATTCACTGGGCCGGAAGGGCCGCCTCCATGACTTCACACTTTGAAACCAGACTGTCGCTATCGCCGTTTGACAGATCGCTGAATCCTGTTTTCCGTACTTCAAAGGCTGTTTTATTCATGTGATTGGCCAAGAAATGATTGACAACCTCCCCAAATGTTTAGGGACGATGTTTGTTACGTTTTGTACAAATAGCAGCTTAACTTGCACAAATGGTATTGTTTCAGAGGCAAATGATCAACATCAAAGGCCTTTGAGGCTTGTTTTCTGAGAAAGGAAAATAGGACGCACTTATAACTTATATGCATGCCTATTGAGCAAAGAAAGTGTTATTGGATGACACCCGCACGCAACTGATGCAAAACAGGAGCAAGTCTATGCGACGGGACACCCATACTATCTAAGCAGGGCACACCAACTGGAATCCCGTGACCCTAACCATGCTTTCACATATGTTAGACTTTCAACGCCAGTGGGAATGTACTGGCACACACACGAATGCCCCGAGCGATAAACCACTAACATGTGGGATTTTGTATCACATGTCGCACAACATGGAAGCCCACTTCCGGTAAAACTCGGGCATGATTAACCACGACCGAAAGACAAATACTTCAAAAGCGGACGTCCAAAGCACTGCAACATGTGAAGTTGCCACAAGTCATGGCCAGGTATAGCTGGCGTGGCATTAAACTCAATGTGGCCGTGCCCATTACTGGACTTAACACTGGCCGTCCAAGGCCCCGCATAAGAACTAATTGGTCACTTCCTTTCCAGTTGTAATGAAATAAAATGGACGAAACCGTCTTACCTCTTCTGACTCGGGTTGTTCAGCTTCACTGCTTTGATAATTGCCCCCCGGACCACTCGCCAGTATTTAGGCATGCCCACGTCGCTCATGTGTACCCCATCCTTATCGAATATGGGTAGAGGGCTGTTTTCGAATCGCCTGAAGTCCCAGGTGAAAGCCTTGTGACGCCGATCTGGTCTGGTCACGCGAGCATCAAGAAACTTATCCACATTCTGATGGCATTGTTCATAGAGTTGAGGAGAGATGTACCTGTAGTAGGGCCGTAACTATTCTGAGGAGAGAGTCCTTTGCCCAGGACCCGTCTTCGATGCACAAATCATTCCCCCACACTGTAACACAACCACATGTGGTTCGTAGGAGCGCATGATGGAGTGGCTCGAGAGGAGATCTTTGATGAGAATATCCGAGCAGGATGATCCTCCTCGTTCCTTGAACCGTACGTCGCATTGAGATAAGTTCATTTTGTGCTGGAGTTGGCCATTGTGCAGTGCTGCTTCAAGGCGATGAACAAAGCTATGCCCTAGGACAAGAACCCAGGGCCTTCCCACCTGGACATGGTTTGCGACTGGCATCCTACCGGCTCATGGTCCAGTGGCTGAGAGATGGATGATAATTTACTCACTGAAAAGCTCCTTGAATCCGTAATAAGTAAGTTGGTAATCTTTGATGGACCGTCCGACTTGAACGGCGATACAGAACTTGAGAGATCTCACAGAAATAATTTAGAAATAATTTTGTAGAGGAGATCGGGTTTTCCAACTTGAAATCAGGTCCCACTTGTTTGCGAACTAAACTGGGAATGGTTTGCAAAACCCCCGCTCCAGCCTGAACCAATCAGGGTGTCGCCTAAGTGCGCGTAATGCCCTGTGACTAGATTCGGCCACTCGCAGACCTTTGAGCAGAACACGTGTGCGGAGACATGTGACTGGCATGTGGAGCATGACCCTTCAACCTCCTCCCCTTGGATATTCTAAAATGGCCACTGTGCAGGCCATTGTGAAGCTTGATTTTTGTACTGTACAGTTCGTTGCAAGTCATTAAACAGCTATACGTTGTGCCGTTTTCAATGAATATTGTTACTCTCTGTTGTAAATAACATACATTTGCCGTCACTTTAACCTTTGTTCTGGTTAATGAAACAAGAGCAAGAGGTTTATTTTCAGCCTTTTGTCGGAACTTTTTAAAATTCCTTAGTTCTAAGTATGTTATTCCCATATATTCTACATTTGTGGCATCACAAAAAAAAGACAAAAAAAAAAAACTTTTCTAATCAGCTGAAGTAACGAAGCACTTTGTGCCCAGTTTTTCACATGATACCAGTGAATAGATTTTGAAATTCTCCAATTATTGAGGCGACTCTCGAATGATATGGTTGAGAGGACCATTGCGCACAAAATGTAAAGGTCGTCTCATCATGGATAGATGTGGTCATTTTGGACTTCACAAAGGTAGAAAAAAGGCAAAGCTGTAAAACCAGTGCGCTTTGTGTGAAAAAATCATTCCCCAGCTAAATTCTGCAAAATATTACCAAGAACTGTCACTAATTGTTACTTTTTAAGAGAAAAAAAGTTTCCCCATTATGAGCAACCAACTTTCAGTTTGGTAGCAAAGCCATTAACATAATGTACATTTCCATGTCAAGTTAGTCAAGTGAGGAATTCTGCCAGCGTTATACAGGGGGTGTATCCGCCCCTTCATGCCATGAGGTATAAGCCACAAAATATGGCAACCACTGTTAAATTTCACGTTAAAGCCCCCATTTACAAAAATAATCTAAACAAACGTATCGCACAATAACCGGTTTTTTTTTGGCCAAATATAAATATGTCTTATATTGTGCAATATTTTGCATATAAAATCCAGAATGATTGGTTGGCCGAATAGTAATTATAAAAATGTAACCAATGCATGTGGGTTTGAAACCCATCTTGGGTTTCCTCCTATTTCTTCAACTTTATTTTTGTTTCAGTACTTTCTAATATTATTCGCCTAACATCTTATGTGTGTTTGGGACTTACATCTTATAATGTTTAATGTTTGCTTTTGATTTTTTTTTCCTGGGATTTTTAAGTTAAATGAATCATAAATGAAACATTATAGTTGGTCTCTATGTTTCTTTCGTCTCTCCTTTCTTTGATTTGATGATTTTTTATGAGAGTAAGAGGTTCCACTATTCCTATAATGTGACAGAAATGCTCTTGGAAGGCTGAGGGCTGGACTGGGGTTGCTATTGTAAATAGGTCATTCCTTCTTTCTTGCTTTCTTTTTTCATTTTGTCTTTCTCTCTTTTTGATTTGATGATTTTGATTTGGTATGGTCTTGGTGATTCTGGATTGGTTTGATTTGTTAACCATTTATTTTCAACTATTTGTATTGGCGCTCATTAAGTTTTGTGTCAGGGGAATGCATGCAGTTTCTTCTATGGCCCTTCACTATCTGCCATCGTCAGCATCACTACCACAATTTTTGCTCTAGTCACAGCTGTTTCCATCCAGTCTTATAATGAATGGATCCACGGTGGCCCTTATGACTCCCGATGTCACCATTAAGTCTTTGTCGATGTGGATCACCTAATCCAGGGCTTTGGCTAATGTGTCTGCGTTCACTTTAGAGAAGCCATTCATCGTCACTTGCTCGAGATTTTTTAGCGTAAAGGTATTCTCAAAGGCTACTGATCCTCATTTCCATAGGGTTCAGCTCGCAGTTAGGGGAAGGAAGTCACAATCCTGAAACAACTCATACTTGGCACACCCAACAAGCAACGCTATTATGTTCTGGCCTCTGTTAGCTGTTACGTTGTGCAGTAGACGTGCCACATCGGTCATATGACGGTGGTTATCAGTCTCTTTGCCAGAAAGCTGGTCTGTTTATCTGTAGGCCGCTGTGTGGTGCTGGTTCATGCACGTTTCGTCCAGGTATATGACAGGTTAGTTGTCCTCCGGGACTCACAGACCTTACTGATATAGTCCTTTGTTCTTGCAACCATACTGGCGTTGTCATAAATTATTTTCTGAATGTTATTGGTGCTTTTTTGTGTAAAACCAAGTTCGCTCAGTACACGGGTGAATGTTGCTTTTGATAGGAACACTTCACTTTCTTCTTTAAGCGATATTTTCAATCTGTGGAGGGTTGCCAGGTCTTGAGCCTTATAAAATCATGCATCCTTCCCTTAATTGTATTTGTGTCTTTTTGTCCAGAACCACTTCTTAGTAGTCATTACCCTATTCCGCAGTCCGAACTCTTTACTCTCCATAAGCTAACCTGTCCTTGTCTAACCTATATACATATGGAATTATTATTTTCCATATTGAACACGCTCCTCTGTAAAATTTTGACATAGGCTGTATTAGTCCCAAATAAATTAAAGGGTCTTCTGCGGGTAACCACTCAACATGTTTCGGAGCCTTTTACCCGTACATTTCGCTCTGAGTAGCAGCTCCTTGTCAGAGCTAAATGTTCAGCTAAGACAACCCACATAATAAAGAATAAATATGAACGTGACTAATGATGAATTAGCTAAATAAGTGAAGTTTTGCCTACAAATGTAGAGCTTCATTATGAAAAAGGTTTACCTGTCAAACAAACCATAATTACTAAATTTGTATAGTACAGGTTCAGATAAGAGCAATTTGACTGACCCCTGAACCAATATGATATATGTAATGACTGCCACAGTGGAATAGTCATAAGAATCAGATTTTTATGCCTTTGTTCCCCGTCTTGGAAAAATCAGGGCTTCTGTCAGTTTTGCTTAGAATATGCAGATGCTGGGATTACAGAGGTTGAGAGAAGCAACAACTCTGCCCAGCACCTTACTGGCAACCATCTTGGTTTCGCTCTTTTCAATCGGTCTAGAAGACACGAATAATCTGAGATGATACACTGCTTGGTATTGTAGGATAGGATTCTGTCACTGGGCATGCTGGATACTGTCAATTCGGGCTGTCTTGGAATGAGCATACCCGGCACCCTTTTATGCAATTCCTAATGTGTGAGGCTGTTTTATGCGGCTCAAATTCATTACAGAAATTTTTTTCATGATTGTCATCAAGACGCAGTAAACTGTTAGATTTCCAGCTTTAACCAATTTTGGAGCTCTCACCCCTTGAAGTTGTTATTTTCAGATACCATGGGACTACCAAATCATATTTTAACCCTGGTGGGGCTATAATTTTTTAAATTCCCTGTGGAATGTGAAGCTTTCCTTTCTTAATCCACTGTGAAAAGTGTGGCAAAACAGCCATCTCTTGTAGTTTCAGTATTCACCAAAACGCCGGCATGAATGTAGAGGCAGTTGTCTCAATGGAGTGACTGCCAAGAGCACAGCAACAAGAGTATTTTAGTGCTTAATTGACAAGTGGAAAGTGCATTTTATTCGAATCCACATAAACTTCAATACAATGGCAGAAGAAAACACAGGTTTTATTTTATTAAAAGTTGTAATATTCATCTTTTTCGTCCATGGATTTGGACTATTGCCAAGTAAAACAGGCAATATTTGTATTTCTATACTTATGTAAATCTGTAGAGGGGACACTTGTGCAGTCAATCCATTGCAAAGGCTTAGCTCCGCCTTAAATCCCTTTCCTGTCCAGGTGGCAGTGCAGTATCACCCGCATCTCCTAGTGCCTATGTGTGGCTCTGTGTGTGTGGCTCTGTGTGTGTGAGAGAGAGAGAGAGAGAGAGAGAGAGAGAGAGAGAGAGAGAGAGAGAGAGAGAGAGAGAGAGAGAGAGAGAGAGAGAGAGAGAGAGAGAGAGAGAGAGAGAGAGAGAGAGAGAGAGAGAGAGAGAGAGAGAGAGAGAGAGAGAGTAATACATATGCATCCATGAATATTTGGCACTAAGGGAGCATTGAAGTAGCTGGGCTCTTCAGTATTGACGTTTATCCAAGTTTTTGTCTGACTTTCAGGCAGCATTGGCTCAATATAAGTTTTAGGATTTTCTCTTAACACTCAACATGGCAAGCGGTAAAAGGTGAGTTTCTAAAGCAGGCATTTGATGAGATACTACGAGTGCACTGATAAGACTATTTATTTAGATTTTAGCTATGCAGGACAGACCACTACATTAGGACAGGTCACACAGCTAGGTTTAAACCACTTGTCTGCTTTTGTTAAGCATCAAACTTTGCTGGTCCACAAGTCATCAGTTGTTTTGTCTCACCTGTCAATCAACTTCAAACTCTATGTGAGCAATTAAAGTTTCACTGGTATTTTTACCATCAGAGAACACCACTGGGAGTTCAAACAAATAAATTTGTGGCTTCACCATTCATGAGCAACTTAACCAACTTACGGCCAAATGGGCATTGCAATTCCTGAATTATTTTGAAAAATCATTTAATTTTGGCAAGAGGTCTTACCTAGTTAGTTGATCAGACGACATGTGGCTGCAGCAACCCTTGTATCTATTTATATCCCGACCTCCTGTTTTATGGTTTAACTCTTTCACCACGGGAAGTCCACAGGCTGCGGATGCGACTGAAGTCTGTTGAATTCCAAGATGGCTGCCAAATTATGTTACATTTGACCTTTAAAATGACTTTCTGACACTAAAAATGACCCTCATTGAAGATGCATGATGTACGTAAGCAGTTTGGTTTTATTTGAAATGAATTTGTTTTTAAACATTTCATATATGAACTGTTGGTTTGTATATGAGTAAGGGTTTGTAACGTGCAGCTTGCTTGTATAAACTGACGAAGTTGGCATAAATTCCTAAGTAACAAAAGCGAAAAACAATGTTTACATAATATCGTTTACCTTCATTTATTTTACTTACTATATATATATGATAGTTCAAAGGTACCAAAAAGATCATTTTTACATACCAATGAGTCATAGCATCATCAGACTTTTTGAAAACCAGCAGTGGCATACCATTTTTATGACACAACGATATGTAAATGTGAATTTACTTGAACAGTGACTACCTGTGGCTACACTGCCTCATCTCCTCTGAAACATTGTACTGGACTAGTATGAGTATAGTAGTTTTCAGCAACTAGAGGTGGAAATACTCAGGAATGTTTGTAGAACACTGATACTGTAGGCTCTTTTCATTTGGAAGTAATTGACATACTGTCTACCAAATAAGGTAGTTTGAAGTAACCCCGTATCCCATTATTTAGTGTTACAGATGTTGGAAAAATGAAGTTGAAAGATACTGGTATTACACGAGCTCCTTATAGTATATCCAATATACTGAAAACAGGTCTATGACCACAAGACTGCTCAATTACTGATACGAAATTGTATACTGGTTAAGCAAGTTTTAAAATACAGGTGTTATGTTGTCCACGTTACACATTTTCTATCATTAGTAATCATAATTAAATGGAGTTATTCAGGAGATTTTTTTTATGACTGACGCTGTCAACATGATGCTAAAATATATCGATTCTATGACTAGTCATTTCCATCAGTTACAGGTAGATTATGACAAGCACGCATGGTATTTATTTAAAATTTCCTTCCTTAATGTTTTTAAGGCACGGAGTTACGGGTAATTTGTATCTGAACTGATGCTCAAGATTGAAATACAGAAACAGAGCAAAGTAGACTACAGGAGGTCTACAATCATGGAGAACGAGGTGCAGTAACATAGCAAAGAAGACTACAGCAAGTCTATAATCGTGGAGAATTATTTACGAACAAAATGTTTGGGGGGATTTTACTCTGAAGCTGCTCTTTCTGTTACAATACATTTAGTTTTTTTATATTGTTAATGTATATTCATCATTTCCTGATCAATATGTTAGCATGCTATTTTCCTATAGTTTGATTATCATAATTCATACCATATGAGTCTCCACATTATATGGCACAGCACCGAAAGGATTCGGACGTAGGCAAACATAAGCGACAAACTGGAACATCTAAACTGAGTTTAATGTCAAGCTCTATTTCTGCGTATGGCAATTTTGGCGTATTCTGGATTGAACACTCCTGTGGGTTAAACTACCTTTCCTGCACACAACTGTAATCTTAACTTAGATTATATCACAGATTAACGTTCAACTGTTTTGTGTCTGTATATGCCCAATTCCCCTGTGCCTTTGTTGGCATTGAAAATATTATGCAAAGGCAAGAGCTTCGCGTGTGAAGAAATGTTTTTAGTCAGTCTCGCCAAAACTTGTTCAGACACTGTTATCATATAATTTGCTTTGTTCTGCTGTTAAAGACGTTAAAAGTATGACATTTAAGTGTAATATCTTGTGTCTGTATGATTAAATACATACACATACTAAGCGTAATGTAAATATTTTGGAATGTGTGGGTGATTGTACTTCCTTGATTCGATAATTTCAAGGGTGACATGGACAGGCTTTATTTTTTTCGTTTTTAACCCTAGGCCTTGACTGAGGTTCCCAGAATTGATGCTGCGAATGCTTAACCACATGATACGAGGTGTGGAGTTGTGACACGAGATACTATAGTGTGGTGTCTGTGTAACAGTCTATGGCTTTGTTCAATGCACGAATTATCAACAACAGCCTATAAAAAAATTATAAAAACCCAAAATGAGCTTGCCGTTTTCTCTCTGATAACCAAGGTTCACAATTGTATCAATGGGTTTTGTCATACTTTTGTTGCACACATTCTCCCATTTGGTCGAATTTTTTCTTAATCATTGCACCCAATAGTGTTAAAATTTATGCCAGGTAAGTTTTAAATCCTTCAAATTAGGAAAATTGTTTTTTCTTTTTCTTCTGTAGAATCAGTTGCATAATTATGAATGTGAAGGCTAGTAATCCCAAAGTATATACAATGAGTAATATTGTTAACAGAATAAGAAACGGTTGCGGAAAAAAATTTGGACAGTTCAAAGCTTAAGGACAGTTAAGACACCAAAAATCTTTGCATGGCCTGTTTTGAAATTTTAAAGGTTTTTACAAGATGAAAGTCCTTTCTATTAGTTGTCAAAATTTTGAGCTTTTAACTAAAGTAGAAATATGATAAAAACACCAAAAAACCACACAGGTATGTGGACATTCAAGGTCCATGTGTCATTCTTTAGGTTTTCAGCCGCCAAACGGATCAATGCCACCCGTCAATCATACTCAACAGCCTGTCACGTGGCTGCAGGTAGCACCGTCGGCCATGGCAAAAAGAGAATGGTATCAGGGCGGTAATGCGAAATAAGGCAGCATGCCGAAAGTATGCTTGTGGGCAGGGGAAAGATGCAAACATGCTAACATATAATAGCCTTAGTGGTTTACTTTATAGTTACCTTGCTTATTTTGCGTTCTATCGGGTATCGTCAGACGATGTCTCTTCAAACTTCATAGGCCGTGCCGCGATGGATTACCCCAGTGGTCCTTCACACCAAAGACAGGCGGGGAAAAAACTGACACCCTAATCAACAATACCCATGTACATAATTATACTTTATCGGAAAGGGATGAGAAAATGAAAGTATAAATAAACACATTGAAATAAGCATAAAACGTGAACAGCAGAGAAAACACACAAAATAGCGTTACAAAGCTCAGGTTGGAAAGAGAAATGAAACTCATTGAGAAAACAACTACAAAATAATGACAAGCTAACTAAGTAAAGTGTAAAGACAAGTCTAACAAGCTAATTATATTAAGTATACAGATAGGAGACGAGTAAATACAATAAAACACTATCCCTAAAAACTGGATGAAGAGGTAGGGGGCAGAGGACCAAACCCGCCATCCGTACACTGACCACAAGCGGCCGCAGGCTACCCCACCGAAGCAAGACAACACAACTTTCGTTGCCAGGCTTCAATTCACGGGCCGGAAGGGCAGCCTCCATGACGTCACACTTTGAAACCAGACTGTCGCTATCGCCGTTTGACAGATCGCTGAATCCTGTTTTCCGTACTTCAAAGGCTCTTTTATTCATGTGATTGGCCAAGAAATGATTGACAACCTCCCCAAATGTTTAGAGACGATGTTTGTTACGTTTTGTACAAATAGCAGCTCAACTTGCACAAATGGTATTGTTTCAGAGGCATTTGATCAACATCAAAGGCCTTTGAGGCTTGTTTTCTCAGAAAGGAAAATAGGAGGAGAGCCCCACCTAAGAATGGTTATTCCAAGAAAACGGCTTGGCGAAATTTATTCGATTAACGGCTTTTGATTTTGTAATGTTTGGACTGCAAAAACGATTCAACGATTTTCTAAATTTTGCTTCGTTCTTTTTCTATGAAATGAAGAAAATGAACATCCTGATAATCAAAGGGAAAATTGAAACGTCAAACTTTGAGGATGGATAACTGAAAAATGAAACCAAACATAAAAAATCGCAGGATTGTTTTTGGTTGCCAATATGTCAGGATTAAGATCCAAGTGTAATTGTGCTTTTATCACAAGTAATTAGTGACTTATATCAACATTTATGGGGTGGATGCCTTGCGGTCAACTTTCAATTGTTTATTCAACAATTAACATCACAGACACGCAAATACGGGACATATAAATTCTTTGGAGGATAACGAGTACACATGTATATGATATGTGATCCTACCGCAAATACATTTTGATCTAGGATTGACTAAAGTGGGATTTATTTTTGGTGTCTAACCTGTCCTTAAAATGCATAGAAATAGAACGAATCCAAATTTTGAAAATCCGTCAGTTTTGCAGTTCAAACATTTTTTTCAAAGGCTGCTTACTGGATTAAATTTGGCCCATTTGGTTTTTTAGAATAACAAATCCTAAGTGGGGTTTTTGATGTTAATGTATGCATTCATTATAATCCCATCACAGGTACACTGATTTGCTTTTGTCAGCATTTGACTCTTTCACAGGTTTGTGTCTTCGGGTCTTCAGTAGCCAGGCCAAGGTCTTTTAGTCACATGGCTGAAAGACAGAGTGCTAGGACTGTACGGGGCTCTTTAAGGTAAAAAATGGGCAGGATACGTACCAAAGGTGTCCTTGTTGTTCTTCTTCTTCTCCGTCTTCTTCTCCTTCTCCTTCTCCTTCTCCTTCGTCTTCTTCTTCTTCTTCTTCTTCTTCTTCTTCTTCTTCTTCTTCTTCAGTTGAAAAGAAAAATAATAAAATAAATAGAATATAAAAATGAAATAAAATAAATAAATAGATAGATAGATAGATGGATTGATGAATGAATGAATGAATGAATGAATGAATAAATTAATAAATAAATAGATAAATAAATTAATCAATGAATGAATGAATGAATGAATGAATGAATGAATGAATCAATCAATCAATCAATCAATCAGACAAGGCCAGTCGTTGACAGATAAAACTATCGGTGCCTTATTAGACGCATATGTGACGGATGCTTTGGGAGACATACCATCTAAAAAAAATGACTTCAATGTTCATGTTGTTGTTCTCACTTCGGCATGTAAAATACCAGAAAGTGTTGTAGCGTGCTGGATGTATCGGTCTGTCTGTCTGTCTGCAAGTCGATCCTCCATGTATCCATCCACCCTGGCGATGTTTATGCAGTGTCTCATTCACATGTATATTGAATGGAAAAGACATGAAGACTCCGTTTAAATTAACATCGGTTCACACACGCAGATGTATTTTGCTATTTAAATCCCACATGTACAGGCATAGATTATCTTTGCAAAATGCAACCCGCTCTGACTCAAATTTACTTCATTTGACACTAATTCACTGCTACATTGTAATCTACTCTCTGACTGCAATACATTCGAATATTGTCATATTCCCTTGGGCTAAAACCGAAATGCAGGGATACCCACAAGCGTTCCACCTGTGCAACCGGCTGCTGGGAAGGTTACAACAGTCAGGACAGTAGTTTGCCTTCCCTGCATAAGCAAATGCTGGTGACGTTAACAAGTTTGTGCTGCACATAACAGCGAATAACATACAAATGTTACTAAATTGCTACAGATCAAACGTGTCCTCATCGAAAATGTTTGAAATAAGAACAATATAGGAAAGTTATGGAAATAACAAATTTTATGCGGGGAAGTCCCTATATTATTGCACTCCCAGGGGACCGCGAGGAGGTTGAAGGGTCACGCTCCACATGCCAGTCACATGTCTCCTGACACATGTTCTGCTCAAAGGTCTGCGAGTGGCTGAATCTAGTCACAAGGCATTGCGCGCGCTTAGGTGACTCCCTGATTGGTTCAGGCTTGAGTGCGGGTTTTGTAAACCATTCTCAGTTTAGTTCGCAAACAAGTGGGACCTGATTTCAAGTTGGAAAACCCGATCTCCTCTACAAAATCATTTCTAAATTATTTCTGTGAGATCTCTCAAATTCTGTATCGCCGTTCAAGTCGGACGGTCCATCATAGATTACCAACTTACTTATTACGGATCCAAGGAGCTTTTCAGTGAGTAAATTATCGTCCATCTCTCAGCCACTGGACCACGAGCCAGTAGGATGGCAGCCGCAAACCACGACCAGGTGGGAAGGCCCCGGGTTCTTGTCCTAGGGCATAGCTTTGTTCATTGCCTTGAAGCAGCACTGCACAATGGCCAACTCCAGCACAAAATGAAATTATCTCAATGCGACGTATGGTTTAAGGGACGAGGAGGATCATCCTGCTTGGATATTCTCATCAAAGATGTCCTCTCGAGCCACTCCATTGTGCGCTCCTAGGAACCACATGTGCTTGTGTTACAGTGTGGGGGGAACGATTTGTGCGTCGAACAAGGGGCCCGGGCAAAGGACTCTCTCCTCAGAATAGTTACTGCCCTACTACGGTTTGATTTTGTGCAGCAAGTGGTAATACTCCAAGTTTTCCGCAGGATAAGGCCCAGGTACATCTCTCCTCAACTCTATGAACAACGCCGTCAGCATGTGAATACGTTTCTTGATGCTCCCGTGACCAGACCAGATCTGCGTTGCAAGGCCTTCACCTGGGACTTCAGGCGATTCGAAAACAGCCCTCTACCCATATTCGATAAGGATGGGGTACACATGAGCGACGTGGGCATGCCTAAATACTGGCGAGTGGTCCGGGGCGCAATTATCAAAGCAGTAAAGCTGACCAACTCGAGTCAGGGGAGGTAAGACGGTTTCCTCCATTTTATTTCATTACAACTGAGAAGGAAGTGATCGATTAGTTCTTATGCGGGGCCTCGGACGGCCGGTGTAACGTCCAGTAATGGGCACGGCCACATTGAGTTTAATGCCACGCCAGCTATACCTGGCCATGACTTGTGGCAACTTCACATGTTGCAGTGCTTTGGACGTCCGCTTTTGAAGTATTTGTCTTTCGGTCGTGGTTAATCACGCCCGAGTTTTACCTGAAGTGGACTTCCATGTTGTGCGACATGTGATACAAAATCCCACATGTTACTGGTTCATCGCGCGGGGCAGGCGTGTGTGCGCCGGTACGTTCCCACTGGCGTTGAAAGTCTGGTTAGGGTCACGGGATTCCAGTTGGTATGCCCTGCTTAGATAGTATGGGTGTCCCCTCGCATATACTTGCTCCTGTTTTGCGTCAGTTGCGTGCGGGTGTTGCCCAAAGACACTCCTTTCTTTGCTTAGTAGGCATGCATATAAGTTATAAGTTTGTGGCAGTCATGCTTAAGTTACAGCTGTCTACACTGTGCATGCAGCACATCACTGTACAGCCATACGTTTACACCTTGATCAGGGCATCATAGCAGTCACAGTACAGTGCTGTTTACGGTTTTTCATGTAATGACTTTTCTTAGATTAATGTGGGGATTAGTAGTTTCCATTCAAATATTCCACTAGTTATACAAATATAACTTCTCAATCAAGTCTGTCACTACACACTCAGGTGTGCATTTTTATGTTTACTACTGGTACAGGTCGGCCATCCCAAGAGTCATGGCAAAGTAACAACAAACCTTGCAGCTATGTCTATAGTGGGTGTATCAAAGTTCTGAAATTTTCACATAGTACTGTGTGTAATTGACCCAATTGACAGCTGCATATATAATATATCTATATATATACATCTATATGAATTATGGGATGTGCACCCTCTGTGGCAAGTCATAGTTCTGCATTTCAGAACAATCACACGTTTACAAGGGCATTGTTGCCTTTTATTGCAGGTCAAGTTATGCCACGACTACCTGCAACGCCAGCCAGGCGGCGATCAAGGAGGGCCACAACAAGGCCCGCACGGTATCGAACAGCGCCAAGACCCGAGCAACCCAACACCCCGCCGCTTCCCGCCCCTACAGCCAGCACCGCCCCAAGTACAGCCAGCATAGCTGAGCATTTGCTTTTCATACTTACTCAAGGATTGGTGAATTAGTATACACAGCAAATCACAGTTCACAAAATATTGTTCAACTGAGTGACGTACATATTATGACCAGGAATGGTAACCCAGCTGAAGTCAGAGTAGTCTTCCGGAGTTTCAAACATAACACTTCTGGCCACCCCCACTGTATTTCGTTTAAGTCCACAAAGGGCCCTACCTGCCCGGTGGCCCTGCTCTTGTCTTACCTGCAAGCACGTGGGCCCAGAGCAGGCAGCTTATTTTGCACTGCAGCAGGTTTACCTATCAGCCGGTCAAATTTTGACTCCCATCTGCGACAATGCCTTGTATTTTGCAATCTGTCTCCCAATTTTTACAAGGGACACAGCTTCCGAATTGGAGCTGCCTCCTGGGATGCAGAGAACGGAGTTCCTGACAGCCAAATTAGACTCAAAGGCCGATGGAAATCTGATGCTTTCAGGAAGTACATCAGAGTGGCAACAAATTGAACAGGCATCATGGGGCACACCAGACCCTGAGGTACGGTATGGTCTGAACCTCGCAAGGTCTATCTCTACCCCACATAAATAAGTAACCCCTTAAAAAATCCGGGAAGGGGCCGACATGGGTTGGCCCTCTCACTCCCCTTATCCATTTTGGAAGTTTCACGGTGGCTATACTTAAATAATTTTATAGTTAGGTCCCGACATGGGTTGGGTCCTCACTTGGAACAGCTTCTCTCAAATTGTTATGAGGACACAGCAATTACAATGAACAGCATGGATACCAGGTTGGCCTGATATGGTTTGGGTGCTTCCTTGGTAAGCTATTGGCCCGGAAAAACTGGACTCTTTAATTGCCTCACTGCACAAGCCGTGCGGCCACATTGCAGGTTCACATAGGATCCTATTACTTCTGCACCACAAAGTCGGCAGGGTTGCTCGGGCATCTTCTCTCTTAAAGGTCACAGTATCTCGAACAATATGTCCCTTGCGGTTACAGTTGAACAATCATTATGGTAGGCATGCCACATGGAAAACTTAGACAGAGGAAGGCGACATGGGTTGCCCTCCTCCTCAGTGGCAACAACTTTAAAATTACAAAGGCAATCTACATAGCCTACAATCAATAAGATTGCCCATAAGTACATTTACATATTAATATACAGTACTCAGTGAACATTTTTATATCTCAGGACAGTGGAAACGGGGCGACATGGGTTGCCCCTCTTTCACGAGACTCGTTAATGGAAGACAACACCGTTTGCCATTTACTTAGTCACAACAGTGCTACAGCATTCCGCCAAACACTGCCACATGGGCATATGTTGCAATATTTATGTCAACAGGATACACTTGAACTCACATATATTTTATTGTATTTAAAGTCTTTATTATTATTCCCATATGTGATCATTTGGAAATCTGTTTATTTATTTCCTTTGAGCAAAACTTGTGGCTGGGTGGGGCCGGCCAGGTCTGCCATGGGGTAGACCTGTCTCGTTTGGTGTTAATTGCCCTCAACTTGTCAGTTATATCAGTTGTCATATGAACAAATCGGTTCTGGCCAGCGGACACCCATCAGAAGAGGTCACTACTGAGAATTAGATTTGGTGCCCGCTGCCCATGACAGCTAACAATCTCCACTTCGTGGACTTTGAATAAAGCTGGCCATGAGGGCCTTTCAACACACTTGCTGTCTCCGTTATGTCTCTGCCAACAAGCAGCCACAGGTTTTGCCAAAGAAATGGCTTACATGTATTATTGTTTAAGGTATGACTGAAATTCGCATGAAAAATATAATGGATGATACAGACTACGTTTGAAGTTACCGGTCGATGTAGCCCAACTTGACCAGGAAAGCGTTAAAAAGTGCCAGCTAAAAGGCATCACTTATAAAGGAAATATAATCAAAGGAAGTCGTTTGTAGCCTGCTGGGATCTCCACCCATTGTATTTTGCGGCGATAAAACCGACAAGTCTTTATGTCTAGCGTACTATACTGATTTGTGCATATGTATATACTGATATGTATATTTTCTGACCTAATATTCATGACGAGGCCTTATTTAAATCGCCCCTGTTTATTAACAACTAGTGTAGGACAGAGCTGCCAGTGCTCTGGGACTGGTGTCTTAGCTGGTCTGTTTTTACCTCAGGCCATCATGAATCTGCTGGCTTATCAATCCCAAGGGACTGCAACTTCTGGGCAGAATACGTCTGCTGTGTGTACCCTCTTTTAATAGACCATCATACAGTGCTGAGTTGGCTAGGACCATCAAAGGCTGGTCTTCCAGTTCTCGATGACTGTTTTCACAACTTTGCGAATTTTGAAACGGTGTGTGGACTTGTGTCATCTCAGTGGACATGTTCATGCCTTTGTTTCTTGTAACCAGTGAGATAAAGCCTGTTCTTCATAGCCAAGCTCAGGACAAAGAATACTGAGACAGTAAAGTGTTTATCTCAGCTCACAGGTACATGAACATGTAGTTTACTGACAGCATCTGTTAAATTTGTTTATGTAATAAAGGAACAAGACAGTAGTGCAGTATTGTATTGCATGTGTACACATCCCCTGTTATTATAATATCTATGTGTGCATACATTGGACATAGTATTTGTGATTTTTTTGCCCAGAACCACTTCCTAGTAGTCATTACCCTATTCCGCAACAATGGACATCCTGCACCAGAAATTAAATGTAACACAAACTCCATGATGACACCTACTCCTCAAGCAATTAAGCTCTATTTCACTGCCAACTCCGAGTCAATGTATCAACGTAACGTGTCAGGTTTGTGACATTTGAGAAAGAACTGTAAATTTTGAGTATTTTTTTTTAATCTAGTAAATGTGCATTTAGGCATGTCAGAAAAAAATATAACTCATTAGCATTTATGCCAAAAACGTTATCAAAACAATTTTTTCTTATGTCGAATTAGTTTAGAAAGGGTCCTAGGAAAGACAACAAAATAACATAATCAGGTTAACTCGTGAGTAAGTTGAACTTATTCGACGGACCTGCGTGCCTGCCCATCAACAATTTACAAATTTGACATCTTAAAAAAAAAAGTTTGTTCAAGTTGTGGTGACCATTCATATTCTCCCTCTTTTTCGGGGGGGGGGGGGGCGCTTTTAACTTCTTCTAGTGCATACCTGTTATGAAAATTTGGATTTTTTGCATCGAGTATTTCTGCATACCCCTGCATATTAATTTGTGTGGTCTATGTTGCTGCATTTTTTTCTAATGGACTTTAAACTACTTCCTGTCGCAGAGAAGTACAAATGAAAAAATAGAGAGATTCGAGAGATTTTCTTTTTAACTTATACTGCAGGCGATTCACAACACCAGTTATATATATATATATATATATATATATATATATATATATATATATATATACATATATGTATATATATATATATATATATATATATATACATATATATATTCATTTATTTATTTTGCAATAACATGATTGAGGTGTACTGACCGTGAATGATTAGCAGAAAACTAAAGCCCAAGATATTTGTGTACCTCTACATTTTGCAGAGTCTTATCATGGAAGGTCAAGTTGGGATGGTCTTCAAGAACATTTATTTTTGCTTAATATCAAGGATTTGTCTTATCAGGATTGAAAGAAATGAGCCACTGATCTGCCCAACGTGATATTGATTCAAGGTTCTGATTTAGGACCCCAGCTGCCTATTTTGGATAATCGACTGTGCTGAAAAGAGGCGAGTCGTCAGCAAAGAGGCGAATTTCAGATTCCCCAAAACTAAGCCCTGTGGAGCCCCACTTCGAGTCCAACCCAAGATGTGGCCTGACCTTGGATAACTACCCTTTGTTTTTCTGCATTTAGGTAATCTTCCATCCATGAAATAAGTGGGCAACAGATGCCTGCGTTATTTTTTATTTCTATATCAACCCTGGATGATACACTCCGTCAAAGGCTTTGGTAATGTCATCCCCCCACCCCCCCAAAAAAAACTCTTACGTCCCTCTGGAGATCAACCGCTTTTGAAACATTGTGATACAGTTGTGATACATTGTGATTGGTTTTCAAATGATACAAAATTGGCTTATTAGAAGTAGAAGATGTGCTTAAAAACTGCACTTTCAAACACTTTTCCTAGGCAGCTAAATGAAGAAATAGGTTGGTAGCTATTACACAATTCTGGTCCACCACCTTTATAGACTGGTATTACCTGTGCTTTCCTCCATTCGGTTGGAAACTAACAGTTCACAAGCGAAATGTTCAATAATTAAGTAAAGGAAGGGGTAATGCTAGGGCTGTCTCATTTAACAACGAAAGACTGATTACGTTTGATCTACGTGCTTTATCCGTGTCTAAAGATTTTGAAATGTCTTGGGCACTTTCTTCATCTAAAACAATAGTTTTAATCATATTTAGCGAATCTTAAATTTCGTTAGGTAGAGCAAGAGAGGAAGAGTCTGTGTCAGATTGCTGAAGAAAATACTCATTAGAGGCTTCGCCTTTAGATTTACCATCAGACAAGACCAAATTGTTTGATACTATAGAAGGAATTGATATATAAGAATTACCAGACATTAAGTATTTAACCGTCTTCCACCATTTTTTGCTTTTGAACTGGCCATCATTAACAAAAATAAATTGTTTATTAAGGCGGTCATCTTCGGATTTCTTTAAGTCACTTATATATTGATTACGTAATCCACGGAAGTACTTCCAAAAGTGACTTTTTTCATTTCAGGGATTCGCCTTCTCATTCCCTCTGTGGACTTTACGCTTTTGACATCGTTATTTTGATGGATACTAAGGAGTGTCATCCTGCCTTATCTAGACATTTTTGTTCGATAAACAAAGTTGAGCAACATTTATAAATTTAATAGTCCAGGCAAGACATGCCACGTCAATGTCTGGAGAGTCGAAGCAGGCGTCCCAATAAACTTGAACTAATTTTTTTCTGAAATAGTCCAAATTAGCTTTTGAATACTGCCATATATAGGCCTGCGGCAAATCTCAGAAAAGGGCCTTATTTAAGGAGTTTCGTCTACCCGTCTGCCTAATAGCTGTAACATACCTCATTCTTTTGCAAATCTTCTGTGAATTTCAAATATACCTGTTGTGGAGCTCTCATGTGGTCCAGTTTTACGGTATATGCAAATTAAGAAACATATATAGTACAACAGCTAAATTTTCAAAAAAGGCTTATTTTCAGTTTTCGTTCAACCGGAAAAATACCTGGCTGGATTTGGTATCAATCAAAAGATAAGAACCTGAAGTTTAAAGTTAGGTAAGGTGTACTATCAATTTCATGGTCAATTTGTATTTTATTGGTTACCATGGCAACGAAATTAAGTTTTCATGAAATGAAGGGAGAATCACCTCATTAACCATAACTTTATACGCATACAAGATACCACCTCACAACTTTGCATCAACATACCTTCTATACAGGTGTTTCATAAAAAACCAGTTTGAGATAGTAAGTGTCAACAGTTGGTTGCCATGGCAACAGAATGTTTGTACCAATCACTTAAATTTGCATGTTTATACACTACAACTTATTTATAGTTTGAAATATCGGGAATAATTTTCAAATTTTTTAAAATGTAAAAAGATTCTTTCTGCACTAACAATGAGGTCAATTGAGTGAAGGAAGACTGTTTTGGATAGCCTAGCAACGTTCTTGCAAATGTTTACATTACTCAAAATGAGCAGATCTTTGTGGATATTGCAAAAAATTGGTCATATGGCCAGTGCTACGCATTGCTGAGAAATGATACATACAAGTGATAATATTGCCAGAAAATCTGTCTTTAAACAATAAAATTCTCTGCTAAATTTGGTATTAATTGAAAGATAAGAACCCTTAATTACAGGTTACGTAAAATGTACCATCGGTTTAATGGGCAACATATGTTTTTATTGGTTGCCATGGTAACGGCATTTGTTTTAGGAGTCCAGGGAAAACACATTTTAACTATTACGTAATGAAAAAGCAAGGTACCACTTCACAACTTTACATCAGCAAACCTACTATACAGGCATTTCCTAAGAAACCAGTTTGAGATTGTAAGTGTCAAAGTTGGTTGCCATGGCAACGGAATGTTACTAAAAATCACATTAATTTGCAATCAAACGTCAGAAGCTTGTTTCTAGCATCAAACTTTAGGAATACTTTTTATCAAATGCGCTGTTAAAATGTAAAGAGACTCTTTCTCCACTAAATTTGATGTAAATTGAGTCAAGTAGGAGTGTTTAATGGTCACCTAGCAACGTTGCTCCAAATATCATGATTATTCAAAAGCAGATTTTTACTGATATTGGACACGCATTATCAGCCGTGTTGAAACTGTTGAGCAATGATACATGTGATAATATTACCAGTAGATGTTTTTATAAACTTTCCATATTTCCCTGCAGTAACTCCTGTCCTAAAGCAACATTATTATGTCTTTTTAACAATAGAATTAAAGAATTTCTTCCAAATTATGTGCCTTTTTCAAATACATTTTTCATTTAACTCTAATTTAAGGTATCCATGACACTGAGGGCATACTTATCAAGCATATATATTACCTATCATATCCAGCAAAAAGTGGATAAAATTGTCAGAGCTCCCAAAGAACGTCCTAACCGCATGCGCACCTAATCAGCGTAATTTTGTCTGAATTATTTTGTGTCAATGTAAGAAACCATTTTATATTCAACACAATGTGCCTCCCTTTTCCCCTTCCTCAAGAAAATATTCAGACAATTAACATGGCAAAAAAGTCTCAAAATTGCCACATTTAGTTGCACTTCTAGAACTTTTGTCACTGCCCATTGGCAGATGTCTCAAACCTACATGTGATAGGTAGAACTCTGTGTCTGTCTGGAATAGTTTGGAAGATATGGAGCTGTTAAAATTTCAATCGTCCCTAATTTGCATATTTTAAACACCATGACTATTCACAGTCAGGTGCTTAATTTCACCGGTAGGTGAGTCACCACGGCAAGTTTTGTGATTGTCAGAATAACATTGTCTGAGAAAAACTCCAGACAAATTTGGTCGTAAAGAAGTAAGTAGGAAAGAAAGAAGGAAAGAAAGGAAGAAAAGAAGACAGAAAGAAAGAAGGAAGAATGGAAGGAAGGAAGGAAAAAAAATCTTTGAAAAACAAAATGTCTGGGTTTGCACCCAGACATAAAAAAGCCACTGACGCGTGTCCTATAGAACAAAACTTACTGGAGATCTATCCAAGGTACATATGCAGCAGTGGCAAGTCTACAGCGGATGCAGTAAACTGTGTTTGGGAACATTACGTATACATATATTCACAGCAGCCCATCACTGTACCAATGGCAATGTGCTCTCTCTTTTAAAATCACGATTTTTTGTGAGAACAAAATGAGAGCAGTTTGAAATGCTACACTTTGCCATTGTTCAGCATAGTCTAAATTTTGTGTATTATGCTGATTTACATAAATTGGAATGCTATAACTCTCTGGTTCTTGGTTCATTGGATGTGGCCATGTCACAAATCTTACAAGGTAAAGTTTGAATGACACTATTATCTGTTATAGTTTTGATAGCTATTCAACGACTTTCATTTTGTGTATTTGCCAATTTTGCATAAAGTAAAATCCTACAACTTTGGTTAATGGTTCATGGGATGCGGCTTTGCCACATACCTAAAAACTGAGGTTGGAATGGCACCTCTATGTATAATAGTTTTGAAGTTATTCAAGATTTAAGTTTCTTGTATTCTTCTTATTTGCATCAATAAAAATTGTACAATTTTGGATGATGGGTCAATGTATGCAGCTATGTCACAAACCCCAAAATTGAAGTTAATATAGCATCTCTATCTATAATAGTTTTGAAGCTATTCAACCTTTAATATTGTGCATATCCACCTAATTTGCATAAATAAAAAATCCTGCAACTTTGGTTCATGGTTCATTGGATTTGGCTTTGCCCCAAACCCTTATTATTACCTTAGAATTTCATCTCTATCTATGATAGTTTTGGAGATATTCAACTTTTAAATTTTTAAATGCCCCTCATTAACATAAATTGAAATTCTACAACTTTCATTTACTGTCCATTATATCGGCATGTGTCACAAACCTCGATGTGCCCATTAAAATTTTGTGTTTATCTGCAAAAGTTTGAAAGATATGGAGCTTTAAAATTTTAGAAAGGCCCTAATTTGCATAATTTTAAACATGCCGATTATTCCAAATCATATAAGTCAACTTCCTTATTAGCTCCGTTACCATGCCAAGTTTAAACATTGTAGCTTGCACAGTGTCTGCCAAAAACTCCAGACAAATTATGTGGTGGAAATAAGAAGAAAGAAAGAATGAAAGAAAGGAGAAATTTTGAAAAAGCAATATGTCTGATATGACACTAATATATATATATATATATATATATATATATATATATATATATATATATATATATATATATATATATATATATATATATATATATATATATATATATATATATATATATATATATATATATATACTCATTTGCCCACTCTGTGTAAGTAAAGACAAAATATTTTGAAAAATGAAGTGATTTGTAGTAACTAAACATTTAACAATATTGAAATCAGAAATGGCGATTTTGGTCTTTTTGCATGTGCCAAAAAGACTTGTATAATGCAAATATATGCATATGACATTATTCTACAGACACAGCTTTATTTGTAAGATAGTTTTAGTGCCTCAAGGAACCGTGAAAGGTCCGGTTCTATAATTCAAAATAATAAACCTAAATGGAAGAAATCTATTCGATTTCATAAAGGCGATGATTTTGCTTTTCAGACGTAGGTATCTATTTTTGCTCATAGCATAAAACTGGACCACCTGAAAGGTCCACAACGGCATTTTCTAAAAGTAGACAAAATTTTACATCAGGTAAGCTATGTTGTAGCTATAAGGCAGGCGGGTAGACCAAATTCATATTTTAGCCTCAAATGCCACAGGCCTATAGATGGAAAGATCATTTTATGCTTTTTTGGCTGGTAGCCATTGAAAACGTTTACAAAATTACCATCCCCAATATAATTTTACTAGCCTGGGCCTTGTGGATTGGCACTTAAGTCGCATTGTCATTTGCTATTTGTTTGTGAATATGTGATGGAACTTTTGAGAAAAATAATGGGAAATTCTCATGTTTTTATTCACATGTAGCTGCAATATTTACCATAGTTCTCTATTTTAACCGAGATTAACGAGGCACAAAATTATACAGACTTACTGCATAAAGAAACTAAAATTTGTTATCTGAAAATAACTTAAATATTGACCAATTACCCTTAAAAGTAGGTCACTGCATGCAGGAAGTATCAAAGTTTAAGACGGTCCTCACAAGATGCTTCAACTACCTATAAAAGTTTTATGGCTGTACCTTGACTGTTCTCCAAATACAGCTTTTGCAAATATTTGATAATATGTTGACCCACAACTTTCAAATCGGGTCACTTTTGGCGGGCAAGTGCTCACCAAACTTATCCAATTTTAAGATCCTGACAATATGCTTCACAAAAGTTTTATAAATGTCTGTGCTATATTTTTTTCTACAGACAAAGCATGTTACACTGACCCACAGGCCTTAAAACTAGGTCAAGGTGAGCCAAAACCAAACCTGTCCAAGGTCTTCACAATGTGAAAGTTTCATAGTTGTATCTTGATTGTTCTCCAGATACAGCATTTACAATTTGGTACCTTACACTGCAAGGGGGTATACATCAAATTTGTCCAAAGTCCTCACAAGACCAAACACCTATTCACTGCCTAACAAATAGTTTGATGATCCAAAGGATAGATATCCCGTGCCACACCATAAATTGTTGAACTTTCAACTTTTTAGCTATACCTCATTGGTGTAAAATGATGTGCGACCTTGAAAAAGGTGGTCAACATCAAGGTAGACTGCACAGGATTCAATTGTGATCTATATTAACAGAAAAATATCGGATACACCTGGGGAGAAATTTGGGCACACTCATGAAATATATATTGTATGATCAAATATGCTAAAAATTCAGTCACATGTGTTTAGGGACTCTGTGACCTTGAACAGATATCAAGGTCAATATGCATTGCATCGGCACTGCACATGCCCATTATAGAATCTACCATGGCAGAAATTTCATCATTCTATCTTTAAACGGTCCATCAGATATTTGGTTGCATAAATCTGTCACATAGAGGGGCCGTGATCCTGAAAAGGAGTCGCATACAACATGAAAGTAGATCACACGTGCCTTTAATAGGGTGCAGTGTAAATTTAATTATTCTATTTTACAGTTGGCTAACTATGGGGTCATACAGACCAGTCATGTTAAGGTGCCCTGTGACCTTGAAAATAGGTCAGAGTCAGCAGGAAGGACCGCACATGCTCTTTATAAGATGCATCTTTGGCATAAATTTATTCATTCTATGTTTTACGGCTCACGAATATTTGGCCATATAAATTATACGCTCCAAAATACATGTTTTGGGGCCTTCTGACCTTGAACATACATAAAGGTCAAAGTAAAGCTACATTGCATATATCCCCATTGCATGCATTATGGTAAACATTTTATCAGTTGATTTATCTTAAACAGTTCATTAGATGTTGGGCCAAAAAATGGAACAGATGGACACACAGTCAGATGGACCCCAACATCAGTGTACTGCTCAGTGGGTTGATCAGAGCTGACCTGAGTTTATTGGCCTTTGAATACATTGCATTGGAATAATGAAATTTGAAAAATTAAAAAAGAAAAAAAGAAAAGTAGAAAATTCTGAGTAAGAAATTCATATCAACCTGAATGAAAGTTAACAAAACTTGGTGTATGGGCTAGGCTGCATGAGAACTGGTATTTAACTCATTCCACCCTGATAGAAGACCAAGTCAACAGCTTTCCTTGGCGCGCTGTGGGTGCAATGCGTCCAGAGCACGCCAAGAAAAGCTGTTGACCATGGGCACATAATTTGGAATGATCTTCCATGCAAGTTTCATCCAAAATTTTGAAAAATAATCCCTAAATTAGTAAAATACAATTAGCAGACGACATTTACATATAACTTAGGGGGGAAAAAGTGTCATTAGGGTGGAATGAGTTAAGTTAAAGGCTCAGTCCACAGACTGTCAGTTTCACAGACACAGTAATCTCCGGACCCAATTAACTTCCAAGTCGGTGATCATTGCTTTTCACCATGTTTGCAGATTGTGCCACTTTCCAATAGGATTCCGACAGACGTGATGGCTATTTTTTTTATGAACACATTGTAGCATGGTGGGGGGGGGGGGGAGCAGTTTTGGGCCAGATAAGAGTTTGCACAGCTACTAATATTGTGTAATGAATTAAATAATTATATCACACTCTGCAGAGGCTCCAAGCTGTAGAACCCAACAAACGGGAGATAGTTATGAAAACAGCTAGTCTCAGCGGGAGCCCCATTCACTTCCTATGGGGAACACTGTCAGTCTGGCGGGAGGTTGTTAAAATTTGATCGATTTTCATGATAAGAATGCGCGAGATCTCCCGCCCAAGTCTTAGGATTTGTGCTTTACAATTACAGTACAAAATACTTGCATCCTGAGTCTCAGCAAGGAGGCTATAGATAGACTATCTAGCCTCCTTGGTGTCAGATCATTTCCATCTCCAGAAAAGTTGATGAGGCGGAGGTTTACCATATTGACTTTGTGCCCGATCGTCATGATGTCATAAATAACTTCTAATCAAAACAGCATGGTCAACAGGGAAAAATATCAATAATGCTTACAAACTACCCAATATTGAATAAATTAAAACGTGAACACACCGAGCAGTCAGGCATTGACTAAAATCGCTCGGCGTACCACGAAAACTGACGTGCCACGAAAACGGGCCTCGTGCAGCCATTGGCATTCCTCAAATTATGCACTTGGAACTCTTGAATGTACATGCACACGCACAGTAAGCCGTTGCCAGTTCACTTTGAAATCAGAGACAACTGTGTAATTTTGTAATCAGTCAACCATACCCCTGATGTTCCATATATTGTCTACATAATGTCATCCAAATTTAATGTATAGGTACGTTGAATTTGAATTTTCGTGGACATGCAACCTGCAACCATCAGTCATAAATCATGCCATGGTACCGACAGCACCATTTCTGGAACTGGCAGCCAATCAAATTGCAGGTTGCATCTTCTATTAGCCACCGCCAGGTGGCGCGTAAAACCTTCACCTTCTGTTCAAGCCTCAAGGAGCCGACATGCTCTTGGTTCAGAAATTATATTGCCGCAAATTGACACTTTGAGCGAAACAGACCCCAAAATGAAATATATGCCGACAGGAACAAACTCAAGCGAGCAGCATACACAGACCTATTGACGAACAGTCAGGGGTCCTCAGAGCGCAACTTAAATAGGCCTACCCTTTCACCGATTATTTTAGTCTTTGATACTGAATACAATAGCCCACATTCTTAATCTTAATTTTCTATGCCGTTATGAGTACGATATATAGTGAGTATTTCTCTCCGCCAAAGCCATTCCAGCATGACGAGTCAAAAAAAAAAAAAAAAAAAAAAAAAACGAGAAAAAACAAACTTAGTAACCTGACCGTTTTTTTTCTTCAGGGCCAAAATCTAAGAAAAACACAGAAAAGATATTTCGGAAATCTTTCGTGGGTTTCATTGTCTCATGCAGGAAAAACAGTTCCAATTTGAATACAACATAGCTAATATTAATCGATTTCTGCAACTTAGATCAACTTAGGTCTTTGGATGCACACATATATTCATGGTGCTAAATATTCTCTTGGGGGACTTTACAAGCTCTAAAGAGTTTCTTTTCGCATCATGATATGTGTCAACGACCTGTTTACATGTAGGCCTATGTATTGTTTCAATAAGATACAAATACACAAATAAACAAACAAATAAATAAATAAATGAATGAATGCATGAATGAATGAATGAATGAATGAATTAATTAATTAATTAATTGTCCAACCTACCGACCCTAAAATTCTAAGCTAGTTAGCAGAAACAAAGTAGGGGCATTCTGGGTAAACTTGGACACCAAATTATCCAGTTGACAATTTTTAATCCTCTTTGTCCTTTCAACGTAACCTATAAGTTTATAACTACCAAGTTAAATTTTATATCAACTAAATATAACTACCAAATTGAATTTTACATCAATTAAATAAAAAGAAATTTTAACTCGTATTTAAGGTAGCTGGGTTTATCTGACGAGTCATCTGAAGCTGGACACCCAATTCCGGTAATTCGTTTTTGATTGTCGCAAATGTTCACCCTAAATGTTGTTTTTAGAAGCAGTTTATTTTTTTGTTCGATATCTTTGGTAAATTATTAGGCCCAACACAAAATTGAAAAGTAGTCATATCATATTATGTGAAGCAATGTCCCAGTTTAACAATATCTATATCTTCATCTCTATCTGATTTTTCGTTGGAATCTAGACACTTTACTTACAACTAACAACAACAACAACAACAAAAAGCTAATATATAGGCCTATGAACGCATTATTGAGGTAAAATTAAGAAAAAACATCGTTGCAAATTATCAAGCAATAAAAGAGAATGAAAATGGTAACAAATATGAACGGATTCTTAAAGTAAAATAAGAAAAAAATGTCGGTTCATTTTATCAAGCAAAGCCCATACAATTATAAATCAAACCATCCTGTATATATTTAGGTACGTACATATATGCAAATTAGGTCATTAGAATATTTGTCCTGATTGATCTGAACGGTGTTGTCTGGATTTAAATGATTTGTTAGAAAAACTTGCACAACATTACATACCACGGGAAAAAACTGTTTTTCATTTATCCCAAATTTCATCTGATTATCATATATGCACAGGATTTATTTTAAAAGGACCAGGAATTAAGGACTTGTCAGTTGGAAAACCTCCAGTGGATATTAGCATTTTAAGACACTTGAGGTTTGTTAAGAACTTTACATGTAACAGCTATCTTTCATTGATTATGATCGGCAGGCGCTATACAAAAATATCACTTGATAGATAATTTCATAAAATAATTCATGACAGAAAAAAGCAACCAGCACACATTTTTTTCAGTACGATATCTAAACGTCTATTTTTTTTTTTTTTTACAAAATAGAGCCAAAAACCTAAATTTCCAAGTTTATCTGGTATCTCAGTTGATCCACAACGCCCTACAGTGCTATTTATTATTTCAAAGAGACCCAGTTAGCGTCAGTTTGGTTCAGAAGCCACGTAAATATGCAGATTCTTATAACATGCAGGTCAAGTGGGAAACCAGGTCAAGATACTATAAGGCTACCGCGTCAGCACCTTATACAGGTGTGGCCCAAATGGTATTTAAGGCTAACACACATTGTATTGGATCGTCCGAAACGCTTTGTACTTTAATGCGCTTTTGGCAAAAAGATTTTCGCCCCTTGCGTCTGCTTAACGACCCCATGTCCCAGCTCATTTAAGCACATTCTCGCAAAATAGTTAAGAAGAAGATACTGTTTTGTGCTCTTGTTCAACATTTATTTGGGGACACAAGCTGAAAGGCCATTATGAAAAAATTCATGATATGAGCATTTTTTATAACGAAATATCATTTACAGATTTTATCATTGGTGTGTGAAAATTATAAGGAAAACAAAGAGTAACACCATGCAGATTGTATAAAATGTCATTTCAGTTTTTCAAAGTTATAAAGAAGGTGCACGGATCGCTTGCTGTTTGTTTTGTACTGTTCTCAGGTTCAAGCAGGTGCGAAGGATTTGGGTGGAGCTAGTATTTCATTACCGATCAAAAGCAGCGAGTAGATTAAACGATTGGTATATATTCTGAAAATGGCTCATGAAAATAAATGAATGAAAAATGCACTTTATAACGCAACAATTCCTCACTCTCCATAAAGAAGTTGTAATAATGATAATAATAATAATAATAATAATAATAATAATAATAATAATAATAATAATAATAATAATAATGATAATATTGATAATAAAACGAAAGTAGCTGCCAATTCTCCATTTAGTGTATATATGTAGGTAAAGTTGGTGTTTGACCGAATATACCCCTAAATGTAAATTTACATTGAACGTTAGGTGTCAGACCGTTACCGCTACATTACCGCTAAATATAAACAGCTCGTCTTTTAAAAATCGGCCTAAAATGTAAACACGAAAAAATATGCAGAATGTAAAACACCTGCCGTTAACTGTAAACAAAATCTATAGCCTACATATATTAGGGCCTGACACCCCCCCCCCCAGTCCAATATATCGGAGTTGGTACACGTTACCGAGTCCAATACCGATGTGAACTCGGTTCATAATCTCACATATAATTTATGTTGCTCTTTCATTGTCTCTCGGGCGTAAAGGAAGAAATGAAAGGCTGGTGAAGACACTCCTAAACAGACTATCCTTGTCATTTATCCTTTTGTGCACCGTGCCGCTATTCAACATTCATGTTAAAAAATTATAAAAAAAGAACTAGTGTCGGCTCACGATTGACAATGTACTGAGTCATAGTATAGGATATTGTTAAGTTTTCCCACCGCAGCACTAAATATGATTAAAGACTGACCCATAGGTAATAGTGTTATGATTAAAAATAATAAACAATCTTATTCAAGAAATAGAAGATTAAATGGTAAATAAAAGGAAATAAAAATGTTCATTGAAAAACATTGTAAACCAGTTGTACAGCATGCATCCAGTTTATAGAACATCTGTCCTTCACAGTTAGAGGGCAAACTTTGCAAACGTGATACAAATCAAAAGACAAGTTCATGTTTCAGGCCTACGTGTAAAACTTTTTTTTGGCAAACACACACAAAGTCACATTTAAATATTTTCCTATGCATATCTAAAATGTCAGAGTTCGGCCAATTAAGTATTTTCTTCTTTGTTTCATATTAGAGAAACTGGATGCATGTGGTCACATGACCAAGTATGGCTGGTATAAATACCTCAAGGGGCTGGCTGTTCTTCAGCCAGCCTGGGGTTGTATTGCGGAGAAAAGATTGTATTGTACGGCTCGTCAATACAAGATTTTATTATATTACAACCTCATGTTTGCTCTTCTCTCTGTTTGGTTTTGTTTTGTTTGGTTATTTGGCCCCTAAAGTATTCATTTTCCATTTCCTAAATTATTCACATCTTTTACATTCTGTTTTTGGCACTTTTAGATAATAACTGATATCTCTCATAAGTTGTATTGCATTTATTTATAATCAAACCATAAACTTCTATTTTCATGGTCTCTTTGAAACTCAAAATCAATGTTATGGCCTTTCCTGGACCTCTCATCAAAATCTACGCCAAGCGACTGCTTAAGTGATAACTCAAGTTGACATTCAGCCATAACAATAGATATGCGATTTGATTCCCTTTCTGGTGTTTCGTGCAGCTATGCATAATCTAATCCATTCTTCGTGACCTTTTTCTTGTCTGCAACTCAGGATACTACTGGCAGGGTTTGCTTAATGCTAAACCAGTAAATCACGCTGTCAAACTTTGTCTATCAGTGATAAACTTGAA